>JAANDG010000080.1:0-362653 GCA_036852015.1 Pelodera strongyloides
TGTAACAAGTGTGGAAGAAGAGGGCATTACGCCGTGGTTTGTCAACAGAAGGACAAAAGCAACAGAAAGGTCCATGAAGTGTCTTCACGATCTGTCGGCCGCAGATTCGTTAACGTTTTGATGAATGGAAAGAAGGTGCGACTTCAACTGGACACCGGCTCAGATTTAACGCTGATTTCTGAGGCCACATGGAAGATGCTGGGTCGACCAAACTTGAAATCCCCAAGTATAGTCGCGACCGCAGCAAATGGAGAGCAGCTCGATTTGTTTGGTTCTTTCGAGTGCAACGCGTCTTACCAGGATGAGCAGATCGTCGAGGTCGTGCACGTCACCGCTAGGATGAACTCCTAGGCCTGGACTGGTTAGAGCGTCTACCGTCATTCAGATCTATGTTGGATGCTGTTTGTAATCGGGTCTCCGGAAAGCCTTCCATCACTACATCATCATCGAGGGAATCTGCTGCGACGTACGTTGCTACGCTCAAGACGCAGTTCTCTGATGTATTCTCCACCGAGCTTGGTCTCTGCAAGAAGACCAAAGCGAGCCTCCAGCTCAAGAAAGGGGCAAACGCAGTTTTCGCCCAAAGAGAATGGTACCAATTCACTACAAGGAAAACGTGGAAAAGGAGCTGGACCGGCTAGAGCAACTTGGAGTCATTGAGCGCGTCACATATTCTCCGTGGGCCGCTCCGATTCTCTGTGTTAAGAAACCGAATGGCAGTGTGAGAGTCTGCGCCGATTTCAGTACGGACTGAACGATGCACTGGAAGACTTTGCACACCGATTCCAACAGCAGAAGATATAATGACAACACTGAACGGTGGAACCGTCTTCAGTACGCTCGATTTTAAGGATGCCTACCTGCAAGTTGAGCTAGAGGGCGACTCCAAGAACTTGCTCGTCATCAATACTCATCGAGGATGTACCGATACAACAGACTGTGCTTCGGAGTCAAGACCGCTCCTGGGATCTTTCAGCAGATCATGGACGCTATGATTTCTGGACTCGAAGGTTGTTGCGCGTACCTTGATGATGTCATCGTTTCTGGTAGAACGCTACAGGAACACAACCGGAACCTAAATGCCTGTATGAAAAGCATCTCGGAGTATGGTTTCCACGTCAACTTCGAGAAGTGCACCTTTGCTGCAAGAGAGATACGGTACCTTGGGATGATTATCTCGGCAGAAGGTCGCAAGTCTGATCCATCCAAGATAGAGCCAATCTTGAGGATGCCCGAACCGAAAGACGTCAGTCAGCTACGCTCTTTCATCGGCAAGATCAACTACTACGGCAGGTTCATAAAGGAATTGCACAAGTTGCGTGCACCATGCGACGAACTGTTGAAGAAAGATGTCAAATGGAACTGGAACAAGGAGTGTCAGAATGCCTTTGACGAGGTCAAGAAGATCGTCGCCTCGCCAATGCTGCTCACCACTACGACCCAAAGAAGGAGTTGGTCCTCGTCACGGATGCATCTCAGTATGGTCTAGGCGCGGTGCTGTTGCATCGAATGAAGGATGGTACACAGAAAGCAGTGGAGCATGCCACACGAACTCTACTTCCAGCTGAAAAGAACTATGGTCAGATTGAGAAAGAAGGTCTCGGATCTTCTGGGCCATGAAGAAGTTCTACAAATACCTGATGGGACGCAAATTCACTCTCGTGACCGATCACAAACCTCTCGTGTCGATTTTCGGATCGAAGAAGGGTATCCCCGTAACAAGCGCCAACCGACTTCAACGTTGGGATGTGTTCATCAAAGGCTTGATTTCAAGATCGTATTCAAGCCGACCGCTGAAATGGGATGCGCCGACGTTCTTTCAAGGTTGATCGCGGATCAGAAAGAAACCGTCGAGGACAAAGTGATTGCAAGAGTCGAAACGGAGTTGTTCAGAGACGAACACTACCGTACTATTGCCGCCCTACCAGTTACCGCAACATTCTGAGTGAGGCTACGAGAAGGACAAGACGCTGCAAGCTGTCCTGAAAGCTCACAGAACTGGTAATTGGCCAACAAAATGCTCGAGAGACATCAGTCAGTTCGCCAACAGACAAACATCGCTGTCAGAATCTAACGGAATCCTCTTGTTTGGTGAAAGGATAGTCATTCCTGCCGCACTCAAGGGACGGATTCTTCGTCAGTTGCACCAGGGGCATCAAGGAATTGTTCGAACCAAGACGCTCGCAAGATCGCTAGTTTATTGGCCATTCATTGACGAGGATATTGAGAACATGGTGAAGTCCTGTGCAAACTGCAATCGTGCTCAGAAAGCACCGACAAAGACCAATTTGGAATCGGGAGCAAGGCTAGTGCACCAATGGAACGAGTACACGCTGATTTGCTGGTCCACTTGAAGGAAGTACTATTTGCTTGTCGTTTACGCTTATAGTAAGTGGCCAGAAATCGTTGCCATGGATCGCATCACGACGTCTGCTACGATCTCCAACCTGAAGAAGATTTTCTCGCAATTCGGTATGCCAGATACGCTGGTAACAGACAACGGAACACAATTCACCAGTGCTGAATTCGCGTTGTTCTGTGCAAAGAATGGAATCAGACATATGAGATCGTCACCATTCCACCCGCAATCGAACGGACAAGCGGAGAGGTTCGTCGACAGTTTTAAGCGGGCGCTGCTGAAGTTGAAGGGGGAGGGAAGCCCGGCAGAGAATCTTCAGACGTTTCTGCTATCATACAGGATGACGCCGTCATCTACAGTTCCTGAAGAAAGTCGCCAGCTGAAGCATTTCTAAATCGAAAGCTGCGCACGTCATGGGATTTGTTGAAACCCAGGCCTGAGAGGAAGCTCGTCAAGGACGAACGTATGGAAAAGCAGTTCAACAAGAAACATGGTTCGAAGGCTACAGTCTTCAATCCCGGAGACTTAGTCTATATCTATGACTACAAAGTTCCGAGTAAGCCTACTTGGATGGAAGCTACGGTAGTGAAGAAGAACGGTACTGTGATGTACGATGTGAGGATTGAAGGACGGAAGAACCTTATCCGCCGACATGCTAACCAGATGAGGCCAAGGACTGTCCCCACCCGAAGTCGAGCCTATGACATCTTGCTTGATGCATTCGACATCAACCCACTGCCCCAGTCGAACCTGAAAGAGTCTAAGCCTATGCTAAGGACTCAACCGTCAACTGATACCGCTGAAACAGTTGAATGTACTACCGCACCGACGGTACAAGACGTTGTTCCGGATGATGAAGAGGTATTCGAAGATGCTGCCTCTACGCCACAACCAGCTGTGACAACTACCCCGCCACTACGTCGATCCAGCCGTGCAAGGAAGACAACGACGAAGATGGATTGATGGATATCAACCCGTCAAATAAGCGTTACTAAGCCATTAGTATAATTGTCGTTTTCTTGTTTTAAGTATAACTTAAATACTAAGGTTGGAGGTGTTAGGTATTACGGTATATACCTAAGAATTATTATATGTGTAGTTTGTTACTATAATGTGTTTAGTTAATCACTCACATTTGCTCACTGATCTTTTCGTCCTTAGTGATCAGTGGAACACACTATGTCTTGCCGTTGGCAAATTATCTAATTGCGACTACCCGCAAGTTATTAGTGTTTATATTATTGGTGTTTGATCAGCACGTAGCCATCCGTATATAAAGGCTACGGCCTAACACTCATTGCTCATTATATCGACTCTTCTACTTCGTAATAAAACTATTATTCTACTAGTCGTACTCTTGGCGCTCAGATCTGTTTGTATCACAGAAGTCATATCTTGATACATAACATAGTATAAACAACGCGCAGTATTTGCACACTACTGGGGGTATACATCGTCCAGTATTCTTTAAAGTAACCGGCCGGCTGTTATGCCGTTTTAAAGTTGTTAGCAAGCATGTTTTTCTTTAAGTTTCTTGAAATGTAGTTTGCACTTTTCATCGAAAAATTCATACGATTAGCAATTGTGCGTATTTAGTTGAAAAACCTTGTCGAATGAGTGGAAATGTTGTATGCGAGTCTCTTAAAGATAAATGTTGGCACTGAAACACTGATTTTTTTTACCTAAACTTTTTTCGTTTTATGCGTTTTTAGTTAGATGATACTATGCTTTCAGAGAATACTGAGTGTGGTTCAAAGTCCAAAGACTTGAGCGAAGGCGTGGCAGATACAGGAGAGGAGGGACAAAGTGGAACAGAAGATGCAACACCCAGTGAATCGGCTGATAGCTTGGTTTGTGGTGGTTTTGTAGTTTATAGTTTCCACATCTGAGTTGGAGAATCTATAATCTATACATACTGCATAATATAGTAAAAGCGACAAGTTGAAAAGTTTATGTGCCTCTACATTGGACCGTTTGGATATGTCTTTTCTATTTACACACGAGCGAGTCTTATTTTTGAACCACTACTTCCTTTCCTGGCTTCATTCACATCATTCTGTATTAGGTTCTTATTTATTCGTATGATTATAATAACACAGTCTTGCTTCATGTTGGTCTGTGGTGCCGGAGCCAGATACAAGAGGAAGTTTCCATCCATAGCTTTAGCTTTCTGATGTACATGTAGTAGAGCTCAACCTCAACCGACTTACTGAACAGTACTTTCAGCTGCGTCGGTGCTTCGTCGCTGGTTTGAAGTTCCGCTTGGCAAAGTCGACTTTACCAATGGAACTTGGGCAGTTCTACGCGCACTGTTTGTTGAAATGCCTACCTCCAAATCAGAGGTTTGATTTAGTTGACGATCAATGTCCATGATTAGCAATTCGGGTTTAGGTTCGCTCGGGTTTAGGTTTTTTTGTCAGTGCAGTGGTCAATCCAGAATTTGCTTAGGCATTGTGATAGTTCAATAGTTCAATTGATGTGTTATGTCAGGAGTTAGAGTCAGAGAGCATACAGCGTACTATCATAGTCACTCGTGATACTAATGCTAGGCTAATAGTGTAATAATGCATCCCTCCCTATTCCTTTATGCGAAAATGTACATGATCCAGATCCTACAACTCGTCATCCGTAGAATTTAATGTCGTAGTGTAAAATTACTGCGTAACATAGATACATAATACAAGGTGTATCTATATAGGCCCACTCAAATTAGTCTCAACGCCTTACTTTAGGGTGGATATTAAAAAGACAAAGTACAAGAAGTTTTCCACCTTCTTGAAAGAAGTCAACAAAGCTGAACAAGGGCCGCTATTGAAGACGACAGTGAACAAGGCAAAGGGAATTGAATTGATCTGCGAGGTGAGCTCTATTATGAGTTTGCGTTGTGGTGCGGCTTGTGGGTCCATTTCCACAGCTCCTTGCCCTGCTTGTCTTGAGTAGCAACGTATGTGGTTTTATGCTGTGATAGTGTGATGTGTGTGTTCTCTGTTCTGGGTATACTGTTATGGGTAGTGACCAACATACTGATCTCTTCACTCCCACACGACCAAACTTAGGTTTTTTGTGGCCGGTGTTTGCTGGTTTGGTATACTAGATCTGTGAGAGGACAGGATATGTATAACTTACATCTTTCCGATACCGCTGCGCTACCGTACCCTCAAATGTGTATTGCAATTTTAGGTGAATTGGAATCACCCACTGATTGTTGACTTCCGTGTTACTGATGAACGGACGAAGGATTCGGTGGCGGGTGATGAATCTGCGCAGAAGAAACACAACGGACCAGTTATCACGGAGTACTTGTCGGTCACGGAGGCTGTCGTGGGTTTCTTTACTTTATCTTTATAGTTTTGTTTAATCTACTTTATTTTATGTTTAGTTTGGTTATTTTCACAATTTTCGCTCCTATAAAGCTTTTGAGCAAATCATGCGCCGGGCATGCATCTAGTTTGTAGTTTGTTGGCACTTTTCGGATTGTAGTGTTCAGTGTTGAAAGTTGGAGTTGTTGAATTTGGAGTTGCCCACAATCCCCATAGATAGGGTAATTATTTGGGCTCAGAATTTGACGCCTGAAGAGCTAGAGTTCATTCCTTTAGTAAGTTCAATGTGGAGGGATGTAGTCCATGTCGTTGTGTCGTATGGCTGGCTATTATATTTCGTTCGGCGTTAGTCTGGCATACATATGCGATTCTGACTTTTAGCTACCTCTACTAGGGCCAGAATGCCGTGCTGGTAAAGGTGATCTGCTCACTGGACCTCAATTACGAGAGATCATTACGGGATATGTCAAAGCGCAGGTGTGTTGTATGTTCTATTGTAGAGTTATAGTTATCATTATTAATTATAAAATGATTTTTTGAAGTTTTTGGACAGATCTTTGTTGTTGTGCTCAAGTTCTTGAAGCCAAACTATGAAATGTTTCACAACGGTGCTATATGTAGACGTTTATGCCGTATATTGTTATCTTCACAGAGTAATAGTGTATTTCTGAGTTTTTTCATAGTGTATTTCTGAGTTTTTTTTTTCATAAAAGGAATTTTTTTCGACAATCAAATTAATTGTTTGTCTCGAGCGGTCGAGCGGTGTTCGTTTATCATAGAGTAGCAGGGATGTGGAGACTCATCGGTGGGAAAAGTCTTGTAGATGTTACATGTGATTGATCACCGGGTTCTGGCTTCTGGCTAACATCTTATTCTTATTGTAAACCAACGTGGGCGAGTCTGTACCTGTACAGCGCGCCTTAGTCGTAGTCGATGATTTTACTTAATACGGATTTGTTTTTCTTTCGTTACTCGTCAGTTAACGAGTATGGGTATACTGTAGCTCACAATCAGATGTCTATTGCTCATATATCTTTTTTGTTCATACTTTTTCCATTGCAGAGCCTGAACAGTGGCAAGGATGTACGTATGAACCCACTCTTGAGCTCAGTCTCGGGGATAAAGACAGACACGTCGGATTGGAATTCGTTAATTCAAAAGGTAGGGGTGTCTGTAGTTATTGTACAATGTTCGTTATCGTTACCGTATGCCTTATCCTTGGATTTTCTATTGTGCCTATTTTTTCTCAATCTCAATGTATCCGAAGTACTGTATTGTTAAAAGTATATTACATTCATTTTTTTCGAATACATGATAAGAGACGGATAATTTCAGGGACTTTTTTCACAAAACACCTTTCAGATTGCTAATAGAATGACGAAGACTTTTCTACTCGTCCTACCCGACGGACGGGAAATTGTTAAAAAGATCATGATGCCGACGGTCGTGTTCAAGGTGCGGAATATTCTTGAATTTTAGCATTGATCACGATCATACTTGACCCATATGGTGGTCTATGAAACTGACGCATGGGGGTGACAATTTTTTTCCTTTCACAACCTAATTGTAAAAGTCGGAAAATCTGGAAACGTGGAAAATGTAAATAAGAGAACTGTTTATCACAAATCATCGGGATTTATACAACTGGGCAAACAGGCAAGTAGCACTAGTGGCAATACACAACTACTCGAGCTCTTTCCGCAATTTCAAAAAAACAAATATGGTTTCAGGTTTCCGTTTCGGACTCTAGTGGTGTTATGTTGTTAAGTTTCTTAGTTAACTACATTATGAACATTACATTATACTCCTTCCTTTGAGGTGGAAACTCGATCGGGCAACAAGAAGATGACATTAGTGAACAATTTGGCAGCGTTTGGACTGGACCCGAAGGCTGTTGCCAAGCAAATTCAGGTGATTTCATTTCTTCGGATTTTTTTTTACTTGTAAGATTTGATATGTAAGATGTATTGATCTTGACTTAATTGTCCTTACTGCGCTGTGTATATCCTCAGTATTTCTCAGGTATTATATGCGTAGCACGCAATATTCTTCGTTTTTTCTTATGCTATTGTGCATCAAACTATGCTTGTTGTACTAGGGGAACTGTGTTGTGTTTAGAATCAATATTTGGGTATGGTTTGGTTAAGAATAGTTGTTAATGATGTTTTGTGTAGATAAATGTTGCCGCAAGTGCGACGCTCGGCGAAGCCCCCACGTGCGAAGGACCCCAGTTGGCAGTGCAAGGAAATCAGGTAAACATTGTGTTTTTCGAAATCCGGTCAGACCTAAAAAAATCTAATCTTCTACAAAAACAATATATATTAGTTAGTGCGTGACGAATGCCTGTCCACATTTGTAAAATGTGTGAAACATCTAGATATTAATAGCGTTTTTCTTTCACTAGGAGTATTACAAAATCATTTGGCCGCACTAGCCTGCTTTCGCCGCAGGCGCAGAGTATGAGTATTGTTGGTTAATTACCTTGACCATTGACCATGGGCCAACTAATGTTTTTGTAAGGACTGCGCAAGTGTGCATTTCTAAGCGGTATCGATGCTGGCATTACTTATCACGTTGGAGAAGTACGTAAGTTACCGTAGGAATGAAAATCCCTCCAAGTTACCGTAACCGTACTCCCCATTATAGGTGCTGTTTGTCGGTGATCTCCTAATGAATGAGTACGGCATTGACAAGAAGTACATTCAAGGACTCGAACTTGCGCCGAAGAAGAAGAAATAATTGGGTCTAGTCTAGTATGGTAGGGGTTTTGAATTAGGCCTAAGCCAAGGTTTAGGTTTGGACTTAGGCTGGGGCTTAGGCTTAGGCTTGGAATGATATTGGGACTAGATACTGGGACTAGGCTCATACTCGACTGTAATTAGCGGCCTTTTTAATACTACTTTTAACGGGACTAGGTCCTTTGCTTCTGAATCATAATATCTCTCAATACCATAACTGATATTCAGAATCAGTATTGAAATGTGATTGTTTTTATGCAGGATGTAAGTGGAATCGCTGCTTTAGTAAGAGTAAGGGAAGAGTACTGTTGTATGTATATTTGTGATAAATTTGAAGATTTCTACGAGTTTTTTGGGTTGATTTTTTTGGGTAAATTGTTGTTTAGTATGCTTCCTTGTTTTGTTTCCATAATATTTTATTAGCATAGAAAGTTAAATTGTATTACAAATTGCAGTATCATTTCAGTCTAACGCTGAGGAAAGGTTATTGTTTATTTAAATTGATTGAAAGATAAAAATGGGAAAAAATAAAGAATTAATTCGTATTTTACTATTGGAAAGAAATAATACCCGTGGAATATGTGAATGTGGGCAGAATTTGGTAAAACGGATAAATAAATATTGAATAAAGTTGTATAAATAAATGTTCAAATGTAAAACAGTGTTGGAGGAACAAAGGGTTAGAGTCAGATTGGTGTTTGCCTTCCTAAAGGTATCTTATACTACTATATATGGTAAAACAATGAAAAACATTAAGGGTACCCTAATGGAGCTTTGGTGAAGGAATGGGAACTTCATAATTGCTGTACGCATGCATAATTGGAGGTGACTACCGAGCTAATTCTAAGTGCAGGGACGTTTTTTTCGCCACTGTTAGGTGGGTAACTTTTTATATAAATAGGTGGCAGTGATTAATTTCATTTGTGTAAATTAGTGTTTATTATTTAAAGCGAAATGCCGGCCGGTTTTTGAAACGCATCTCAAGTACTTGCATTCCTATGCATTTATGCAAAGTGGGGTCTAATTGGAATCTAGTTTTTATTCTAATTTTAACTCATTTGCATATGCTGCATAAGAAAGACGCAATGCGTTTCAAAAACCGGCCGGTATTTCGCTTTAACCGAGGAGGCACTTACATTGTTTGTTTGGGGAGTGACTTGTCGAGATTCTCTTGCGAGAGACGGGGAGTGATTCCCCTGGGAGGAGGGAGCTCTGGGATCTTGGGGAGTCTCAGCTCGGCGGTGTCTTGATGATCTGTCTGCTCATCCCCGGGGAGGATGAGATCTTTCGCTCGAATCGATGCTCCAGATTGTACTCGCCGCGTTGACGTTGATTGTGTAGTGTGCGGCAACAGAAGAAACAACCGGCTGCCTGGAATTGGGGGAGTAAGAAGTCGGGAAAGTCGAAAACTGGGAACTGTAAAACGGAAACTGGAAACTGGAAAGCCGGAGACGAGACTGGGAAACTGGTAAGTTGGAAACTGAGAAAGTCGTTACAGTATATATGGCGACTTGAAAACGCTTAAGGTCGTGTTGTCTTGTTTCCTGGGATTTAAACACTTTTTGTTATTTCTTGTGTGTTCCAGCATCACATCAAAGTGCCAGTTTTAGAAATTGAATTTCCAAGTTTTCGGAAGGAGTTTTTGGGAAGAAAGGGAGGGACGCAACACCTGAGTTAGGGACTTTAGGCCCCTGAAATAGTAAGCGAAAAGCACTGATTAGATTGTGGCGACGACAGCTTGGAAGAGGCGAGAGGAGGGGATGTTGAACGGATGAGAGATGAGGGAATGCTAGGGGGAAGGAAGAGATTCATGAGAAAAAGAGAAAACTAGAGTTACTAGAGACTACTAGAATACAAGCATAGTCAATGTTGGGGAATAAGTTGTGGTAGAAAGTTAAACTTTAAACTAGAATGGTTTAACTGTTTGGTTTAACTGTTTACGTACACTGAAAGATACCAAATCGCAAAATTGTCTAGTGTAATGACGCTAGTGTATCTAGTGTAGCAAAGTACGAGGATGTTAATTATGTTATAAGTATGGTCTTTTGCCAGTAGCTGTTGTTGTTTTATAGAGCAAAGTTCTGTTCATGCTTTTGTGCGGCTCACTACCCAAAAACGCTGCGGCGCACCACCCGTTACAGTCTCAGTGATGAATTGCAAAAGGATATGGTCAACATATCGTTAGTCAAAAATATAGTAAAAATTGGCATACCAATACTGCGCAAGCAATCTGGCACACCATGATAACCATGTAGACTTCTAGCCGGAGCATTGCGTTTTTCATGCTCATTATGTCCTCGAAAAGTTGCATTAGGCGAGCGTACTCTTCCATGAAAGCCTGAAAGAATTGCTTAATCTTAATCTCAATATTCGTTCTTGCTTGCTGTATGCTGTATTGCCGTATCATCTTGAATCTATACATCAGTGCCTACTAGATTGGTTACATCTGTGTTTAGAAAACATACATCCATAAAAGCATATCACCGCGTTGCGGAATTACGGGACTGAATTAGTTTAATTTATAGAATTTTCCGTGAGCCCAGTATATTTCTGTAATCGAATAGTTACTAGAGTTCGATCATTGTTGAAGGGGCAGCCACATGAAAAATCTCTTTATCATAACTTGAAGAACTTTTGTATTTTGAGTTAATTTTGGTAATGTATTTCGGGATGCTTACAGCTTACGCCAACTTGTAATTAGCATAATTAACAAATCCGTGCGCTACCGTTCATTAGCGTAATTTAAAAAGCTACCGTGCACGGGCTTAATATTAATAAGGGTTTACGTCTGAGGCTTTTAAATCCCCTACTTTTATCCGTATATCTCTTTCCATGATGATATGCCAGTCAGGGGGTTGAGCCGTAATTTTGCTGAAAATAGTAATTCATTAAAGCGGATGACTTTAGAATTCAGAGAGATAGAGAGAGATAGAAAGAAAAGAGAGACGATATAAAAAATAAACATAGGTCGTAAATGAAATTGTACTAGTTTCCTAATACGGGTCATTACAGTGGAGACTTACAGTAATAAACTACTTGCTGTAAACTGTATTCTTTATTTAATTAAACTTGTGTGTAGTCGCAAATAAATCATTGACAGAATCGTTAATTTCTAAGAATAGCTCATATGAACAGTTTTCTAAAATCAGTAATAAGTACGAACATTATTTTATAGTAAGTGTCATAATAAAAAAGAGTGTATAATTATTACGATCAGCTGTTGAAACCGATTTCATTTTTTTTATTCTCACTGAACGAACGACGGATGGGTGACCCTTGTTGATGGTGCTTATGTTAGTGACAGAAAGTGGACATATTAAGATTGATGGGATGTCTTAGAGCTTAGAGTGTGAAGCATTGGCTCATTGAAACTCTAACCAATATTTGTACTACTTAACAAAAGATTGTATTTCCATAACTTGTGTTAGTAAAAAACTTCGCGGTCGTAAGTCGAGTTACAGGACAGGCATAGAACTACTCATAGCTCATAGCTGTGAAAAACCGCACAGCGAAATACAATATATGATACGAAAGCCGGATAATTAAGATAGTTACGACGTTTTTTACGTGGACCTGAACCTTTAAACTTTTACTTTTCACGTTGGTAAAACGGAAAGAAGGAAACAAAATTGTCCCTTGAAATGGCGTGGCACAGCCCCGCCCCTCTGCTTTTGGTCTCTAGGCCCTAAGAGAGAGCTTAAAGGGTAGTTGTTCTCTTAAGCCCCCGGAAGAATTGAACTGATGTAACTCTTGAAATAAATCATCAACATCACGTTTTAAGAGATCCATTTATTTACAAACACATGGTTCAATCTTAGAAACCAGCAAAAATAAATACAAATAAGTAGATAATTTAGAGCTTATCACGGTCTAGGAAGGATGCAGTGTGAATTCAAAAGTTCTACGCTCATTCAACATTTCACGCTGAAAGAATCTTCCCCCTATCTTACTATTCTTAAAGCGAAATACCGGCCGCTTTTTGAAGCGCATCGTGGAGAGCTGAATTCTTACGTATTTATGCAACTTGCTCTAATTTAGCTCGATTTTTTATTATAGTTTATATTCATTTGCATAAGTTGCATAAGAATGCTGATACACTCGATGCGTTTCGAAAACCGGCCGGTCTTTCGTCTTTCGCGATGCCGAATCCTTGAGTTGTAAGTTGTATAATACTATATAGTCTACTATAGTACTCAAATGCACACTGCCAACATGACCGTGAGAAACTCAAAAGTGTTCCTAAAGAAAGACAATTTAAGAGTGAATTTCACTCCAAATACAAACGGATTATATTGCCGAATCCTGGAGTCCGCAACACTTTGATGACACTGAGAATAAAGAATTAGGGGTTAGTGGAATAGATTATGGGAACTACAGGAACTACTAACTAAAGGGAATTACGTACACCGAAGAACTTTAAAGCGAAATGCTAGCCTCTTTGGAAAATTTGCATATGATAAGCAAATCCTATGTATCCTATGCTAATTTTGTACGATTGCCGTGGACGATCGTACAAAATTAGCATAGGATACATAGGATTTGCTTATCATATGCAAATTTTCCAAAGGGGCTAGCATTTCGCTTTAAGGACAAGGACTTTACACACAGTGTTGAACGTAAATGACAGGGCTAAAACTACGAGCTAATTGGTTAAAAAAATAACAAATCATTCAATTATTCCAATCATCAAGTATAGCGGATCCAATAAAAAACTGTAATACGTCTGCTGGGTACGGTTGATATGTTAACTACGGTAATTATGCAAATTAGGCAAGTATGCTAATGCAGCATGGCTGGTAATGGTAGCGGCCGAAATTTGAATCACCTGCCTTATGGCTTTTCTTCCCATTACGGTAACCGTTAGAATTAACAGTGGCCGTATGCACGAACGCGCCGGGAGGCTCCCAGCTTCCCAGTGGGAGGTGAGAGAAATAGACGGATCACACGAAATGGAGAAGCGCAGAGCCAAATTCTCCCACCCAGGGAGGTCCCGCTGTTCGTGCATACGGCCACAGAAAGACCCATATTTGGGATACAAGTTGAAAGGCCGGAATCTCAAAGTGGAACATTGCATACAATGGAAAGCACTTGTAAATGGGTAAATGAAAGAGGAACCATTGATGCATTGATCGCGTAAGTGTTTTTTTTGCGGATATGCCTGACTTTCGAAGATACATCGTGACTCGTGACTATGGTATATATTATACATTGATTTTCCAAGAGTCTTAAAACGTCCGAAAGCCGAAAGATTGGTAAAGTATTATGCTAGAAGTTAGAAAAATGTAGGAAATAACTACGGGTCCAATATACGATGTGCTCAATTCAATCAGTTGCATACAACTTAAAAGTTTGGCTGCTTACAAAGCCAGGAATTCAGCATAACTAGTTTTCCTTGGACCTGGTCCCTAATTTCCAAGGGTGAAACGTGAAATGGTGAAACACCGTGTCTCTATCCTCCTCTAGCCTGGTTGGCTAGGTTGCTGGCAGTCTGGAAAAGGGAGCCTAGTCCGCCCAAGATACCACCACCGCCACCCTTGCGCTTGAAGTCCACAGCTTCTTCCTGAAAGGCAGCAACGTTTAGTATGAAACTTTTATTTAGAACTATAAATGTTTACTGTGGCAAGCGATGTAAGAAGTAGTACTGTAAAATCACTAACCTGGAATCGTTCTTCTTGCAGTTTTTCAAACTTGGCACACTTTTTATCCTTGAAGATATTGGGAATCTGAAGGAAAACTTTTCTAATACATGTTCTTTTTATACTATATTTTTTTTTCTAGCACTAAAGGAGAACAGTGTGCTTTTGGTTTATGTTTTGTAGTGGAATCAAGTAAATAAGATTTCCGCGATCCTGACCCGGCTACGATTTCATACATTTGAGGACAATCTAAACATTAAGCGAAATACCGGCCGGTTTTTGAAACACATCGAGTACACCGGTATTCTTATGCAGCTTATGCAAACGAGCATAAATTAGAATAAAAAATCGAACTAAATTCGAGCAACTTAGCATAAACACGTAATAATTCAATTGTCCACGATGTGTTTCAAGAACCGGTCATATTTCGCTTTAAATAGCTTTAAACATCGAAGTCTAATGTTATGCAAGATAAAATCTTCACAAAAAACACTCACATCGTTGGCAGTTGTAGCCGCTTCGAATAATAAGTTAGTCTTCACTTTAGCGCCCTCAATTTCGTAGTCGACAACTAAAAATTTTCGCATTAATTATAATAATAAAATGTTTTTATTCTTACTGTAAACAAGATTTTATGCAGTGTCGTAAATTTTGTTGTAAATAGTAAATTTGCATTGCCATATAAAGTGTTAGTTTAGTGGCTCTTCAGATCAGGACGCTCATGAGCCCAGGCCTAGAGGATAGCCAATAAAGTTTTTTTTTCAAATAATTAATAACTAACCTCCATGTTGGCAGGCCAGAAGCCTGTCAGGGTCCCGCTTGCTCACCCAGTACTCCAATAATTCAGAATTAGTCGGGGTGTAGCTGCCTTGCTGGAATCGAAAGAAAATACTACTTACATTAGCAGTTGTACATTTGACACACGCTGTATTTTAGCGTTCCGCCTAATCATGTTGAGGAAGGTACTGATCAATAATCATTACTAATTTAATCAATAAGTTAATAAGTAATCAATGACTCACAGCCAAGCTGTTCGCCGCCAACCATTCCGCAATGATTGCCAACTTGAACGCTTTTCCAAGGAGAGGGTTGTCGATTTGCGAGAAGAATTCCTTTTCGAGCTGAACAAGGTTTTGTCTATAAATTACAATGACTCCCAAAATTGATCTGAAGAAAAGTCGAAGCCCGAAATCTCATACATACGCCAACAAGAACTCTTCCCCTAATTGTAGCGGTCAGAAGTCTCTTTCCGTGCTTAATGCCTAAAGTACACTGTAGACATTGGTTCAAAGATACGTGTTCATGTTTATGTTCGTTTTGTTTAATTGGCTTCAATAGTTATACCTCTGGTCTGTTTGGTCCTCTCTCGTAGAATTTCATCCATACATCGACTGCACCCTGTTTCTGCCAGTAGTCCTTTTGCCAAACCGATCTGAATTATGTGAATCATTTAGCAAATAGAAATAATTAAATAAATAAATATGTTTGCAATTCAAGGTGTTCAAAGTTTACTTTACAACTAGCACTTCACATATGCTAGGGAGATTGTCCTTCACTGGCACTGGCAAATTCTAATTTATGTCTATTTTTTCTATAAAGTCTACTTTGTTTGCGTGCGACTTTGAGATTAGTCTCCATCGTCTCTCCTTCATACACTGTTGATTAATAGCCATGCAATTGGTGTTTTTGTATCGCGCAATTTTGACTTGTACCTTCGCAAAAAATGGTTGACAGAAAAGCCTTCTCAGAAACGGGATGAATTATATTGTCTGACGTGGCCCTATAATATCCTCATCCTATAGAAATCCTCAAGGTATCCTCAACAAACCCACTTTGTAAATGTAGAGCACATTGTAAAATTGGGATCTTCCGGTGGTGGGCATAGTTTTGCCGTGAGTCGGTAAGTTCTCTCTCCGGTGGCACGACACAGATTTCCGTCGGCATTCTCGAGCAACTTGAGCTTTCTGAAATAGTAAGAAACTTCGAAGTTTATGTTCTATCGTGACGCTAATCTAAGGTATATCCAGATATAGCAAAAAGGTAACAAAAAAGAAAGCGACTGAAAGAAACTAGAGTATTGGAAGCGCAGAATATCTACATAAACCATATGCCTAAATAATAATAATAAAGTACAATATACGCTAATATATCTAACTATCTAAGAACCACTAAGGGATACATTACCTTGAGGTCTAATACACACACACTAATATTAGACAATTAGACTACGTGCAAACGTACAGTGCCTAAAACCACTCAAATATACAGTACCTTGAGGGTTTACACCAATCACAGTAATAACATTCCCGTCCACAAGTTGCTACGTCCATGCATCGTAGTTTACCAATAGGCTGGATGGACACATCGAGTTTCATGGCGAGTTTGTTGATATGAATGCCTAAATTGAGGGTATGTCCCATAGAAAACACATACGTTGATTTTTCTTGTTTTGCTAATATTTTTATTTTTTTTTACTCGCTATTTTTGCTCGAGGTATTTTGCTCGCCATGATACACCTTTTATTTTCAACAAAAAAAAAACGCGTATTTCTGCTGATAAATAAATAAATAAATAATAAAATAATAAGTAATAGAAACAAGTTTCTACCTGGTGGCAGGGTGACATCAATGCTCATGTCAAAACAATCGGGCCATGTGAGGTGCACAGTCTTGTCGGACTGGATAGAGAAGGAAAATGATTTATTTATAAAGAAATAAATTCTCCAAATTTCTTTTGATTATCAAGTTTTTCACTGACGTTAATTTTTGACCGATACATATTCATTTGCAATGTATTTTAGGAGCCAGCGAGAGAGAGAGAGAGAGAGAGAGATGAAAAGACGTCGATCAAAACGTCAAGAAGCTAGGAAACGTCAAAACGGAATACATGGAGCACATAGACATACATGGAGAACAGTTGGCCAGCCAGAAATAGAGAATTATCTAGTAATTATGTGCAAAAAACTCACATCTCTGGTCGACGGATGACTGAATTGTGGGTTGGCCAATTTGATAGGTTGTGAACATTCGTGACCGGACACTTCCTGAAGGAGTACTGTACTGATCATTTAAAGCGACATAACGGCCGGTTTTTGAAACGCATTATGAACAACTGCATTCCTATGTATTTATAGTAAATGAGCTCGAATTGCGCTCCATTTTTTATTCGAATCATACTAATTTGCATATCATGCAGTTATCGAAAACCGGCTGTTATACGCCGTTATACCGCTTTAATCGATTAATATTTATCGCTATGTCAACGTTCCTTGATACTTGGCTGGTCTGCGCCTGTCATTAGAAGGGAAGGTAACTTATTGACGACAAGTTATGGATTTTCCCCGAACGTGAGATAGCTGACTGTTCGATATGCTAAATATTTACAGTAGCTATGCTAACTAATTTTTAATCCAAATTAGCTAACATACCTTGCAGCAAGGGGCGGTACGAGCGTCCTTGAGCCGTGCAATGAAAAGATTCTTGCTGATAACGGCCTAAATTTATAATAAGTTATGGACCTAAGCTAAGAAGAACCGTCAACTCATTAAAATGTTTATAGACAAAGCTGAGACTGTCCTTCAGGGCGAAGAGTTTTACTGTAACATATCTCATCTAGAATCTCTATTCCAATAATAATCCATTACCAGTATGATGCACTAAAAACAATTCTTTGCTCAATATCAACAAGAGCAACTAACTTTAGATTTACAAGAATCGGACTCATGGAAAAGTTGAACGAATACAACAAAACCGAATGAACTTACAATTAGTGACTAGTCCAAAGAAAACAGCGAGAGCTAACAAAGTGAAATACATAACAAAAAGTCTAAACCGAACCTCGTAGCTCCTCGGTCCAGTCTGTTTGACGGAACCAGTTCCGATAGGCACGTCCTTGTCGTTGTAAACCACAGTGTTACCGTTCTTATCAGCGACGACCTTGCCGACCGACTGGCCGCGCGCGTCGTAACACTGAGAAACACCCGGGGTTTCAGCTGGAAATGGAGGATTTTGAAAGTTAAAGCAGTATTGTACCTACTTTGGGAAATGTGCATATGATTCGTATATCCTATGTATTCTATGTGAATTTGGTGCCGGAAGCTTGCCCGATGGGCACCAATTAGAACAGAACATAACAGAGTTCTATGTAGAACTGTCATGGCTGAAACACACTATATTTCTTTAGTTGTCTGCTCCACTTGTGCAATTGCTTCCAATAGTTGCTGTTGAGCATTTTCTTCCGTAGCCATCCAAATTTTCCGCCAATTTATTATCATGAGAAAGTTTGGATTGCCCGGGGCAGGACGCGAACTGACAAGCCTAACAATAAGCCTAAGCCTAAACATATACACGGCTCGACACATGACAATATTACCGCCGCATGTTATTATATTATTCCAAACTCACCAGTACAATGATACTTCTCATTCCTTCTTCCGAATAGCGATTGCGCGAATTCTGAACCTGCAGGTCCTATATCATGGGCGGAGAGTGTGGCATCGGTCTTCTTGCCAGATTGAGCTATCGTATACTCGTAGGTGCCATGCTTACCGTTCTCCTGAAATGTTAGCAATATAGCATGTGGCTCCTTCTCAATTATAACACTGTTGAATTTTAATAAATATCGTAGAATTCTAGCTACCAGGCTGTTGTTTTTTGGCAAATAGGCCGTCATGTATGTATTCGTATAGCTTACAGTATAGCAGAATTTCAGTTTATTGATTTCCTCGTGAGCCTGAACTTTAATGATGCGTACGGTAGTTTGATTTGCTTACCTTATCCTTGAACCCAAGTGTACCCTGTCCCGTATGATTGTCCTGAGCATCCGGATTTAGGTTGAAATTGAAGCGATCGTTCTTTGCTTCGAGTTCCGTTTGCTGAAATTTATGATGTTAATAGTTAATTGGCCGCCAATAAAAGGTTATCTTTTGGCGCGTGTTGTTGGTTCGCTTTGCATTTGTATACCACGTTTCCGACGCATTTACTCGTTCAAAAAAAAAAAAACATTCAACATTCAAAAGCGTTTTTTTAAAGCCACGGTAATGTTAGCAAGTTACACATATTTAATATATTTTTGTTCTTTTCTATCCTCAATTTTTGTTATCCTTGCAAGACATGCATATTTTGCTTTCCTCCCTTTTCTATTCGTATTTTTTAAATATAAATACGTACCTTGATATCCTTCAAGTCACCCTTGGCAATGGTGTCCAATTCGTATTTTCCATCCGCTTTCAACAAAGCATGATGGCCCTCGCCATCGTCTTTAGTGCGAAGTTGGGCCCTATAAGAGTAGGATAATTATAAGTACAATTGACAATTAGAGAGCTAATTGGTCATCTACTGTCATCAAGCATAACCCAGGCGCATACAGTATTTATTTATAAAAATGGAAACGAGTTTCCGGCACACGTTTCACAAATCACGTGTTCCGCATTAAACGAATACGTTGGAAAGCGACCTGGAAGATGAGAACAAAATACGTGAATTAAGAAAAGAGAACATTAAACTCTTACTTATGTCCCTCAACTGTGGCAATTCCTCCCTTATCTCCAATCTTTTGCACTTGGGCACGGTGGCCATCGGAAGTTTCTGCGGCCGCAACATTGCCCGAAGCAGAAGCAACAAGATCCTTGTTGGTGTTCAGCAGCTGCACGATCGCGCGCTCCTTGTTTGAAGCGTCCAGACTTACCTAAAGCGGCTCTATTTACTTATAATAGATTCCTAAACATGGTCCCCTACGATATTTTTATTGTATCCGCGATACATATTGTCCTTAGGACAATTATCAGAAACTGAATGTTTTTTGACAAAAAAAATCTAGAAATTATTGTCGCCACAAGAAGACAAGAAATCGCGGTCTTTTGTTTAGTTTCCGCGGGAAATCACATAACTCTGTGAAAAACCTGGGTATTAGCCTAAGCCTAAGCCTAAGCACCTACCCTCTGCACTTCTCTCTGTTTCTTGTCCAGCCAGCTGGTGTCGACATCAATATGCTTTCGCTCTTCATTGACCGCCACGTGATTTGGGCGAAGTTGTTGCGAGATAACCAGCTGAGAAAAGCAGAAATTGAATATTTAAAGGGATATAACAGCCAATTTTTGAAACATATCATGGTCAAATGCGTTCCCATATCGTTGTGCGTAAATTAAAATATTACAAAAAAATCGCGCAATCCCACGCAGTTATATGGGAATACAGTCTCCAGAATACGTTTCAAAACATGCTGTTATACCGAACTCAATACCAATAATTTTATTTCTAGGCATAGCCATACACTTGCCAGCTGATACGTGAGTACCGATAAAAGCATATGTTCGGAATACCCTGGTGAACTATTTGAACCTATAATAAGTTAGTTAGGGGGGATTTTAGGCTGCAGAAAATGGTAACACTGTTTTGTAAATTAGAGACTTAAAGATATTATTTAGGAAAAAATAGCTCACTTGTACTAATGCGAGTAATATCGGGGATATAAGCCCCGGGGCGCCGCGCATCCTCATAGAGCGGATAGCGAACTGGGTCGACAGCGGGAGATAGAGGGAGAGAACCGCTGACTACTGCCGGGGAGACACTGCCCCCGGGCGAACAGTCTTAGAACGCAGCAGTGCTTTCGATTCTCTCTCTCTCTCCCTCTCGCTCTCTCGCTCTCTCTCTCCAAGTTACCAAAACAGGTTCCTCGCTTTGCGCACTAGTGAATCAGCAGCAACTTTCACCCCTGAGGAAATTCGGCGTGTCCTCCTCGCATAAAACACGAAAGGATTCGGTGGAACGGATCACAATATGTGACTCCTTTGTGTCTACCTCTTTAAATTTTCTATCTCAGCTTGCTCGCTCTCTGTATTCCGTTAGCACCTCCACTCTCTCTCTTCTCCACGTCTCTCTCTATCTCTCTCTCACCCTCGCTCTCTCTCTCTTTCTCTGTCATTCTCCTCGAGCTCAACCTCTCGTTCTTTTTTTTGCTTGGGATCACAAAGATTACTGTTCTTCTCCTCAAAAATTGTTCTGCCATATATATCATAGTCTGTTAAGGTCTCTACTCAACACTCAAATCTGTAAATATTTTCTGGCGAAAGGTTTATCACTCTAAAAAGAACTTATTAGATGCAGTCTTTATAGGAGGATAACTAACATTGTCAGTGACGTCATCTGTTTAGCGTGAGTCACATACAACAGGTCGGCATAAAATCTTACAAAAAGATGCTTGCCACTGTGATAACTTACCTTCTTTGGTAGGCGGAGAGAGAGAAGAGAGAGAGAGAGAGAGAAGGAGAGAGGGAAAGACAGACAGATACAAAAAGGGAAAGAGATAAGAACATTTAGAGGTTATGACCTTCACTTTCCTTCCAAGGAAGGGTTTGGCTGGCAGATGACCTTTCAGGAAATTCTTCTTCTTGTTTGGACAAAACAACTTATTGTATTTGACTTGTTTCGCATTTCCTTCGCATTCCAAATCACTCTGTAATTGGTTAATCGGTAGTGATAGTTATTGGCCAAGAGCGCGGAAATCACTAGGTTTGGTATTCCAAATATTTTACTCCTGCCAATTTGGGTGCATATTTCAGACGGCATCGTGGCTCCTGGTACCTCTACATTTTCCCGCGTGCGTGACCCTTTAAAGGGGTGCAGTTCTTCGTTTACATAATAATATGCAAAGCGGTTGATTTGAGACGACTCCCTCCCTTTTAAGGAACACTCATCTAAAATGCACAATGTTTTGCCGAGTGCACTGAGCGCCTAGTTTATGGTTACATCTAATCGAATCCAAAACCTTGCACATCAATGAGCAATTGTCACTAATTGCTTCCACTTGAGTAGTCTGATGAACTAGCTTACGATAGGGAAATAATTAAGCAATTGCTCACTCTACCGTATGCCATTCCTAGCACTCCTAGCAGTGCGATGTTGAGACATCCAGGTTTACTCGAATGTCGCTCGTGTCAGCTAAATTTTTCTAAATTTTGGATAATACTAAATTCAAAGATTTTTTTGTGAAATCGGAAACTGGACAAAACAATGGGGGCTCGTTTCAACTTTTCTGCCTCTAATACAGGTCAGGTGCACACACAAACACACAAAACACTTAAAAAAAGGAATAGAATGCACTAAAATTGCACTAATATAAATAGGACACCAAAACAAGTGAATAAATAAATTTATTAAAGTGTTTGTTTCCTTTTAAGTGGAAGTCGGGCAGTGTTGTGTGGAGTGTATGCGAAGTGCGTTGTTTTAGAAGAACAATCCCCGTTTGCCCCAACGAGAACGACGGATAATTTTTCTGGAAACAAAATGTAGATACGTGCAATGTAAACCAAATCTTTATGTCAAATTTCGCGTTTCAGCATCACCAGGACAAGGAATAATTACCTAAAAAATGGGAAATTAAACTCCCTTAGTTTAATTATATTGAAAAAAGTAGGGATTTGGTTTCTTTGACGTCAATCACTGTACTTTATAGCTTGTCACTCAATATTTTTGTTTCTTGTTAGTTAGCAGATCGTACATATTTATATTACAGTAATCTTGGTACCGTACCTTCTAATATGTCGTTTTGTAGAAACCCATTCATCACACGGTCGTACGTTTCGACCGTCAATTGCCGCGCCCATTAGATCAATACGGTCTCCGTTTAGGGTAACGTCCGATATACAACCTGGAAGGATTTTGATAAGGCCTATGCACACCCTGGTCTACTAGCCTAGTAGTGGCTTGAAAGGTCAAGGCGTAACAACTACGGCTTGAAACGTCAGACTTGTACCGCTAGCTTAGCTTCACGGTAAGCCTTGAGAGGCAATAAAGCTACGTGGTCCCTACGCCAAAGGTACCATAGATTAGAGCACGCAACGTTGTGAAATAATTGTGGGTATTTCTTGACTGTATGCGTCGAAAACATGACCTACCAATAAAGTTGTGCTTATGTAGTCCCGCTGTCAAAAACTCAGTCTCAGGGAGGCCACCTGAGAAAAAGATAAATAAATTCAAAGCTGGAAGCAGAGCAAACAAAAAGTTGTCCCGAAATATGCTGTGAAAAATCTACAAGACGAAGTTATCATAACGGAGAAAGTAGAAAATTTGTTAGAAAATCAAGACCTCAGAAATGGGCCGCCGTTTTATATGAACCCGTGACTATTACTAATAAGCTCAAATTTCTTACCGACAAATAAGTTTCCATCGACGTTGAGCATGGCCAGGATACCACTGCTCGAAGCATTCACCGGTTGTTCGTTGTCGATCCATAATGAACCATCGCGACCGCGTCGTGTCGCACGAATCTACAGTATATCATACATTTATAAGTTTTGCATAATGATGTAATGGTATAATATTATGATGTATGGATGGTATAAGTGTATAATATGATTCTATAATGTAGAATGGTATAGATAATGTATATCGTATAACTTGGTCTTACAGTCTATCTTCAGGACATTAGAAAATAAAAAATGGTGAGGAGTTAATTTCCTGGTGAACTCTAATGAGGGATGCATGTCTTCAGAATCTATAAGATTAATAGATATTGGTCAATTTCCCGGCGAAGATTAATGAAAATTAGTCTGTCGTTTATTTCTGAACCCTGCCACTTCGGGTGTGTATAAATAAGACGAAGGAAATTGAGCGTTGACATGTAATTATGTAATTAATATCCTCCCACACTAATATTCGGTCAATTATGTTAATTGATAAATAGCCACTAAGTTAAGATACGTTCATTCCTAGAATGTTGTTTATTACTCTGAACATAGGGCGCCAAAACTTTTGCTGGGTGCGCGGATTTGCGTTGCTGCGCTGCGCTGTAAATCACAAAACCATGGATTATTATCCGTTATATACAGACCGCGCACCTATCTGCGTACGAGTGTACCTGCGCGGTCGCGGATAACTAGCGCGCGTACGCGCGCGTCTGCGCGACCGAGAACGTAGGACGTAATCAGTTTAGAATGCATAAGAGCTAAAGGCTCACTCCACCATCTATTATTATCTTCACTCAAAGCCTATAGACGAGAAAAACCTTTCTGTATGAATTTCCACACGTTTCAGCTCCGCACGGCATAATTCAATTGCAATTATATGCAGATGGGTACCTCATTTATAACCATTGTCTATTGGTCGCATGCATGTCCTATGCTTAGAATATAATATAAAAATTGCAAAAACACTCCTTCAAACTACAGCCTGAAATTACGAACGAGTTTACAGTATACTACTAAACTACAAGATAATATTTCGCAATTCAGGTAAACATGTTTTTATTTCAATATTTTTTGACATGTATGTCTGGCTGGGCAACACAAAGCTTCGAAAATCTCATTTTTAGAAATTTTCGTTTTTAAACGTAAAGCTTTGTCCGTCAGCTGTAGGTGACTGAGACCTAAACCTAATTTCCCTAATTTAATTCTTATTTTTGTTCCGACGCTCAAAATTCACTAATAAGAAATGTGAAAGAACTCCATGCGGCGGTGCACTATTTCACAAGGCAATTACATTGTACTTATTTAGCATGCTAATTTCTTAGCTGTACCTTCCTCGTCTCGTAGGCTGACTCTATAATAATTACACCGGGGTCAGACACGCTGAGTTATGCAAGTATGTGAAACGTATACTGGGCATGTATTATATTATATGTAGTTTGTCCCAATCTGGTTCAAGCTGGCGCAGAAATTTTGAACATAATACATGGCAATACAATTGACAGTAGACTTTACGCAAACCACGTGATTTCAGTGATTGCGTAGTATTCTTATTCTTTTCCGGAGCTTTTACTAGGCATCTTTTTTACGAAATTTCCTACTGAGTACATAGTGTATCCATTCAACCATCGCGTAACTTTGTGAATCTTTAATCATCTTAAATGAGGACCAATATGTAAGTACCTGTGTTGTGACACCCAATATCTCTGGTCACCGATATGTTTTGTCTATGTTCAATAAACCATAACTTAATATAAAAAAAGTCTAAAGCAGTGGAAGAAAAAGCGTGCGTCAAAACAAAACACCCTCACGTCATATTGCATAGAAAATCTATTTTCTAGCAACTTCATCACGTGAAAGGAAAATCGCTCATCGATGCATAATTTGTTGTTTGCGCCAGAAACATTTATATCCAAAAAAGGCTTTACTCTAAATAAGCGCGTGCTCCACCCTTGTTCTTGTTATTGAGGCAAGGTCCAAAGATTTAGAACATTTTCCGAGATTTTCTGAGCTTGTAACTAACAATAATTTATTGTTTCATTTAGTGCATACATATTGTTGGAATCGTGAATAATCAATATTATAACCTCTATGATGTTGTGCTGCGAATTCGCACCGGAAAAAAAAACGTTTACGTTTTTTCAGTGCGAATTCTCAGAGCTCATGAGAGAGTCTGCGATTTCGCACCGGGTATTGTGCCGCAGCGAATTTGGAAAGTTTGATGTGCGAATTTGCGCAGCCCACTTTTCCTATTAACAGAGCTGAGCTAATAATATGATAATTAGCTGACGCATGTGTGTATCTTCTTGATTTGATAAATTGCTTTCTTATACATATATATCTTACCCTGTGCTCCAACCCATCGTCTATTCGTAACTGGCTGACCAGCTCAGCGGCCCCGCCTCCCAGCTCGTATCTGGAAAAATACTCCTCACTTTTTCATTTTGACCGAATCTCATCCGTGGATCATCCCAGCCTTTTATGATCCCCTGAAACTCATTACTGGGGGGCACGCGGCGCGATGTCGGAGCGCAAAAATAGTTGGCAACACGACTTGTGTTAGTGGTGCGCCAAATACGCGCGAAAGAGAAATGACGATCAAGTGAAATACTTCAAAGTGCAACATTTGTAACAATTGCCCAAGATGAGTCGAGCTTTTTGAAAGCTACCGTGGTCAAGAGTTGATACTGTATTCTACCATAGTTGGTCACCCGTCGTTACTTTTTTGCCTGATAAATTACCTTACGTAGATTTACTCTATATTTCTATTCTATTCTGTTTCCAGTTTATACAAGTAGGAACTATTCTAAACTTTGTTGTGCACATCTGCAAAATACGCAAAGGTCAAACTTATACAATAACACTGAATAATGCATACGCCAAGATGAGGACATTACGTAGCCATTGCTTAGCTTAGCGAAGCATCAGAATAACAAATTAATAAGCAAGTGAAAAGTCATAACTTACGCATAAACAAGGAATCCGTCCCGCACTGATATGGACACGTAGTCTTCGCCAATTACAGAGTCAGCCGGGTTTTGTCCTTGCCAGAGAATTACCTGAAATTAGCATACTGTACTTATAACAGCCCAAACCCAAAAAAACCTATGTGTGGGCGGCGCTACCCTGGCACACTAATTGTTTGCGAGCACGCAGCTGCACAATTACAACTTTAGGTGTGCGCGGCGCTGTCCTTGAACATAAATAGAGTGCGAAGCCGCCCCTGCAGGAACTCAACCGTTTTCGTACTATTCTCCGATAGTTCGTTTGAAGCTTGAAGTAATGAAGAAGTTTTGTGTCAAAAGTACAATGTTCGTACAAATATAAATAGGGCGAGAAAGAAACATCGTCACACAAAGAAGAACCGAAGTATTTGTACCCCTGAGGATCTTTTTTTTATAACTTTTTACTTCCAAAATACTAAAAACAGCAGAAAGCGCATATATTTCGTGATGAGCTGGCATTGTATCTTAGATGTATCTTAGCACGCATTACTTGGAATGGAAAGTATATTGTATATGTCTTCAAAGTCCAAAAATGGAAACATCTAATGTTACGTGCATGCAATAATTAAATTATTTGCACAATAGTCGTACTAATGTCAGTTACGTCAATTAGGGTAGGCTCATTAGCGTGCGCTTGTATAAAGAAATCATCATAATTGTTTATGCATAATATTCGCCCACTCGAGAGGATACACACTTGGTTTTTATATACAGTTTGTAGAAGTTACATAAAAATACACAAGTTCAGCACGTTGTTTTTCAAGTTAATTGACTCGGTCTGCAGTTTTCCACAGCTGAACTAATTGCTCAAATAATTACTTGCCATTTTTTTTCGGTGAGTATATGAAGAGGCATGAAATGAGCAGGACGCAACATTCATGTATGTTTCGTTGGTAGATTGATCTCTATTGTATGTTATGTCTACTGTATCATTTTTTATCATAATCATGTGCATCAGTTTTATCATAATTAGTATGCCAATTATGTCTGCATAATAACGATGCCGAAAAAAAAGCTTAAGCCTAAGCCTAAGCCTGAGCCTAGGCCTAAGCTTTTCTGCAAACTTGAATTAGGAGCATTTCAGTTTATCTTGACTCTTTGGTGTTTCGGAAACGCCCAAATATACTATATACCCAAGATCTCCCGCGGCCAAGGCCAAAGTGAGGGTGCCCTTCCCCGTTCTACCCGAAAGTGTTAATTTCCAACTCAAATGGAAATGATAAGTGACTGCGAAATTCGAATTCAGCGAAACTCGTAACTCACCCCGTTCGTGAAATTCAAATTCGGCCAAACTCGAAACTCACCCCGTTCATGTGCTTGGTTTTGAGCGAGAACTCGATTGTCTCCTCCCGTTCGCTCGAAAGATGTGGGAAATCTTCCCCGGAGATTTCTATAAACGCGTCGCCGTCAAATTTGGCCGCATGCTCGATTGGCTTGACTGAAATTAGGATTACGGTATACTCACTGAAGATGCTGAGCATTATTAACACACAACAGTTAGCTAAGGCATCGTATTGAAACGCACTTGGTAACAGAGCTCGCTTATCGTTTATTTCATAGGTACTGCCTGCACCCTAGGATTAGTTAGCCACCGATGACACATTATTCGTTGTGGGACTTATTAACATAGTATATTAATAACTGCGCCCCCTTAGTAAGGTGTGCATGTGCAGCATATCTGCATATGCATATCATTAGCTGACTGGGCCTGAACTCTGAACTAGCCTAACACAGTGTAGTATGTTAGCCTAGTTTAAAGCTCAGACCCGCCTCGTGATAGATAGCCCCCCGCCCCCTATCAAAGCGGTATTTCTTATTTTCATATAAAGTTCCGTTTATATGCCCAGCTTGAACCCATAAATTAAGCTCATTATGCTTATTTAACTAAGAAACATTCTCTATTGTGAGTCACGTATGCCGTATGCCGTATGCACTTGATCTTGTAGTAGCCCAATTATCGTGATAATTACCCTTACGTGAAACCAATAATCATCCCAATACGTTAATTAAAAAGTGTATTCTCCCGAAAATAATTATAAGCTGAAGAGTTCAAAGTTACGCACATCTTCCTTAACTTGCAATTATACAGTAATGCGCGAAATGCCAGACATTGTAGTCATAGGTTTCTAAACTTGGGATTTCTTTGCAGAGTTATGGTGCTCCTACTACGAAAAAATGTACTCAACAGGCAAAAACTCAAATAAGTAGTAGGCTACAACATAACATTTCTTTGTTTCTTTCTCGTGACAAAAGTTTCGCCACTTTCCCTGACTGCCACACCTCGTAGCTTTAAAGCGAATTACTGATACTGACCAGTTTTTAAAACGCATCGAGTACACCAGGATTCACTATGCATCGAACGTAAATTATAATAAAAAAATTTCGAGCAAATTAGCATAAATACGTTAGAAATCATTGCCCGCGATGCGTTTCAAAAACCGGCCGGTATTTCGCTTTAACATATAACGACTTAATAGCCCAATGTCTCTTCGGTGCGTCTGACCTTTTATGCTAAGGTGACCAAAGACTATCATGGACAAATACTGTGAAAATAAAGTATACATTTTCCTTGTGCCTGATCCTTTTTAAAAAATATTATAAAATAAAATAAAAACGTACATATATCACATTGGGGTCCATCGTAGTAGATTTTGCACTCGCAACCGAAATGTGTCTCGTTATATTGTCTACAAATTCCATTCAAGCCACATGTCTCACCGGCACACAGATCCTTCCACTTGCAACGACCTCCTGAGACAATTGGGCAATTAGACAATTAGACATTTTCTTACACCCGGGCTGCACTTGGTGCGCGCGACCGAAAGTACCTGAGTGCTCGCAGACTTTGATACTTTTATGTTACACTGGTAATGCTGCAGTTTAATTTAACTCTAGGGCATTTCAACTCACACTTTTGCACTCGAATCCTGAGTGATAATTACCCGTTAGATTTTAAGCTTTAGTATGAGGCTTGCGAGTTTAACCTCTGATACTCATGTTACGAAGGTAGATAGTCTAAAAAGGAAGCACTATCGAAACCCTATACTTCTTTTACAAACACATTGAAACATTTCTCTATGCCACATATTTCCGTGCCAAAATGTGCCAATTCTTCGATCAATTACTCTTCGTTAATTATCATACATGATTATCGATTAGAGTACTCTCATCTAATTAATTTTATTCAGTTATTAATCATCTTCTTCAGGACAAAAATGCGGTTCTCAACACTTATCGTTATGTGTTTCGCGTTAATTGCACTCGTTGTAGCAGCCCCGAGGGAAAAGTTAGTTTCTGTTTTTTTTTTTCTTATAGGTTTCTACTAATGTAAACTAAAACAATACATCAAAATATAACGATTAATATTATATTGATCTTTCTAAGACTGATGAAATTCCAGTAGTCCAGGTATTGCATTAGAGATACTATACGGCCAACTGTCTCAATAAACCACTTCAATTTAGACACAACACGGTATAGATAGTTTGATAGTACCGTAGAGTAGATATAAACACTGTACTAAAAAAAACTACGTGGCCTATTACTAGGTTATTATAGTTTACCGTATTCTCTTACTTGCTTTTAGAAGATTCGCGCCCGACTTTTACAATTTGTTGGCAAAGTACCAGAGGACCAGCAATTTCAACGGAAACTGGTCGGTGTTGTCATAATGGGTTGTAATATAATTAAAGCGAGATACCGGCCGTTTTTTGAAACGCATTGCGTACACCTGCTTTCTTATGCAGCATATGCAAATGAGCATAAATTTGAATAAAAACTAGACCCCAATTAGACCCCACGTTGCATAAATGCATAGGAATGCAAGTACTTGCGCTTCAAAAACCGGTCGGTATTTCTCTTTAATTTGAAATATCAGTAATGGTGTGACGCATGCCGATCCAATCAATGGCATGCCAAAACTATAAGTTGGAGGAAAAGGAGGTGTGAATGTATACACTTTCACCACTTTCAGGCCTTTGGACAAGAGAACTTCTACCAATGAATACTATGCCCTTCCGGAGCTTTTCGTCGTTTGAGGAATCAATCAATCAATCAATCAATAATTATTCCAAAATTGATTTCGTCTAAATACTGTTCCTGATTACCATCAATAGCTACCAACAAATCAAGGCTCCAGGGGTTCCACTCGAGATCTTTTATAATATTTCATATTACACCTACACCTATAAAACCTTCAATTATGTGAGTTGCTACAAGGTATGCTCTAAACGTATGACACTAATTTACGTTGTAAATAAATTCTTGTTACTCGAAAGCACTCGAAATTTATATTCTGCATGTTTGCTGTCAAATTTATTGTATTACATTCACAAAAAAGCGCATCGCCGTGAGAGTTTACAAAGGTTTACAGAGAGGACAATCAGTTTTCTGGTTGAAAATAGAAAATTAAAAAAGTCTATCGATTACCTGGACAGGGCGTCACATCAGCGTGTGGGTGTATAACGGGTATGTGCTCCGGATATTGGGGTTCTTCTGTGGCAAGTTCTTCGGTAGAGTACCGCTCAGCGCTGGTAGGAAGCACTGTAGACCATAATTCGGAGCTAAATACTTACAGGCATATACCCAGACACACTTATCACAAACTACTTCATGAACTGTTGTCCATGCTAGTTGATTAAACGAAGATATCCTTGTTATTAACTACAGGGGCCGGTTTATAGTAATTTACACTCTATTCCGCGGAAAGACCCGTGGCCTACCGGGCCCTGTATATCCAAGTAAACTAGACCCACGGATCAAGTGGTGTCGGTTCCGCGTCCTCCACTGATTCTACCACTTCTTCCGGAAACGCTTCCGTCGGTTCAGCTTCTTGAACAGATTCCTCCATTACAGTTTCAAAAGTTGTTTCGACTTCATTTGAGGGAACTTCTGAAATTTTTCAATGTAAGGCATAATTAAAAGCATCTGGAAGCAATTTGTCCTAATAATCTAAAAAAAACGAGCTTGTAATGTGCAAGATCGAAAGTGTACATGTTGACCTCGATGAATGCATTTTACAACAAAATTATAAAACAAACTTGGGTTTCCTTGCAAAAACTGATGTAGCCCATGCTTCTGCTATAGCTATAGGGACTGCTCTGGCTGTGTTGTCCGCTCTCTTTTACTTATCGTTGTATTTATTTTATTGTTCCTAATAAGGCTCTACAAAGAAGATAAAAAAAAATAAGTTCCTAATACCCTCAGGTGGCAACTGTTGAGGTTCTTCTTCTTGTGGTAATTCGTATGCTCTTTCGAGACTGGCTTCCTTATCGGCACCTTCACTCTCGGCCACCGGCACAACAGTAGTAAGTACTGGCTAAAATGTACATATTATCTTTACATTTTTTACTCCAAGTGAAGTGGAAGCCCGCTTTGTTGTTGCCTTTTTAACGCAATAAAGTATTTATATATAATCAATGAACCTATTCGCCGAACAGTAACGTAACTTCCACTATTACAAATGTTCATAGAAATTAAAAGTGTAGGATAGAGGGGCTATTCGGAGGCGGCTTGTTTGATCACTACAAAGCGGTGTTCCGATGAATAAGAAAACATGTTGTATGCAAGAATGCAAACCACCTTCGTGAAATTAATAATCTCAGCCGGTTCGGGGTCCTTGACCGCCTCGTAGATCACCACGTCCGGCTCTTCTTCTGGAGCTTTCCTTGTCACATAGTCGTCTGATTGCTCGATTGCTGCCTAAAATATTCAATATAGGCAAACCGCAAACGGTACCGTATATGGATAGACTCGATACTCGATACGCTGATGGCAAAACCAGCTTGCATTAGGTACTTACAAACGGTATTTGACCTATTGTGCAACATGCCTACACAGCGCATGGCATACGTGAACCATACCATCTATTATGCTCAAGGTACTCAGAGGCCATATTCACCACTCCGATTCCCTCGGGGAAGTAGTCCCTGTGGACAGAAAATAGCATTCTAATGTGAGAGACGCAGAGAAAAGACGGGGAATTCCCCATGGGGAATTGAGTGGTGAATATGGCCTCAGGACTCAGGAGGGAGTGAATGTTGTGCGAAAAAAAAGACCAAGATGAATTCTAGACGTTCGACAACTAGATACCATACGAGGTTCATGTTACGCACCTCTTCATATTCTTCTTCTGGTTCTTCAGTCGGGTGGTCGAAGTCCACGGTTTCTGGTGTAGGATCGGGGAGGGTTTCAACCTCTTCTGGGGTGGGTTCTACCTAAATAGGCCAGCAGTCAATCGATGAGAAGCTTCAATAGAACTAAGGAAATAGTGTAGTTATGTATGACATATCTAAGTCTTTTGTCAACCAGCTTTTAGTGAAGGCTTATTGTTAGCGAATAATTTCGTAGTTGACAAATTAAGTAATTATAGATTTTTTGTAGTATCTAATTGTAAGTTCAAAATGGTAATTGAAAACGAAACCTACCTCTTCTACTGGTTCTACTGGCGGTTCTTCTATGACGTCTTCCACGGTTTCTTCCGTGGGCTCAGTTTCTTCAATCGGACTACCATCGATTGTGCCCGGCAACAGCAAGTTCTGATCCTCGGTGGCCTCGTCCTAGGCATTATTGAAAAATAGGGTTGGAGCGGTATTCCTTCGTTTTAATCTCCACACATGTCACACATGTTCAACAGGTTACCTTAAGAGTTTAGACTGCTCTCCATACGGTACTCGATTTAGCGTGGAAGGAAAATCACTAAAATTTCAATCAAGCCGCGTAAACGATACAGTATATGTTAGAACAAGACATGCTTATTTTTGCATAATCCCTTACTTACTGCATGCCATCAACTGCTTATTGTATTGAAGGAGGGGTACGGATGATTGTTCACAACATACTTCACAGGACTCCCCAAACCAAATAATGGTTATAAAACTGTTACCGTAAAAGGCGCCAATGTTGGTTCCGGTGTAACTTCCGTGACTATCAACGGTACTTCTTCAGTGGGGACTTCCGTCACGTCCAAAATACCTTCATCCGATACAGTCGGTGAAAGCGTAACCAATTCGTCGGTATCGATTATTTCAGCGGCCGGGATGTATGCGGCATCCTGAAATTATTTACTAATAATCGGTAAATAAATCGATGCAAAAATTTGAATACCACGAACGACCGCAAAAATCAATCAATAAGTGGGATCCCGGGATAGCTTTGAATAAAAATATATATTTCTTGTTAACATACTGTTTTCTTAATTCCTAACAAAAGAAATTTCACTGAATTTAATATAAAGGTGTCGCTCACCTCAGGGTGAGCTTCCAGTATGCATTGATCCACACCTCCTGAGCTATATGTGTCGGTTTGTGTCCAGTCAATGGGGTCACCGTTGACTTCCAGCTGAAGTAGTTAGATGAGCTATTTAGTCGATTTTTACAGCCTAATAACACATCCGGCTGACATAGTTCTTGAACATCTTTTGCTACTGCATGAGCGGTTACGCAAATTTGGAAATTAATAAATGGTTATGAAGCCTTGCTAACCTTGATCACGCATCCTCTAAATGTGTACATTGGAACTCGATTGTTTTTCGGAATTCCGGGCACAAGTCCACCGATGTACAGCTCGGTATACGGTCGGAAGGATGACGTTTTCTAAAATTAGTACAAGTTACTAAAAGTTTATTATTCGCAGCGGCTAGAAGCTAAACACAGGCACATTTTGCTGTTCGCGAACATGGCCATTATTTTCCAACGATCTTACTTCATGATTCGTGCACAGTTTTAATGTGTGAATATGCGTGATATAGCTAAACCTAATAATAACTAAAAAGTGTATGTAAGTGAAATTCCTACCCCTGCTCTGACAGTCTCCCCATTTACAGTCAACTCTGTCCTTCCCTCCTTTCTGATCAGGCGAATTTCAGTTTCAAAACCGGCGGCGATCGGGACAGGGGACAGTAGTTCGCTGGTTCCTAAACTTATTTATTCGTTTACTTATTGATTATACTTATTGTTCTTTCTCTCGTAGCAACATCGGGGGCATGTCGTTCCGTGGGTAAGCACAGTTGAGTGATACTTTCTGTGGGCGCCACACACGTTGTCATCATCGCCATCTGGGGTATCTTTCATTCTTGTTCTCATTTTCGATTAGCTTTCATTCTAAGCACTTTCTTTACCATTTTGAATTTTGCTCTCGTTTATTTATGAGTACTAATTTACATTTAAACTTCATATTTGGTAAGTTCGCACCTGCCGCATTACTGTAGGCGTAGACGACTTTGTCGTCCACAATACCAACGCTAAGGTAGCCTTTTTCTGATGGACTGTACGAAGCAGCCAAGTAGACTAGCAATGTATTATTCTGGATCGGGCCCTCAGGAACGACGTGCAGTGTTATCTGAAAAGGAAAGGAGACTCGAAATCGTGTTCATAGTTTTATCACCGCGGTCTACACTGAGTCCGAAATTGGCGGGCCGCCGTGTGTAGACCCACACATTTTTATAGGCCGCGCATCGGACGCGCACCGCCCAATGTTTCGCGTTGTACATTCATGCATTCGATTAAAATCACTATCGCGTAAGCCTGTAGTTTTCTCAGGGAAACAATCGGGACAGCATTTTTACGTGAGCCTGGTAGTGAAACAACTAAAACAGGGCAAACGAGAGAGAGAGAGATAGACTAGCCTCTGGCGATGCGCTCTTTCATAGAGTCACGAATGTTCACGAAAGTCGGTAAAACTAACCGAGAAAAGCTTGAAGAAAAACCATCTTATAATAAAAAACTCATAAACATACTACATACGTAAAAGTAAAAACTGACCGAGAAATCGTCCAAGTTTGTCGGGGTGGGCAAAGCGATAAAAGAATCATCACTGGAGAAAGATATAGTTTCCAAAGGAACTTCTTCGATAAGTTCACAGTAGAGACCCTGAAAACACTGATGAAAGAGAGAGAGAGAGAGAGAGAGAGAGAGGGGGAGGGAGTGAGAGAGAGCGAGAGAGAGACGGCGAGCAAAGAGTAAGAGTAAGTCAGAAATAGAAATACAAATGCATAGAGGGAAAATGCATAGAGGGACAGGAGGAAGGGAGATGAGATAGAGTAAGAGCCAGAGAGCAAGAGAGAGAAAAGAGAGAAATAGAGAGAAAAGAGAGCAGATTGGATGGCGAGAAGGAAGCAGCGATGGGAAAAGGTGATTTTTTCCCGAGAGTCATTGGACAATTTTATAATTTCAATAAAATAAACTGCTGATTTTCTTCCGCAAACCTTTGTTCCGACGGGGCAAATACAAGCCCAGGTTCCTTCGATGGGATCCTCCCTGCATAAGCCGCCATTACAGTCTTCTAAAGAGTATTGTATTCTTAGAATTTTTATTAAAACGAAATACCGGCCAGTTTTTTAAACGCATCGAGTGCATCAGCATCCTTATGCAGCTTATGCTAATTAACATAAATTAGAATAAAAAATCGAGCTAAATTCGGACAACTTTTCATAAGTCACGGAGATGTATTGCAAATCTTATAGGATCCACATACTTCCTTGTTTTATAACGTTCCTTATTACGGTACTAACCTGGCCCACAGTTGTGCGCGAGTCGTTCGCAGTTATCTCCCTCGAATCCTGATTCGCAATGGCAAATGAAACCGCGATTCACGTTGGCGGGGATGCAGAGTCCTGAATTAGACATTTTAAATAGCTAGTGGTTTTACAATTAGAAAGTTATTTTTCTAGCAGGTGGAAGCTTCTAATGCAAAGCAACTTGTGTAGGTGTAGGAGCTTCAATTAAATTATGTTTTTCTTGCAACTTCTGTTCTCCCGTAAGTTTACCAAGCGGATCACAATATAGTTAGTCCATCAGAGTTATTACTAAAGCTGATATAAACAACAACAAAAAATGCTACCGCACCTGGCGTATACTATGGATAATATTTTGCGAGGCGTGTTACTTGAATTGCTCATAACAGTCGCTGGAAATAAAATAACGGCGGCACACATACTGTGAGCCATACGTTTGCCATTTCTCCGCAGAACCCTAACCTGCGTTTTCGCACGGATCTCCATCACACGGATGGTAGTGTGAGACCTGGCCGACTCTCCTAGCAGAACCGAGATCTAGCGGCTCATCGTGGACGACCACACTGCTCACAACGCCTAGAATAAATATACACATTTTTGTATGACTTTTTTTCCGACATGTGAACTTTGGCAGATGATAAATTTTCTTTTCATATGCAACGAAGGAACGAACGAAGTGACCAAGTTAATCCATTTTCTTAGAAATGCAAGGCACAATTTGGCCTATTTTCAATGGCCAGCTGGAAAATAGGTGTTGGTAAATAATGTGCAAGCGTTGGTTAGTAATGGTGCTCCAGTGGTGCTCAATCGCTATTCCTGGTCAGGAAGTGTACTAACTGAAACAAACAAAAAAAAACCAGAGCGGGCCGGACCCGGACCGTGTATTTCGGGCACGGGACACGTGCGGAGTTCAATTCTCTTGCGAAGACGGACCTTTATGCTAAGATCAAGTACCTCTATAATTTGTGTCAAAGTCGGTTAGATACTTCTCCGATCTGTTCCCGGTACCGCCAACATCCAAAGAAGTCGAATCAAAAGGCATTGGTGTAGGCTCGACACTATGCAAATTAGCTTGCACATCGCCGGAATTTAGTTGCACCGATGCTGAAATAGGAATAGTATTAGACGAGTGTGCCAACATATTCGCCCGCGGTTTGCCAACAAGTTCTTCGGTTTCTAATGCGCGCAACGCGAGTTACAGCTGTGAAACCATGTGTTAACGCCTGACCCAGTCTGAAGACTGTGAATTTATCATCTGGAACTCGTCCGCTACTCTGCTCAGGACATACAATTTGACTTTTTATATTGAACCACCTTTGAATAAATGTTCAACAAAGTTAATTGAAACAAAAAAAAAAGTAAAAAGAATCACGTCCAACCTTGGTCGTTATCATTCTTGATTTCCACACTATTCCAGTCATTCACGTAGACATCGTTGGGCGATTCGAGACGCTCTGAGAAATATAACGCATTTGAAGGGACCGGACACGTGGTTTGAGCAGCATATACTGCACAACTGCGTTTCCATGTACTATTATGCTGGTGTCTTTCATTTGCATTATCGTAATAAACTTGCTCCTCACACTCACAATCAGCCTGAGAAAGTCAGACATAATTATTATACATAGAAAGCACGTCATTAACTAATTATCAAACAGATACCAATTCCGTTTCCGACATCGTAGGTGTAGACAAACTTTCCGTTTTGCAATCCTGCTGCGTGGAATACGGCCACATGGCCGGATGGGTTCACCTTATCAGAGTACACCATCAAACCTGCAATTAGCCAGCAATTACACTCTATAATTTCCGCGCAACTAACCGCTTGTACATATTCAAATTTATATTATATACTCTGTCTTCAGCACTCCCTCTATCTCTTCCTCTCTCGTTCGCTCAACATTCTTTTATTAAGTTCTTCGAAAAACTTTTGAACCTGTGTTACTTCAGAGTCTTCAGACTTCAGATACAAAAGATACTCCGCGAAAAGAATTAGCGCCGTTTTCATGATAAAGGCCTTCCTTTCCGAAAACTTTCGCAAAGAATTAACAAATACTCAGGTCCACGAGCGCCCGACGCGGTTACCCACAACCGCGTCGTGCGGGTAGCAAATAATGAGCGCATCGCGCGGGTAACCGCGCGGGCACGCTTTTCTAAGGGTCCTAGCCGTAACCGCACCGCGCGATTAAGATCGTGGTACTAAGTAAAAAGTAGTGACCTACCATCTCCAGGCCTTGGCTTGAAGTGAATATTCAGCTTGACGTTATTGAACGCTGTATTATTCATCGGAGGCAACTGAAGGTAGCTGGTTCCATCAAATTCGGGAATAAATTCTAAAAGCAGGTTCGAATGTATACATATTCATTTCAGGCCAAAGTTGGACCAAAGTTGAACCAATGTTACTCATTTCCAGGTTTTATAAAGAATACAACGGTTATATGGATATAAACCATTAGTGACAAAAAAAAACAAAAAAAATAATGCACCAGAAAAACTATAATTTATGTGTTTTCTGTGTGCTGTTAAATAAAACAAACTGTGTGTTGAACATTGTACGTAATAAATATTATAACTGCGTAGGCTATCTCCTACAAAAAATATAATTAATTAATAATTAGTTATTATAACTTATAACTACCGTACCTGTAACAGTGAGTTGCACATTGTATTTAGTTTCATCCCCTTTGGCGTCTTTCATAGTACACTCGTACTCTCCGGTTGCATCGCGGTCGACGTTGGGAATTTTTAGAATTCCTGAAAAAAAAATCATTTTTTTCAAGCTAGTGTTCAAAAAGGTACTTTTTACAGAAGTAAATGTTGGTGAAAACGGCCACTGTACCGAAGAACAGTAACACAGTAATTTGGCCCAATTTGTTTAGTCAAATGACGAAATTAACCTCTATTCTGTACAGCATCCTGCTTCAATTCTTTCCCGTCTGCCCGTTCCCAGTCTACTGACTGAACAGTGGTGTTCTTTGGAGCGGCCGCGCAGCTGAGGAACGCCTAAAGAGGTTTGTAATTAAAGCGGTATAACATCCGGTTTTTTTAAGCTCATGCTCAACTATGTATTTTCACGTAGTGAAGTATGCACAAAAGCACGATTTTTTGGTCTAATTATAATCATTTGCATATAGCATACAACATAGCCTGATCAGTGGTGTAGGTCTACTACCAATGAACCTCTGTAGAAATGTTCCTTTCATTTTGTTTTACTAATATTATAAATTGTTCTTCTTATTACTAATAATTCCCATTTTCTAACTTACATCTTCACCAATTCCCTTCGTCAGCGTGTTCGGACGTGAAATAGTAGCGTCTGAAACACTCGTTACATGGTTATGTACAATTGCATTATAAAAACATGTACATGCACATAGTTTTTTGTTTCGTACATAATTTTTTTTCAGCCCGACGTCTTGGCTAAGAGTATGATAACTTGAGTCGGAATTACCGGAACTCAAACGACAACCAACTGTTCATTTTTTGCCTTTCCTACATTCTGAATTGCCTATGTTGAATGCTCGTCGTTTATTGTTAGTTAGGATTTTGAGAGACTTTAGCAGATGTGACGACCTCAATACTAACCATTTCTGTAGAAAACTACCCTTTTAAAAATCGTTTGAAACGTATTTTGAATATTGTAATGTCCCTTTCCGTTCTTGACTTTGAAACATGTTTTCCCAGAAGAAAACGTTCAAGTAACCTTGAATGTGTATACACAACATAGGAAGGGGAGCAACCCATCTGGCGACGTTTATATGTTTTTTTTTTATGAGTCAGCCTATTTAGTGACCACTTGGTGACCTTATTGTAACAAAGTTTTCTGTCAGATTTGCTCAAGGCAGGATTTTGAGAAACTGCCATCATGTATTACGGCTGTAGTAACCATTTACTGTAAAAAATATCCTTTTAAAGTACTTTGAAACGTTTTTTGAATATTTAACCGTGTAGTTCAGGCACGGGACACGCGCGGAGTTCAGTTCTCTCCTACACGAGAAAAAAAGTTTCCCCAATTTACTTGCACAGAATGTCCGGAATTTCAGACATATTACTGTGAAAACCGCATTTCTTTATGCCTAGAACTCGTAGAGATATTTCACGGCAAACAATTCGGCCAGGTACCGTAGTCAGAATCAATTTTTGCTCTTTTAAGGTATTAAAGTATTGAAAACGCTTTGTTATAATGGTAGGAACGTTTGTCATTCGTTTGACGATTAGTATGTGGAGAAAGAATACTAATGGACGGATATGGACGGATAGAAAACGTATTTTAACCTTTCTGACTACGGTACCTGGCCGAACTGTTTGCCGTGAAATATCTCTGCGAAATTCCGGACATTCTGTGCAAGTAAATTGGGAAAAACTTTTTTCTGGTGGGCGTCTCCCTTTAATACTTTCCCTACATTTTCTTGAATTTTAAATATTTTTTTTTTGAAAAAAAAAAAGTGAATTTGAATATACACGTCATGCGATAAGTACCACGCACACAATCACACTGACAAAAAACCACAGCGAGCGATAAGAAACATTTATTTGATTTATTTAGTTTAATACGAACATTTGTTAATACTACTACAATTAAACGACGACTATATACCCAAGTAAAAGACTTCAAGCAGCACCATGTTTTCGTTAACGATATATAAAAAACAGCATACAAAATTGGGGGTCAGACACATTGAAACGTATTATTTGGGCAAGTTTAAAGCGAAATAACGGCCGGCTTTTGCAACGCATCTCAAATAACTGCATTCACATCTGCAGTTCATGCTAAGTGGGTCGAATTGGGTTCATCTGCATATGCATGGGAATGCAGTTGTTATACTTACGTTTCAGGAACCGCCCGTTATTTCGCTTGAATGGTTAATAATACTCGGGCAAAATGCATATAATACTGATTAGTTACACTGTAACACATCCCTAGCGTGCTTACAATACTAAAAGACAAACAACATAAGGCAGTACTGAATATGAGATAGAATACTGTAGAATACGTTTCATACTGTGGATATTAGACTTATTAAATATCAGATAGGGCAGTTTACTCTTTAGTCAATTTAGTGTCCGTTTTTGTGTAGCTCATCTTTTAAAGGAGCCATTTTTGTTTATAATGAGCAATGAAATTGAGATTTTAATCTAAGTAATACAAACCTTGTGTTCTAACATTATTTCGAGTATGGCACGCACATAAAATATAGATTTTGTATCGCATTCGAGAAACACCGAGACAAGAGGGACATTTTTTCATTATTGGGGGAAGGTTAAAACATTTGGCAAGGCACATTGTAATCTAAAGAGAACTAACGAGGATAGCCTAGTTCGGTTAGGTATACTGTTTGTAATAAATGATGTCGTTTTCTAATGCCCAATCAGTTTCTGCTTTCTGCTATCAATAAGCAGCACCTAACCTCTAGGCTCTCTGATCATAGTTATAAACTACTTTTTCGAAAAACACGGACATTTATGGGTTGGAGAGATTAATGTGCGGGAAGCCACGACTCAAAATGTTCACGGAGTTGCGTGCGGCGTGCGCGCGTGGGTCGAGGTGCAGCGCGGCGAGCATGCGATCGCCGGTGCATTCGGCCACGCCGGGTGCGGGTAGCATGCTTGCGCTTGCGTTTTGCTCCGACGTTGAGGACGCTGCGCGTCTCGAGCGGTCCGGCGATGGTCTTGGCGCGGCACTTGTACACGCCGCCGTCCTCCTCCTTGAGGTCGGTGAACTGGAGCCGCGAGCCGGTAACCTAGAGAGAAAATATTAGAAGTCACAAAGAGTGACGCCAAACTCAAACCCCTTATTGGACTGATGATAAGGTTTCGCCTATTTATAAAGGATGACACGCGTCGCCTATTTATAAAGGCCCTAAGCCTAAGCGTCTGAGCAGTGAGTGTGTCCTTTGGGCACATTGTTATTTATACCCTTTTTTATAAAGAACGGGATCGATTTAAGTTCAACAAGGTCCTCTAAACTAACAATATATGAAAGAATCAGGTTCGCATTTTTTGAAAGGTATTGATCGCAAGCTTACAATTATGTTCTGGGCAAGGCGCCGGGGTTAGCATGGACTGCGAAGACAGGGAAAATGCGCCACAGCTTGCTTACAATTAGACAAGCACTGCTGCCATAGGGAACCAAGCCGGGTGTTTTGGAAGATGAAAATATTAATGCGCAAAGTAGGATATAGTGCATTGTGACAAAAATAGGCATGGGGACTTAAAACTAAAACATAAAGATAGGATTTTGCGCTGGGCCCCTCTTCCCTCCATTTGATTAACTCACGGTCGTATTGCATGAGTAGTCGATTTGGAAAAATCGAAATGGCTGAATGGCACTATATTCAGAGGCACAAAAAGGGGCCTAACAGGCCAGGAACCTTCCTCTCTCTCTCTCTCTCCTCTCTCCTCTCTCTCTCTCTCTTTGTTCTCGCAATTGTCTCTTTATTTCTTTCACTACAGCAAATTTACCAGTCGATTTGAAAAGCGAAGCCACCGAAATCCAAAACCAAACCCCTTCGTGACCAGACACAACTTCACTCTTTTCCCACGCAGTGAAGGTAGAAGGTTGTAGGTGTTGGTTAGTACCGATCGCCGGATATCAGATCAGGGGGCGGTACCATCAATACAATCAACCAATCAATATTACCTGAACATTCTCTGGCAACGAGTCTGCGCCCTCTCTCGTCCAAGTGATCTCTGCGTTAGGATCTCCAGTGACCTGCAATTTATGTGAAATTTACACACTAACGAAGCACTGATTAACCATCGCCCAAGCCTCGTATACAAATTTTTAGACGGTCAAGCTCACGAAAAACCACCAATATGCCTAAACATCCAAAACTAACTCCAAAAATATCGCATCCGAGTTATAAAATACGTTTCATAGTGTTTATATGATATATCCATGCTTTGGTGGTTTGATTGCCTGTGCATTTTTATGCCATATTTCCTAAATAACACGTCCAGAAAAAGTTCAATATATTCTGGACCTACCCCTGGCCCAATTAAGGAATTGCTGAATCTCTAGACCCCGTCATAATGTTCAATGTGACCGAAAACTTACTCATTTCCACGATCATTGTGCTCTCCACTAATATGAGGTTTTTACATAAGTTCTACAAAATGTACAGTATTCCGAGAAAAAAAGTGATGTGCTTTATTTCCAAGGAATAATTGATGTAGCCTCAGGTAAATTACGCATATAAAACATCCCATACTTCATCCAACGAGCTATAGTTAAAAGCGAAACACTGGCCCGTTTTTTGAAACGCTTAGCGTACACCAGCATTCTTATGCTGCATATGTAAATGAGGATAAATCAGAACACAAAATCGAGCTCAATTCGAGTTACTTAGCATAAAAAAGTAAGAATTCAGTTGTCCATGATGCGTTTCAAAAACCCGCCGGTATTTCTCTTTGAACACCGGAAGCCATAATTAACACCCCCAAGATATTTTAGTTTCTGTACCTTGCAGTCGAACCAGGCTCTATCGCCGACGGAGACGGATTCTGATGACACGTCCAACATCACTTGGATCATGGTGTCGGGGACTGAAAACGGTTTTTACTCATTTTCGAAATTATAAAAGTAGAAAACAAACAAACTATTATGCACGCTCAGTGAAATCGGACCTGTCGAACCTTTGACCTTACGTGAAAATACGTGAAAATGATATCACTAAAGTGAAAATGCTACTACCGAAATGGTCACCGACTGGTCACTAACCAGTCAGCAAATACCAAATGTTTTTTTTTTTCGGTGAAACCTATTTGCTGAGGGGCTACAAACGGTATTTTGTGGCCTCGGCAATTATTCCATTTTCCTGTGTAGAGTACTATGACCATTCCATTGCTTCATTCACAGTTAGCTATGTAGACTGCTTGGTCTGTCAATATTCACCAAAACGAACCATTTGAAAACCTAGTCGACTGTTGTCAGTTGTTTCATATGCTTGCTGCCATGCTGTTTACTTATATTATGTTAGATAATTGTGACCTAATTACCTAAGCTAACTTACCGTAGATCTTAGCATCGACGTATCCCTCAACAACACTGTTCTCGATGTTCACCTTACACACGTAGAGACCGGTGGCGGTATCATCAAAGTCCTTGATCCTGTAAAGTGGGGATATATAACGTTGATTACGGAACTAATACATAGACATGTACTTCAGGTTCCATGAGAAAATACAACTGCATATGACATACTTACTCGAGTTTATTGCCGTTGGGATGCGCGTTGGCGGGCAGATCGCCGTCCTTGAGCGACCATTCAACCTAAATTTGCATACACATTATGAACAGGTATGAGAGTCATCCGTCTCCTAGGAAAACTTATGGGAAATATGTAAATTTAGTAATTGCGGTAATTAGCAATTGCAACCTTCGATCCAGGCACAGAGTACACGGGGCATGTGAACACGGCGTCGGCACCCTCGTCGAACTTGACTTCTTGAGCGTCTAAATTAATCCTATTAAATTGACATGTTATGTTTCATTAATAAATTTGAGGTCTACTGCTATCCTCATTAAATTGTTAGGCGGTGAAACCGCGAGACTGTGTAATTATGGGGTTTCCAAATATGGTGAAAATTTACAGTATCTTGGAACTAGACGAGAATATTGTTTTTATTTTTCATATTATATATGCAGGTTTCGTGCAGAAGTACGGTAGTATTGACGGAATCACACCGATTTTTTGGGATACTTGCAAACCCCAGTACTGGCAACCTACACCTAATTGTTCTTCGGTTGTACAGTTATACTGTCTTGAAGTTTTTGGTCACTACTATTTATTTCAACTGCGTGAGGGCAATTATTTCATCTTCGAGCAAGACTGCTTGAGAATAGTTGTTCACCATTTGAGAAGTTCCAACTACTAACCAAACACAACCTTATTTCAAGATTCTAATTTAAAGAAAGAGGATGAGAGAGATATAGAGGGAATAGGCGACTTATTGCGAGAGACATTCGTCAAAGGCTAAACAGGACAGGACAAAATAGTAGTCAGAAATGAAAACTTCAAAAGTGACTACTCTGTGATCCCGAGTATCCAATGGTGACAGCGGCGTATGCGCTGCCCACAACAGCTCCGTTATCGTCCTCGACGTTGCAGCGGTAGACACCGAAATCGTTGGTCGGGTCGGCCTTCTTGATGACCAACTTCGGTTCGTGGCCGAGCTTTCTGATCAGCGAACCGCCGCGCAGAAGGGCCCACTCGAAGTTTTCTCCGTTCTTGGCGCCTTTAAATTAAATTGTTGTGGTCTAGGTTTAAACACACCTGAGTATTTACGTACACGCCAATGCGTATGTACTTTGCAAGGAGAGGACATCAACATATGGGGACCTCATAGCTAGTCACCACATAGTTTCGGTTGGAAAAATAATAACTTTGAAAACAAAAGCTATGTTCTCTCCTTGAATGAACTTGTGTATCTATGGGTCGGTTTACCTCACGTAAATAAATCAGAAAATGGTCTAGATCTAATTGGAAATGAGCATAAATGTGTCTGAGACCTGCCAGTAAACCCTCTAAATGTGTAAAATAAAAATAAAAGTAGAAGCAGAAAAGTGTTAGTCAAACACACAACAAGAAAGCATGATTAAACCGTGCACGAAACATACTCAAGTGGTAAAAAAGGTAAAAAAAAATATGTTCTTTAAAAGTGCGAAACTACATAATGAAAAATTGACACACTTGCAGTGATAACAAAGCTGTGAAACCTAGTTCTTCATTTTACGTACACTAATAAAACAGCAAAATCGTTTTCTCACTGTAGCTGTGATTTTTAGTAATAAAGTTAATAATAAAGCAAGCCAAGTATTCCAATTGATCATACGTGATAAATAAAAGATGCACACAAAATCATAAAGCATTCGTTATTCAAGTATCGCACCATATAAATAAGCAAATAGTGTAAGTTGCAATATAAACGTGCAAAATGCATAGGTGTAGGTTAGTGTTTGGTTAGTCGGAAACAAATTTTTTGAAATAAACGTGCATGAAAATTTCACCCAAATTGGTTTAACAGCAAACCTGTTAAACCAAGCGAACATTTTGTAGTGTCAGGCTGTGTCAAAGTGTGTCAGCTCTGTTTGAACGTCAGGTCAAGTGTCGTCCAAAACTGTTCATTTTGTTTAACGGTAAGGCATAAGACATGTATAACAACCCAGAGTTAGGGTTTTTTCGCTGGTTACATAAAAAGTGCAAACCAAAAGAAAACCATGCAAAACAAAATCATGCAAACCGCAAATGTATCTGTGGTAGACAATGATCCGTGTTGGTCTCATAGTGTATCTTCCGTCTTCAGAAGCGCACCAATAAAGACCGGCTTCGTCGACGGTTACGTGAAGCAGTTGTAGGAACTTTGAAGTGCTCACGACCTTCGCGTGTAGTGGATCCTTGCCAAAGTACCATTTTATGCGGTCACCATGGCTAGGGTATCTGTTCCTGGCTGTGCACAATTGGTTAGTATTTTGTTTGAAAAAGTAAACAGACAAAATGTTAGTGTTAGCACAACTATCGATCATGCAGAAAAGTGCGTGCAATAAATAAACATGTTGAGCGGATTAAACATGCAGTTCGTGGTTTTGTATTAAGGGCACGGGTTAAGAGTTAAGTCCCTAACCTAACTCCTCTAACTAAAAGGAACCATATCACGAAGTTTGCGTTGTTATTTAATATATAAAAAGCGCACCTTCGACAGAGCACTGTAGCACAATTGAGTCGCCTTGAGCAACCACACGTACGCGTGGAGGATCGATTTCAACCTAGAAATCAGATTTTATTTGGGTGTAATCATTTTTTTTGTGAAAAAAAAACTTACACTTACACGACTACACCGATTATTAAGAACAAGAACCATTAGTTATTGTTAACGTAATTATACCTTAGCATCGTCGGTGTCATCATTGCTTCCGTATACGTTTACAGTGGCGGACGCGATCTGTTCTTCGTTTCTGTATCCGCGGCACTCGTACTCGCCTGCGTAGGTGCCCTTGAACGAGGGGAAGTGGAGCACTCCCGGCTCGTTGTGCTCCTCGACGTCGGTGGGCAGTTGGTCATCGACCTGAATAGTGACGTTCATCAGTTGAATTTGGATATTCTCTCTGTCTTGCCTTTCATCTCCATGCTTCTCTCTCTCCCTCTCTCTCTCAAATTCTACATGACTCTATTTCTAACATAGCTTTATTCTTTGACCCTGACTTGATTTCGTTATCCTTTTGAGTTCTACCACTGGAATTAGATAAACTATTCGTTTTCTCCATAAGGATATTTTCATCAGTTTTTGAAACATTTTGATTAATGGGTTTATGGCAGTGGCAAAAGTGGGAAATCATTTTTTTTACGAATTATGTGCATAACAGTTGTATAATTCATAAAATGCCTTTATAAACTCATGTACTAGAAAATTAGCCTGGTATTAAGCGGTAATACAAATGCGATAATTTATGATACTTCTATGTTCACTCTTCATACAGTACCCCTTCACTGGATATCAATTCCCTTACCTTAACCCATTCGAGTCGATCGACAAGTGAGGATCCAGTAGCAGTACATGTCAACTCTCCAGGCTCACCAAGGTCGAACCATTGAGAAGAACCGCCGAGGACGGACACGGTGGCCACCTTTGATGGCTCAACCACTAAATACGGGAAGACTTTTTATTTTTTAAGCAAAGTTGGGAATACAATCGTTTAGGGACAGCTAGGACAAACCCTACGAGGTCACTGATGAAAAAAACTAAGAAATACTTAGGTTTATCGTATTATTTTGTCAGGCTAACACTAATATTCTACTAAATATGATGTTGTTGGCCAGAGTGTTTCCATAAAAATTATGTGAAATGCAGCTTGAAAACCAACCATAGCTTCGATCTAATGTTTTAATATTGTCAGTAAAGGAAGGACCAGGAAACCATGCTTCATAGCTATCATAGAGACCTAGTATAGAAACATACCCTCAATGTAGATATTCTTAGTGGCAGTCGCGTGCAGATTCGATCCCTTGCAGGTGTATTGTCCGGCGTTTCCGAGTCCAATTGCGGGGTGTCTGATGAATTGTTCGGAAATTGTGACAGGCTTGAAATCGTCGGGCAGGTCACCACGCTCCGGTCCAGGGTCATGGAGCCATTCCACCTGTAGTGAGGTATGCTATTTGATTATTTATTGATTACGTGCCTATTTACCCTTTTTGAAAAAACGAGTACACCATCAATCTTATACAGTTTATGCAAACGAACATAAATTAGAATAAAAATCGAGCTAAATTCGAGCAACTTTGCATCAATACGTAAGAATTCAGCTGTCCACGATGCGTTCCAAAAACCGGCCGGTATTTCGCTTTAATCATTCCGCATAAACCCCTTGGAGTTCCGCAAAGAATTCTCTGCACAAATAATACCAAAACGTATATTCCTGAATGTCTGCTTCCCAAATCAACTTATTATGGTGTGAGGTTTTATCTTCTTTTTTTTTCGTTATTGGTTGATGCACCAATAAATCATAATGTAAAAAAAGTACGGTACCTCAGGATCGGGATCTCCGAAAGCCTCGCACTTGACCTCAAGTGGTTCACCGACGGTGAGCACAAGTCTCGGACCGGCTGGGGTGGTCTTTACAGTGAGGGAATCTCCGATATTGACAACACCGTGGTCAGAAGCCTCACCAATCGAGTTCTTGGCAGTGCAAGTGTAATCACCGTTCAATTCAGATCTACAAGATGCTTGGATGTTTCTGTGTATTAAATTATCAAGAGTGTTTACGATAGATGCAAAATGAAAGAGAGTAATGAAGGATCTTCAGAGGTTCTCCTAGATACAGGATTACTAATACCAACCAAGTAAGGTGTTAGCTTTTTTTATTTTATTATAACTATTGTGTCAGGAGTCTTATCTCACCTTATATTACTAAAGCCCGAGTGTTGATCAATGTTTACCAAACATCGATGAGTAAGTTAATTTGAATAAGGTAAGTTTACTGTTTACCTTCCAGAAGCAAAGTCGAGAATGTTGTTCTCCAGTGGAGTGACGTCGTGAGCAAGAGGAGCACCACCAGGTCCAGTCCAGGTGACCTGAAGTAATGATACTGTAATCTAGTGTAATTTTACTAATAATTCATCATCTATGGTAACTACGACTCTTTAGTTCTAAAGCTGGCCAGGTTAACTTGGTCTGCCCTAGTGGTTTCAAACTACACAAAAACGGGTGACCCATCTCGTAGCTAGAATGCCCTTGTATAGGTGCGCTCTTGCAGCGTAAAACATTTATTTATTTATTTAGAAAAATAACGTAACAAGGCTCACTTCAGGTGTGGGCACTCCGGTAACAATGCATCTGAATTGATGTCTGTCTCCGGGTCTTCCGTTCCAGACGCGTGGTTCGACACGTGCGGTAGGAGGTTCTTCGGCTAAAGAATTCTTTTGAATTAGTGGTACTGGGTTACTGTGCTGGGTGGTTTAAGCACCCAAGTTTGAGGTGAGCATGGACCTCCGATGGACTTTCTATGCTAGAAATCACAAACCTATTTGTGCAAATTACAATAGAACACAATCAACACGTTTGAATTTCAGCGAGAAATTCGTCCAAAGCATCACCATCCTAGTTCATACTTTCATACATAGACTCCGATAACAGATATTCTCACAGTCAACAACGGCCAGCTTGACAGGGTCAGCGACACCAGTTCCGAACTCGTTGGTTGCCGTGCAGACGTAGTCTCCAGCAACACTGTCATCGGCATTCTCAACAACCAGATCATCTCCCTCTTGGAAGACATCACCACGAAGTGGTGAATCGGCATCCTAAACCACAAAATTCAGTTATATTCTAGAACGAGCGTGCCAACGTGATAGCGTGGCACGGCCAGTGTTTTGTGAAAAATGAGCTGGATAACACTAAAGCTCCATTCTATGAACCAGTTTTTCAAGTATCTCATAAATATTTTACTATTTCTTGTGCTTATTGATGTTATAAATTACTGGCATCACTAAATGATATCCACTAGGAAACTAGGCCATTTAAATAAAAAGGTTATTCAATGTTCTACCTGGTATCCCCAAGTAATGGTGGCTGGTGTATCGGAGTGGGCCTCACAGTGGAATCGGGCCTTCTCGCCCGGTGGTACGGTAATAAGAGGGGGCGTGGCGACTGGACGGGGAGGAGCACCTTCGGCTGGAAATTTGCATAAATTTAAAAATGAAATGCATTTTTGAAGTGATGCCGTTTCCCAACCAGCAGATGTAATCTTATCTGTCGTGTGTTTTCTACTGTAAAAAAGTGCATAAGGATCCGGGAACATTACTGCACAAATCTAATTTTATAATAATCGATAGGAAGAATATAAATATAAATCTTGATTTGATACCATGAAATATGATAAGTGAATAGCAGAGAATTAATAAGGAGCCCCTGACAAGAGGACCAGATACTTCTGCGAGTCTGGCCTTCAGGAATAGGTCAACCTATGTAGAAGCTTACGTGATTCGACGTCAAGTACTGAGGGAGTAGACTCCTTGGGTGGTCCTCGTGGTGGGTGGTATACACAAATGTACTCTCCAGCATCGGCCTATATAGGTATAAATAAAAATTTGAATCAGGGCACTGCAATGTTTAATGAATTATAACATATGAAAAATGCGCCTCGTTGGGCACGTCTATAGGGGAGCTGTTCTAGACCAGAATAGCGCGAAATAGTTGGGTCATACTCGACCTGCAAAGCTAAGGACTTATACTTACGCTCTGGGCATTAGGGATGTAAAGTTCGCCATTTGATTGGCTAGCATCAAGTGGCAGAGGGGCTCCGTCCCGACGCTTCCAAGAGAGAACGGCCTCAGGCTGTCCATCAACCCAACACCTAAAGACACATGGTATATTTTATAATTGATCGTCTATTATGGTTGATTGCCTACAGTTATCGCATAGAGGTATACTGTACAGTTGGAGGACAGAGGTTTTAGTCCATACGATGAAATTGAATGTGATTTGTCCCGCACTCCATGCCAAAAGAAAACCGTAGATCTTACTTAATCGTGGCAGGATCATCTTGAGGTACCGATTGGTGGGGCGGCGAGACTTCAGGGCGCTCGTCAACTCCTGTAAAAGTATATAGTCTACATAGCGTGAATATTCACTGTTACTCTACCAACTTTCGTTTTATATAAGATTTATACAAAATGTGCAGATAGCAGTGCCTCAATACTTCAATCATCAAACCTTCAGTGAGTGGTGCTACAGTCTTGGGTGTGACATATACGGTAGCAGGTCTGGAGTCGACAGGGGCTCCGGTGTGCGGGTCATCGGCAGTGCAGACATAGTCTCCAGCGTCGTCGAGCTTGGCACTAGGGACGTGAAGGGTTCCGTGCTGTTCGTAGGAGTCCTCGGGCAATTCTGCGCCCTCCTTTCTCCATGTGAGCCTAATGTTAGGCTGTCCGGGTACCCAGCATCTAATGTTGAACCGGGATCCCTCGGGCAGGGACTGCTCGGCCGGGTCGACTTCGATGGTGATAGGACCACCTAGGAAAAGGGAAAGTGGAAATAGGATGGAAAGGTGAAACGGGATTCGGTTACACTAGAAAGTGGAAAGAGTAGGAAAGTACTTGAAAAGTGGGGAGGAAATTGGGAAATGAACCCACGGAAGACTTGAATGTGAACATGCGAAATAATGAGCGAATGTACTAAGGGATCTCCATTCTGTCACCTTATAGAAAGCAGGGAGAACTGTCTCATCTCGTCCCAACAAAGGGGGAGGGAAGGGATTGGGGGTAATCTCCCAGTGGTTAATTAAACTAATTGACATACGTGGTCGGTTGACGTTGATGGTAGCGGGAACCTGTTGAGGGTTGCGGCCGGATGGATCGTAGGCGATACAAGTGTAACGTCCGGCATCCGCCTAGAAATAATGTTTTGAAAAAAACTGAATAGCAATACGTTTAGGGAAAATAAGTCGCAAGAAAAAATACGTGTTGGGTGGTCTCACATTAAATGTAAGTTCCTAAGATCTCGCTTCTCCCCCCCTCTCTCTCTCTTTCTCTCTCTCTCTCTCTCTCTCTCTCTTTCTTTCTCTTCTCTTCTCTCTCTCTCTACTCTCTCTTCTCAATACTCTATCATCTCTGTTCCTCTCTGTCAGCCAACAATTTAGTTCTCTACAAAATTATCATATCTATCCTACCTGTTGTGCACTAGGAATGGTGAGCACTCCTCCCTGTTCGTTGGCTCCTCGGGGAAGTGGTTCTCTGTCTCCCTTCATCCATCTAATCTGGGCATTGGGTTGTTCGGGTACCCAACAACGGACCGTGGCGGGTGAGCCTTCGTCAACAGTCTGAACTGGCGGGTCGACCATAGGGGCTGCGGGAGCTAAAGGTAGGTTTGCTAATTCAGTCCCCTTGCATGCTCCTCTCTCATTCCCTATTTGATTCTCTCACAATATCTCCCAATACTTTCTCTCTCTATCGGTCTCACTCTATCATCAGGCTCGTCTTATTAATTTTTTTACTATTGTCTCTCAGATATTCATGTATTTTCTTTGAGTTTGATGGACGGCATGCAAATCGTTGTGGGACATAAAAGAGACCGGATTTCATGGAACATGCTTTAAAGCGAAATGCTAGCCCCTTTGGAAAATTTGCATATGATAAGCAAATCCTATGTATCCTATGCTAATTTTGTACGATCGTCCACGGCAATCGTACAAAATTAGCATAGGATACATAGGATTTGCTTATCATATGCGAATTTTCAAAAAGAGGCTAGCATTTCGCTTTAACAATCACAGAGGTGAACTTGCCATTCAAAAAGGTGTTTTGCATGCACTTTCGAGGAAAGGTGTGTGAACTCGTAAATCAATGTCCACATTCGTGTCACTAGTAATTCTCCCAATTGGGAATTCTGGGTTCCCTTTAGAAACCCCGATCCCTCTTGGAAGTACTACCAGTGCTCAAAATCTCGGACCAAACCACGTGGGGAAAAGTGCAAACGTGCAAACCCTCGGGCTCCTCCTCTCCCTTGCGAACATTGAGCCGCGCCGGCGGTGCCTGTTGCGGAGCGTTGGTGCGCGGGTCGATCGCCGTGCAGAGGTATGACGTGGCGTCGTTCATGGTCGTTTGTGGGAACTTGAGGAAGCCGTCTCGGACGATGACGTCAGAGGGCAGGCTCTGGCCATCGGCACGAGCCCAGGTCAGCTCTGCGCGCGGGTTTCCGGGCACCCAACAACGGAAGTGGGCAGGATCTCCCTCTGGGACTGTTTGCTCGGCAGGCTCTACTTGAGGGCCTACTGTAGGACTGGCTGAAAGTGAACATGCAAATAGGGGGCAAAGTGAGCACAAAGGGAAGAGGACAATGAAAACTGATACAGGCAACCTCACAAAGCCTCACACACTAAAGATTCTTAGAAACTGTATTTGCATTACTAAACATTTTTTTTTCAGAATGTTTTCGAAACTTTGAAATGTTTGTATTTAGCTGAAACAGTCGTGGAAAGAAGCAGACACAAACACGTGTACACGCATGCAGGAGACTGTGGGGGACGTGCTATTGATAGCATGCAACACCAACAATTTGTAAAAAATATATTTCTGCACCCTCTTATGTAAGAAATCTCAAAATTGCCAATAAGTCTCTCACTATAGGCTATAGGGAGCCTTCTTAAGAAAATACATGGTGTAGTTAAAACTTCGAACAGTTACGGTAACGTTAAGGTAACTTTACAGTAACATTACGGTAACGTTACGACCACGAATCTGAACAACTTACGTTGCTGGGGTGGCAATACCCTAAGTGATACGGGATCGGAGAGTTGGGGTTGGTTGTCGCGTGGGTCGGTGGCCTGGCAGATATATTGGCCGGCCTCAGCTTGGGAAGCTCTGGGAATGTGAAGAATTCCCTGGTTCTCCTGGACACCAGCGGGTAGAGCGCCACCGCCCAGACGAGTCCACTGAAATGAGCGTTTATGGGTATTTATAATAAAGCAACCAAAATTTTTTTCAGAATAGGTATAAGAAATGTTATGTTTGGACTGTTTTGTACAGAAACATCCTACAGGCCACAGGCGAATCAGACAGGCCAGTTCATAGATGCAATTATGCTAATTTTGTAACAATTAGGCTTTGAAAACCATATTCATGCAGCGAGAAGGGAAGAGACATTTGAAGCACCTATGCCCGAAAGGAAGCATAGTTAACTTAGTTAACCCTATTTTTGTTTTTGTGAGACATGTTTATTTTTTACCGAGAGGTCTACATATAGTACGATTTACCTTAAGAATAGCCTGATTGTTTCCAGGCACCCAGCATCTGTAGCGGGCGGGTTCTCCTTCGTTAACGGTCTGCTCCAGAGGATCGACACGGGGACGAACGGCTGAAAGATAACAATGTATCCCATGGTTAGCAAAGTTAGAAGAAGCGTAAATATTAATCCACCGTAGTCTCGCACGCTGGTAAGAAAAGTTACCAGCTGGGCAAATATCAGCACAACAGAACACCCTGATAAATACAGTATGTGTAGCGAAATCCCCACACCAGAGGAAAGCGAATGGCTCACAGCGGGTCACAGCGTAGTTAAGCACAACAATCTTTTGATGAAAGATGAAAAAGTTACAGTTTGGATGACCCTCACAGGGTTTCATATGTTTGAGGTTATAGAAGGCGAAGAATTTTGTAAGACACAAGCCACAATAGTTATGAATGGTTAACTGGTCAGAGGTAGAGCAGAAAAAGTAGAGCAGAAAAAGTTCACGCCGAACGACCAGTTATTCTTCATTATGATTGTAAACGTCACAATATCGGCTCATCCTCGTTCATCGGTTACGTTTTTTATTAAACAGGGCAAGACACAACATTCGCTGGGGGTAAGGGCGGGGCACATACTGTTATAGTTATTGGAAATGTTGTTATTTGGGGGAATCTTCGTTATAATTGACATCAGTAGGAGGAACCGAAGAACCACATCATCGGCGCAAGTTATTAGGCGGTTGTCAAGCTATTCACACATCATCGCACTCTCAGTTCCCTTACGTCCAAATGCACATCTCTCTGGCGGCTGCACGGGCGGTCTACGCGGGCCGCAGTTACGTCGGGGCGGGGGAGGCGGGGGTGGAACTAAAGCATTAAACCACGGTCCCCTAACATGCCGACATGCGGGATAATAAAAATTCACGCTAAATTGGATCATGCAAATTGTAAAAGGCAAAGGTAAAAATGAAAATGGCGACATTATGGCGCTCGTTTTGCACATGCGACTTGTGTGGGCAACGCCGCAAATAAAACTTAAAATACCCTCTAAACTAGTTTATCCATGCAAAGGTAAAATATTAAGGCAAGGGTAAACAATAAAAAAACGGATCAAGTAGCGGCGCACTTTTCGCTTACAAATGGCGCACAAGCAAATACAATAATCATGCCATACCGGGTTCCGCGCAGTCTGGAGGCGGTTGGTAGGGAGCCTGGGTGGTGGTAGTTGGAGGTGGTGGTGGGTAGGTAACCCTTTGCGGCTGGGGTTGTCGAGGTCGGGTATCACAGCGTCTTGGTTGATGAGCCGGTCGGAGCGGCTGAGGGTGCTGAGGCTGGGGCTCCGGAGCAGGAGTAGGCGGGGGAGGAGTCGGCTGAGCTGCAGGGAAACAAGCCAGGGGTAAATTTAGATGTAACATGAGGTTAAAGCGGAGTGGCACGGGGTTTGTTTGTGGGGTGTGAACACCTTTTCTTTGCCGAGAAGACAGTGCACACCGCACAAACCACGGACCATGCCGGTTTAAACTCCAACATGCGGTAATTTATGAGAACAATTGGGTAGAGTTGCACATGTAAATTGATCACTACACAAAAATTGAATCGCTACAAACATGTTATCATGCGCATGCAGTTTTCTATTCATATGAATCAAGCTTGAGACCATTACTCGGTTACTTCATGCTCTATCATGCTCAACATGCAAATACAGTTATCAGTAAACCTTGCGTAAATACAGTAATCACCTTACGTAAGGTACTTACATAAGGCGGTTATGTAGCCAACAGTTATATACCTTTAAATTATTTACAGTAAGATAAACTTACGTCGGACAACATCAAGTCGCGCGTCCGGGCTCTTTCCGATACCGTGTTGTGTAACGGCCGAGCAGATGTAGTTACCAGCGTCTTGTTGATGTGTTTGCGGGATCTTGAGTGCGTTACCAGTCTGGTACACACCGTGGGGTAGGGGACCTAATTATATTACATATAGTGTCAATTAGCTAATTGATGGGCCCGTTTGCGACAGTATTTTTGTCGACTTTTATCTACATACTTTGAAGGAGTCCTTGGGATCACTTGTTCCCACACAAATGTACAGAAAGTAAATTTTGCCACTCGTACCGGTACCACTAACTGCTAAATTCTTCGGTTAGACCTCCTTACCTCCCACGTACTCCTTGTGCCAAGTGATCTGACAGTCGGGTATTCCGGGTACCCAGCATCTGAACTGAGCGGGATCTCCCTCGGTGACCGTTTGGTGTGGAGGATCGACCTGGGGCTTGGGAGGTTGGCCTAAATAAAGGGAAGGTAAGGTATATGTTACAGGTAGGAAGGATAGGCACACCAAAGTGCTATCGGAAACTGGAAAAGGCATGCAGAAAAGGGAAATTTGATTTTCAAACAATTGAAATGATAAATTTATAAGTACGCTTATTCCCAGCATACTTTTTTTAATTATTTAGAAATTCGCTTTTCTACTGACAATAAATGTCATCTACTTGTCATCTACATCTACTCTATATCATCTACTTTGATTTTTTTTTCATCGTCTCTCACGGCGTTGCGCTCTTTTCGGTTTTTGATTCAAAACATAGACAGTAAACAGATATAACATAGAACGTGTAAAGTTTGTTGAAACGTGTAAAACTGAAAGATATGTTGGTTAGGCGGCTGATGGAAAGTAAGTATTCGAGATTGAGATAGATTGGTATCTAGAGAAGCTTTGCACCACACTCTGCACACATAGTAATATCTAGCTATACAATATATAGCAGTGTTACAGTACTGATTAGCGGAGCCTCAGTGTAAGGCGCCGGGTGATACGTTGGTACACTATACGGAGTGGTTGTAGTTTCTAAAGTACTCTGGTGATTACTCTGTACCTAAAGCTCTCTATTACTCTGAAGCCTTATGAGCTCTACAGTAGGGTTATTACGGTCGACATTTACATTTTCAATATTACAGTGTCGTTATGTCAACCCCAGCTTTGAGTATTTTTTATTTGCTAAGTACTAGTTACTATTCTTGAACTTTGTCAATGTGAGCTTTAGCTCATTGAACCAATAAACATATTACAGTATCCCTACTACAGTACCCGGTTCAGTTTCTTGGATGAGTTTAAGTGTGGCCTGATCGTTGGCGTATCTCGTAGATGTGGTAGCGGAACATCTATACAACCCGGTGTCCTGCTCCGTTACACCGTCAATTGTGAGCACACCGCCGTGCTGTCTGGCGTTGCCGGGAAGCTCGACATGCCCAACGTGCTGCCACTCGAAGTTAACCGGCTCATGTGGCTAAACAACGTTGTTAATAAAATGAAACGCAAAAAAAAATTATCACCACAAAAAGCAAACTAATATGGACCTGAGTGGCGTAAAATTGTTAGCAAATTACATTCAACCAATAAGTTAACTCTGTTGTTGTTCTAGTTTCTAAAGAGCTTTTCACTACGATTAGCCTACAGTAAATGTGAGATGTCTGCATGTATTCTCCGATAAAATTGCATGGCACACGTCGGCAAGGAGACCTGCGGGCCAAATAAGGACCCTTCCTTAGAAGTGTAAGTACTGATTATTGTTAGTAATACCTGATATCCAACTGTCTGACAGGTCCACGTAACTCTACTCCCAGGATGGACGAATTGATTTTTCGGCTCGCCAATTTGCACGCGTAGAACTGTAGGATAAATGAAAGCGTTAGGGTTATTAGCAGCAAACAAATTAATGAACTGAAAAATTGGCGACGTGACGGCGCTAGTCTGGCACACAATGATTGCCCGTGATAATCGACAACACGCATAAACACGCATTTATACAAAGATATTGTAGTTGTTGGGCATTTTAACTCCATATTGAATCAATGAGTATACGACAAAAGGTGACAAATTGCATTGACTCACGGCACAATTTTTTGCGGTAAAACACATAGAGAAACATAGGGTATGTGCTTTTGTAGAGAAACTTTGGCTGAACGCGGCAATATCAAAACTAGTGCGCGGGAGTATAGCCGCGCATCGGTTGCCCGCGGTTTTTCATTGTTAGCTACGAAATAGCCTATGCAAAAATATCCACCCTATACTTCTCCAGGTCTATGCAGATACACCTATGATGTATAAGACATACACAAGAACACACGAAACGGGGCGAAACTTTTTATATACGTTCCCAAGTATAATGTCTCTAAACTACTACTTATTATTATGAGTATGTTTTCGAGGCGCTGTGCAGAGGTGACAAATATATGATCAAATCTTCCACCTTCTGGAGTTACCTGAAAAGTTTCGCCCATTTTCGTGTGTTCGAACATAGAATGTGTTTGTGCTAGAAACTCCTTCCGCTCGGGTAACAAGGTGCTACCGTTGGCGAAATAACACGTTACCACCTTGGTAATGGGCTCAGGTTACCGCTCTGGTAACTAGATGTCAAGTTTTGGTAACACCCAAAAATGGGGAGCAAACGTGGTAGGTAAACGTGGTAACGTAACGGTGGTACAAGTCCTTCTGGACAAAAACATCGAACTTCAAACAATCACATATACAAGTAGTAACGGTGCAAAAACGCCACACACAGAAAAACAAAAACGAAAACATGAAACAATTTATTTGAGTTTAGTCTAAACGTGAGACGATTGGACACATGTAGATAAGTAGGCTTTGTTTTAGTTATTAAACATTTATTGTAGTTTGTAGTTCATCATTATTATCTTCGAAGTTCGATTGCGCTGATTTCATAGAAACGCTTGAAATTATTGCTATAACTTTTCACTTCGTTCATAACTTGGAGGTTCTAGGCCCTAGTGCTGAGTATATGAGTACGCTATATGTTTATGATGATTATTAATTTTATTAAGCACTAAGCACTATACAAAAACTGAAAGAAATCTTCAAAAAAGTGAAAACAATTCTGCGTGCTGAGATTTTTTTGTTAGTTGGAGAAAATCCTTGTGGGGCAGGACATATACAGAGAAAAAAAACGAAGAAACGTGAAAAACTACTATAAAACGAGTGAGTGAAGCAAATATAAATCGTTGTCTAAATAAAGTAAAAAACGTGAAAACGTAACAACACAAAAGGCAGTTGATTTTGAAACACGGCATATAGTGATATATGTGTTTGAGTAAAGAAAAAAGAAAGAAAATAAATCTGCAATCTGACACAAACAAACATATAGAGACACATCAAAGACGTACACACGGTGACATGGAAATATGCAAACTTTGCCTAATAGCTTTTCTTAAAATATGCATGACCTATGTCGCATCCTGTACCCCTAGACCAGGGTACTGTATTTTAAATTTATGCTAATTTCTCTCTGAAACCACATAAATTAGCATACACCCCAGTGGTGATATTTTTGCTTGCAGGATGTGTTCATTACCGGTAAAGTGGTATGCCATGTGGCTCGTGAAACTATATCGGGTAGCGAGACAATTTTCACAAACCACGTACCACGCCACTTTAATGGCTAGATTTAATTATTTGACTAAAGCAATTAGATCTACTGATGGAAGAGACGCGAGCGGACGCGGATACGCCTACGTCTAGCGGCCCTATGCCTCTGGGCACTCTCACCGTCTGGAGCGGGGATGAAGTCAACGCGATCCTGTCGGACATCACCGATGGGGATACACAGACGACCGTCACCCTTGGTATTACGGGTGTAACCGGGAGCGCATCTAAAACAGGCAAATGGATAAACAAAACGTAAAGTTAAACCCATCGGTATAAGTGAAATGACCTCGACATTATGTTATGGTCCCGTGCTTGAAATAACACTCGAGATTGTTGGATTGTCACTAATTTAATAATAATAATTTATTACGTACACATACAATTCATGAGAAAAATATATGCAAAAATATTTAATTCTCATGAACAACATCGTGTTGTAGGGTGCCAATCCTGATTTTCCTTCTTATTTTTTGTGCATATTTTATGCTGTTCAGTCACGCACTATCAATTAATTATTACAATTTTTATTTTCTTATTTTACAAACTGGAATATTGGAATTTTTCATAAAGATCATGAAAAAGCAAATAAACTTACTCGTTGCAGAGACGACCGGTGAGGCCTGCGGGGCAGATTCTACAGCTAACCTGTCCCTGAGAGTCGAGGTAGCAGTCAGAGGCACCGCTGAAAATGTTAGGTGACTTTATTTACCTATATCCTTTGTTAGCTAGTTTGGGTTTAATCCGAGAGCCCTTTTTTCCAGTTTTCATACCATATCAACCTCATCCCAACCCCCTGTAGTACAATACGTCAATAGCGTACACTTTACGAAGTTCATGTGGCCTGGAAAAGTGGCACGTCGTTGGGTTCTGCGTGCAGGTTGCTCGCAACTCACGCGGCTCGCACGCCAAGTTTCGCGTCTACACCGTTACTGAAAATGAAAAGCAAAAACGCACGGGCATGGACAAGGCTTGCAGTCGAATGGAGTTCCCTCAGTGGCGTCACCGTAGAAACCCTTCTTGCACCGTTCGCAGTGAGTTCCCTCGGTGCTATGCTCGCAGAACTAAAAATAGTTTATTTGTATTCGAATTCACTCTCTCTCTCTCTCCTCTCTCTCTCTCTTTCTCACTCTCTCCCTCTATATTTCTCTCGCTCTCTCTCTCTCTCTCTGTTCTCTAAAATCTTACCAGGCATCTTCCGAATGAGTCACATCCTCTTGGCGAGTGGTTGTTGCACTGGCAAGGTGGCCGGGTGGCGGCGGGCTGGCAATCGTTGGGAGTTCCCCTCCTGGCATCTCCAACAAACCCGGGCTTGCACCTCTCACACTCATCTCCCTCAGTATTGTGCTGACAATCGATACAGAATCCGTACTCCTGGAAAGTGATAGCTCACACAGGATAACCGTTAGTGACAGGTCTTCAAATGGTCACTGACCATTTGGTGGCCATGCGGTAACCAGGTGACGACGCTTTTCAAACAAAAATGGTCACGACACGGTCGTCAAGTGGTCACTCCATGGGTTGTCTCACGAAAAGACCACGGAACCGTCACCAAATGGGTTCCGTTTACTATGTTTATATAAATATTATTTGTTCGTACATTATATTTTATTTTGTGTTATTTTATCCTACTTTGAAAGAGACTCTAAACGGTGATCCATTGCACCATTCATGTTTCTTGTGTTTATAAAAAAAAAACACTGAAACGTACGCTACAACTATAATAATAATAATAATAATTTATTACTCGCTACCCTTACGTAATATCAACCAAAGAGAACTTCACAAAAACAACGGTGTTTGGCATTAGCGGCAAAAGAACATTCGCGCTACCCATAATACCTTGTTTTGTAAACAATCCCTGAAACGTACCTTATCACACTGACTGGCGTGTCCGTTGCACTCGCACTTCTGACAGAGTCCGAGGTAAAGGCCGCCTCCGGTACGAGAATATCCAGGAGCACAGTCCTCACAAGAGGTACCAACGTATCCAGGTGGACACACGCATTGTTCAACCTGAAAGGGAAACATTTTGGACCTGCTCATAGTTAGCTCTTCGTCTAATCTTGAGCTTAACTTCGAGCTCAACTGTAAACATAAGCGACACTTGAAAGATTTATTTAGCGCGCTGACGACCGCTGATCATTTTGAGCCTAAGCTTCTTCAATTTGAAAAAAAATAATTAAATCTGAAATTTTCTTAGTTTTAACGACTTGTTAACTTGTTGAAAGTTGAGCTACCTATGTCAAGCGTTGTTCGATAGGTGATGACCTAGCCTCATTCCCATATATAATTGCTCCGTAAGCGTGCAAAGTTTACCTCAGCAGCGGTAAGTCCGGTTCCTCCATAGGGCTCAGCGTACTCGAACGAGACGGAGATGAGCGAGGAGGAGGTAGAGTCGTCAACGTAGCTGGCCTTGATCAGAAGGGTGTCGAGGTCGGCGAGCGCCATCAGAAGGTGCTCACGAGTGGCTGGCTGACCGTCAACGCGTTCCCACTTGGTCTCGTACATCTGAACATCGACGTAAATAAGTTAAAAGAAAACCAAAATGGGGAAATTCCCAATAAAGTGTATCAAACAAATCCGCTAAATCATTATTGCGATGGCAAATACGTATGATATGTCTTGACAATATTTTCACCAAATTTGTTACAAGTGCTGTTCTCCTCGAAACTGTGAAAAAAAATTAAGTCTTTCTGGTTCCGAATTAGGCCTGATTGCTGTTTCGTGACATTTACGCACCGAATGTAAACAATTACAGTAAATCAACAGTATCAATAAAAATGTACCTGGATCTCAACAGAGTTGTCGGATCCGGATCGTGGCTGTTCGGGATGTCTGTACTGAAGTGAGATGTCGTTTCCGCGAAGGATCACATCGGCTTCCGGAGTCGGGCGTCCGCTTCCGTCAAAGCGGAACACGTACTTCAGGGTTCCACCATAGGCGGTCACCTAGATTTATAAAGGATTTAAAGGTTTTATAACTTTGAGGAAAACGGGTAAACTTATGTTCAGCGTGATAGGTACGTAATACATGATCTGCTAATTCAGGCTCTTTTGACGATAATTGATTGTTCTTTGTTTGTTGTGTCTTTTTCGCGTTGTCCCCATTGGCGTCATAGTAATAATGTTGCGTGGTTACGAATTTTATCAGTTGAAGTCTCATTATTACTTAACATATTAAATTTCTAACCTTGTTTCCAAGGAACTTCTCGGGCAACTTCCAGTACAGGGCTTGTCCGCGAGCCTCGCCAAAACCAGTGAACTGAAGCTCGGATCCGGAAGCGTAGGGCTGAAGGGGACAATTTATAAGTTACGTTATAAAAAACGTCGGTTTTAGCACACAAATGGGATTCAACAAACCAGCTTTTCACAAGTTTTTCTCTTTCAAAGTATGTACTAGTTTTGGCATGTACTTACCTGATACGAAACTAATGTGTGGTACTACTTTCAACCTATGGGCACCGGATGATAAGGTCAAACAATATAATTATACACCTATTAATAATTTTAATACAAACCTGTTCACGGGGGCTGAAAGGCACTCGCACATCAGAGCTGGAAATGGCCATTGGCTCGCGATCACCGCGAGCGTAGTCAACGGACACTGTGGTGCGTTGGAGATGAGACGACTGAAAAGTATAATAATTTTAGAATTGGTTTGTTTTATGATGAAACCTTTAGCCCCGAAATGTCCTGCCTTTCTCTAAAGCGAAGTTGAAGAAGTCTCTTTGATATAAACAATCATAAAGAGAAGAGAGAGAGAGAGAGAGAGAGAAGAGAGAAGAGAGAGGGAGGACCTGAAAGAGGTATAAAACAAAAATGTGAAAATTTTACCTGGCACTGGTTAGTGACTCCCATACAGAAGCATGGGATACATCCCTGTGGACTCTGTGGTGAAAGATGGAAAGAGTTGGCCACACATTGGTCACAGTTGGGTCCTTCAAAATTATTTCTTCAAAAAATGGCATAATAAGTTCTCAGTCGATCGTAATGCATGCACATTACTCGTATTAGAAACGACACGGTGTCGGAAGCATCAGTCATTCAATGTAAGATACTGGGGGTACTGTATGCATAATAATGATGACAAATTAGCATATATTATAATGGTAAAGCCCTGACCTGTTGTGTAAGCCTTGCACTGGCATCTGCCTTCGGGTGCATGGGTGGACACGGCTCCGGCGGCATTGCACTGAGATCTACAACACCCAAATAATTATTTCCGCAAGCATATATTCGATATATTATTAGTACAAAGGACCAAGATCCAACCTTACATCATAATTACTAGAGGTTCAGAATCAGGTTAGCAAAAAATTGCACGTCAAATTTTAAATGCACTATCATCATAATATGCAATCTTCCCTTTCAAAGGATTTTTTCAGGTGCACGATAATTTAACCAATTGCTGCGCACATGCATTTGTGTCCAATTCAGAAAAACTAGAGAAAATAGTACATCTCAAAATTATCATATCAGATTAAATAGGTTTACCTCTGTTGCTGTTGTTGAATGGGAACGCAAGTGCCCAAATAAGGTCCATAGCCAGATCGCTCATAACCTGGGGCACAGTCCTCGCAAGAGGTGCCAGAGTAGCCAGGTGGGCAGTCACAATGCTCAACCTGAGAATAAGAATGTATAATTTAGGAAATTCGACAGTACTTCAAGCACTCTCTGGCACTCCCTTCTCTCCCTCCCTCTCTCTCTCTCCTTCTCTCTTCTTCTCACTCTCTCTCTCTCTTTCTCTCTCTCTCTTTCTCTCTCTCTCTTTCTTTCTCTCTCTCTCTTTCTGTCGCTCTAGCAGGATAATTTTACAAAAATAGAAAGAATATACTTACTTCAAGTGCTCTTCCGTCGTTGGTCATACGCTCTGTGGCGACTTCCCATGACACCTTTCCGAGGCTGAAATTAATATTTGAGTGAAGATGAGTTCTTATTATATAAAAGAGTAACTGTAGCGTACGCTAGCACGAACTATAATTAGAATAAATTGTCCCGCTTTCGATATGAAAGAGCGCCGCAGCTCTAATTAGTATATTCTCATGTAAAAGAACGATGTATGTCTTCATTCGTAAAGATTTTCATCAACGTTACAGACGTTTCATAGGCATGGAAAGACTTATCAGGCTGCGTAGCCGGCTGGTTTTACCTATAAATCCAAACTTCCTAATCCTCAAGTTTACATTTTTTTTTAATTTTAAGCTGGGAGCACATCTTGATTTGATGTAATAAACTAGTATTAGTAAGTCGCTTGGGGTTTCTTGGGATTGTGTAAAAAAAAGTTGAGATCTTTATTCAAAATAAACCAATTGGAAAGTTTTCGGTTTATTAGTTTAATGGATTTGCCAGACTATGTAGTTATTTATGTGATCATCATTTTTTATGTTATATCTCTGTCCTACTAAATTGTCCCTATTTTCAGCCAGCTAGCGGCCCTTATGTATTATCCCAGATTTGCGCTTGTATTCTTCACATGGTTAATTTAGATTATAGTCATCAGTCATGATTGATTAGGAAACTTAAGATTCTGGCCAGAAAGTGACATAAACACAAAAATTATATATATATATATATATATATATATATATATATATATATATATATATATATATATATATATATATATATATATATATATATATATATATAGTTGAGCTTCTGATGAATACAGAAGCTAAGCACAACTCCTCTATATGTACTATGCTGTAGTCCCCGGGGAATAACGCTGGATATGTGTTTCTCCAAAGTTGTAAACTTTAATAAGCCCTAGTGATTTGGCCCTTATAGTTTAGAAACTTCCTTCCCAAGCTTTTTCCCCAAATATTTGGGCATATTATGTTAAAAACCAAGAAAACCACAGCATACAGTCAAGCCTGGCCTTTTGGGCACCTTGGCAACCATTTTTCATACATTCTATCTCTCTCCTACCTCTCCCCTGTCTCTCTCTCTCGCTACCTCCCTCCTTATCTCTCTCTCCCTCTCTCTCCACTACTCTTTAATCTGCATTCTCTGCGTCTCGTCACCCTCTCTTCAAACTCAGTTCATTAGAATCTCAATTAGGCTAATTGCTGGCCACTTTCCACACACTAGGCTATCAGATTTCACAAAAGTCTTACTTTTTATTTTGTTTTATTGAAACTTTGTCCTTTCTCGAACTTAGAATAAGATATCTATAGTATAAGAAATGTAATTATTTATTTAATAAATAAATAAATTTCAGTTATTTACTAAATAAATAAATAAATTCTTTAATACTATACGTGGCAGGACAAGGCGTTCTCTCACAGCTTTTCCACACTATGTTACGTGAATAATATGTCACTAATTGCGTACTATTATGTGATGTTATCATTACAATTTGATGCAATGCTTTCACGCGGAATGTTTTTGAGCATGCAATGTTTTTAAGAAAATTTTCGTAGCTCGAGAATGCGTAAACTTTACTCAATGTGAATTTGCAATTAGATAAATTACTTCCGTGTCCTACTACTACACACATTTAGGGTTGTTTCCAACGGCACAAACAACGACTAACATTAGGACTTAGTAGGACTTAGGAAGTGTATCTTAACCAATGCTTCCATCAATTAGAAAATCCACAGATTGTTTCATATGTTTATCACCGTATCGACATCGAAATTTGCATACGGAGCGGCTACGGTTGGTGTTTTTTATTCACTATTTCTGCACTTTTATAGGGTCGTGTATTTTACTGACTTGTATAAGTGTGCTTTTTAGTTTCAGGGTTGATTTCGTATAAATACAATATTCAAATATTCCAAAAGAAGTAAGTTTAGTATATGGATTTAAATACGCCAGATGTAAGGAATTTTCATTTGGTTTACTAGGAGGGCACAAATGTGGAGATTTATTCTGGGGAACTATATGCTAACTTACTATCTGAAATAGGTATGAAAATAATTATTCCAGGGACAAACTGCTAACAATGAGCCCGTACGAGATGGATCTTCTACCAATTTTATGGCGTAACGTTCTCTTCAAAAATCCCAACTTCTGCGAGCATGTCTGCCATAGTTGGCTGCAGAGATCATTGCGGTTGATGAGTTTACAACAGGCTAATGGAATGCTACCTCTAGGTATTTGTTTGCTAATTATTTATTTGTCTATCTCCTCTTGTTCTATTTTGTATATGAAGTTTGCATAGTTGTTTTCGTAGCTGTACCGGAAAGTAGATCTCGTCTGTAAGAACTTGTGTCTAATCTGGGAGTAGTAACCGTAGCCTTCACGACTAGCCAGAACCCTTCCAAATAGTAGCGTGTGAAAATCATCAGCATATCGCATATCGGTATATCGCATATCGGTACGTTTACAATTATCAGGTCAGCGCCGCTAAAATTAGAATAAAGGTGATATTCACTTTGTTCCTTTATTGTAAGACCAGGTGGCCGGCTTGGCTACTCTAAAGACCCGATTTTTAAAATACAAAACATGAAATTTCAGTGGAAACGGTCTACCTAGAATCGCCCGACTATTATTTAATCAGACGAGAATCAATGCGCTTGGAAGAGTTGTTAGGAGGAGTGATTGAAGGGATCCAGAATAACCAACAAATATTCGAAAGCTCATCTTATATCAATGTTTACACGACGAAGAGCTATGGAAAGAAGAAGAAGGTTGGTGGAAGTTCAGTTTTAGGGTTGGGAGTCGTCACAGACATTTTGACCCAGTATTGATGAAATTTGCATCCACTGTTGCACAAATGGGTTTTGCAGTTGCTAAAGAAGAGGTCCATGCATAGCTCAATGTTTACTTAATATTCATCCGCGTGCCCAACTCTCTGGCTTTATTTGATTTATGTTCAATTATTATATCTTAGTTTTTCTTCATATTTCAGGTAACTTGGCGTCCCTCCGGTCAACGTAAAATCGTCGGAACTTGGTTCGGACTTGCGGAAAGTCTCATTGAACAGTACAATGGACAACTGGAACTGGAAGACGTCCATGAAAGGGAGATGAGGTTGATTGTGTGGAAACACTTCACACTTGCGCTAGCTCAATGCTTACTCAATTCATCGTGAATATTCCCCGTCTCCATCTGTCTGCTCCATCTCTCCTTCCGTTTCCCTCTTTCTCTACCTCCCTCTATATAAATATATATGTCTCCCCATATGTCTCTCTCTCTATCCCTATCTCATGTTCCTTTTCTGTTTTCAGAACAGGGACCTAGCCATCAGGTCTGGGTTTTGGAATAGTCAGTTTATATTATATATCGTTATAAGCTGGAAACTATGCGAACTTGGGTTACCGTATACGTATACCGCTCAAATAGAGCTGGAGCAAAAAGTTGTGAAGCAAAATTACGGGTGCTAGTTGATATTCAAATTGACTTATTTTGTCATCCCTCGTGTTTTTGCGTGTTCTATTTAGTTAGCTATTGAACCAACGATACTGTTCTTTCAATTTTTCTTGGAAATAAAATATTGAATTTGAGTTTGCTTTTTATGGAAAAAAAAAAAAAAAAAAAAAAAAAAAAAAAAAAAAAAAAAAAAAAAAAAAAAAAAAAAAAAAAAAAAAAAAAAAAAAATTCCCTACTATTTATAGGCTGGAATTTTTCTGGTATTGGATCTACGTTGATTAGCTCAGAAATACGACTAGAGTTCCCTTTGAAATCCCGAGATAAACAAATTAAACTGTTCGTGGTCAGGATTTGGCAAGACCACGTGGTTTTCTCGCTTGCGTATTGACGCTATATCATCACATGGTTCGTGAAATAAACATAATGTCAAGAAGCATTCGATACCGTAATCTCAATAAAATATAAAATACCGTACCTAGTAGAATACTGATCTTCGACGTGGTGGGCTCTGATGAGGAAAGCATCAAGATCGGCAAGAACCATCATGAGATCCTCGCGAGTGGCCGGGGCACCATGGAGCTGCTCCCAGTTGTTCTAAATATATTTAGTGTATGTGATGGACAGAGTACCGTACACCAAGAAGTTTAAAGGTCGCGCTCATTCTGTTCAACTCTCCACAGCGAGGTACCAAATGGGTTTTTAGTTTATAAAGTCATGAATCCTACCTCGTATGTCTCAATGGTGATCTTTGTCGGTTGGTTGGGGCGTAGTGTTTGCTCCTGGTTTTTCACGCGGTGTACGAGAATGATTTGATTACCCTGGAAAAAAAATATCATATTAGGTTATGCTTAGATCCGCAGGACTGCTGCTGGTCGGTAGCGTGGTACATCGAATAAAGAACTCTTTATTATGGTATCACAAAGTATTATTTGATGGAGACTGCATCAATGATGAGCTTCCGTCGTGGCAGCACAGGAATAGGTTGCTGCAGCAAAACAGCATCAGCAAACCACCTCTTACTGAAATATCAGGAGGAGCCTACCTTGAGCACGACCATCGGGTCGGGAGTGAAAGGTCCGGATCCCTCGTACTCCACCTCGAACTCCATCTTTCCTCCATAGGCGGTGACCTGAACGAATATTAAGTTTGAAACGGATAAACTATTGGGTTATTGGGATTTTGCTGACAGACCGCCGAAGAAATCTACTGTTCTTCGTGAGTAACATACTCGTGTGCTGATTCAAGGCACATACTCACATACACTCTTGCAATGAGATCGAATTCGGAAACATACACACACATAATGTGCTATGCGTAAAAATTCATTACGAGCCCGGTAGATAATCAGATTCCCAGTTGAAAAAATCCCCCCTAGATTCCTAATGGACAAAAAAAATAGTCATAAACTAGTCACCTTATTTCCGAGGAATCGTTGCGGGAGTCGCCAGTACTTCTCGTGGCACTGCTCGTTGTATCTAAGGAATCCGGGCTTTGAGAAGTCGAACACGGGGTTGTAGTCAATATTTCTCTCTTCGATATCGGACAGTGTGACACCCTCGGCATCTCCGGCGAACAATAGCTCCTCCTGAAATCATGCACTTTAAATTTTGATTTATTTTAACACTAGACATTCTAGGGGGTAACCAGGGTTAGGGATTGTACTAAAATGGAGAGAAAACAAGGAGAACGCTTGGATGTAACATTCATGAGTAAGTATGATTTTGTATCGGTAAGCTGCTAACGAACTGGTTAACATTCAGAGTTAGAGTCCAGAGTGGGTATTACGGTAGTTCGGTAGGTAAGTTACGGAGAGGGTAGATAGAGGGGAGGGGTCATGCACTGGTTAGCTACAAAAATAAGTATTAGCCACGGTAGAAATATGGATGAATTCGATGAATTCCTATTAACATGCATAATAAGGGTCCGGTCATGCAGCTTGTTATTTACATCATTTGTTGTTATACATTTATCTAGAGGTGGCTGTTACACTAATTTACATTCTTGATTTGTTAAGTAATTAAAGTGATTTATCACATGTTAATCAGCGGTTTCTTTTTCTCAGAAGAAGCACAACTTCTGTTAATAACATTAAAAAATAGTAAATACAAATAACATCAGACAGTGAAGACGGTAACACTTACACATTCGGCCTCCTGAAATATAACAGAACGATAACATTGGACAACATATAAATACAATACAGAATGACAGTAATACATGGAGCCGAGCATATGCAAGGCTATAGAACTTGGTCACTTAGCCTTGTTTCTCTCCCTTTACAATTATTGTGTGATTTTATTATATTTTCTCCCTTTATTGAAAAATTCATATATTTCTATGGCAATGCCATAATTTTTTAGAATTCTACAAAACAATCAACATTCTTCATACAAACTAAAAATTACGCAGATCCGATCAATTATGGTTCCCCCAATATTTTACTTTAACCACGACTTCGCAAATTCGCAATCATACCATACATAAGCATTTGACTTTCCACAATTGTCTATCTCTTATACAGTCAGTACCCCGCCGTGTTTTCTGTTTGTGGAATGTCAGTTGTATACTCTCGTTCTCATTCCCTTCATAGCTCCGCCAAGGTCTCCGGCGGCGAAACAGTGCGCGAGGCGCCGAGCGTTGTCTCAGCGCTTCCCGTGCTAGAGTGGGAACAGATACTTTCTCATTTCTCTTATAGATATATGAAGAAGCCGTAAACTACAACGATTAACACCTTCTCACAATAAAATTGATAATAATAGGATTGATTTAGTATGGGTGGGAGGGACATCTTTTGTGGCAAAAATGGGAGAACCGTTCAATTTCAATGTCGAACGGGTGAAAATAGTTGGTGCATAGGATCGACTCTCTCTCTCTTTTCCCTCTCTCTCTTTCTATCTCTCTCCTCCCTCCCTCTCTTTCTATCTCTCTCTCTCTCTCCTCTCTCTCTGATCAATGACCAAGAAAGTATCGATTGTTTTGTTTCGTTATTTTGGTGTTAATCTACATACGGGTGAACTGGGTATATAGACTAACGACATGATAGTACTATGAATGTTCCCCCCTCCAAAATAGGCGCCCCTGCCAGCCCCCTTGCCGTTCGGTGATAAGTCTGTTGAGATTTATGTGTGACTTTTTCCATTGATGGCTTCTTTTTGCTCTCATCACTAAATCAGCCGGCACCCCTGGCATATCCCTATACTTAATGGCGCAACCTGTTCCGCGCGCGGCTAATATCCAAAAATCAGTGTCAGACGCTTTGACTACCCCAGACAACCCGCATGCTAATTGCTAGGCTAATTTGCATATTTCGTGATTTTGAGGCGTGGTTTATAATAATATTTTGTGAGATCAATTTAGTGGCTCTATAAGCGGAGGCGCACAATTTCCAAAAAATGTACGTTGCAATAAGTATGTATATACGACGACAAGATGAAACATGGCTTCGTGACACGACTTCGACTTTGACGAAAAACTTACACCAATACATCTTACAAACATTACATTGAATGACGTCACACCCTAATGTAAGTATAACGACCTGTTTTTGAAACGTATGATGGACTGATGGACAACGACATTCACATATGTTATATGCAAATTGACATCGCCAGCCTAATAATCACACAGTAGCTCACAGAATACAGCGGTCGACATACGTTTCAGACGGGGGACAGACAAGCCCACGAAAACAAAATATGTTTGAGATAATGTACAGGGCTTTACGCACGACTGTTTTCAAAGTTGCAATAGCAAGGTTTTCCAGCATAATCTTAAAAATTGCAGTTTTTGTCGATATTCTCCTAAGCGTGATCCGTAAGTAGAGTGAAATTTAATCCCTAACTGACCTTAGTTCTGTAAAGATTAGAGCTGCGGCAGCTATCTGTTGCGCCGAAGCAGAAACACTTGATGCATCCCTGGGGAGACTTTTCGGTGAGGTGGAAAGATCCTGGCCGGCATTGGTCACAGTTGGGTCCGGTTGTGAGGGGCTGGAAAGTGAATAAGTGAATAATTATACAATTAATTGCCTGATTGCCCTTTAGTTTGCAAATGTTAATTTTCTTTGTTTCACAACTCGAAAGAAAGGCCAGACGAGACATAAACAGTACCTAAAATTACAGACACAAGCAACTCCAGAATTAAAACAAACGCATGTCAAGCTTATAAACGATTCGGGGGCTGAGGCACACGAAAAATGTTATTCTCTATTTTAATTTAGTAAAAATAAAGTCTCCTCGCCTTGCATTCACAAGCACCACGTGAATCGGGGTATGGGGTGACTGCTCCGCGAATGTCACACGAGGGCTGTTGAACTGGTCTGAAATTGAATAATTGTTTATTCGGAAACTAAGGAAAGATTGAAAATCGTTACAGAAAACTTGTTATAGGCTTGTGCTTTTTGTTGAACTCCAGTGAGTCATTCCTGGATGTGGGTATCACACTGAAAGGGGCACTCACAATTGTCAATAAGAATAAGAAAATGGTGTGAAATTGTAAAATGTTCGTTTGGAAATTTTTTAGTTTAGTTTTTTGGTTTGAGGGCGTGTGGATGTCTATCAGTCAATAATTCAAATATGGTGTGTATGTGTAGTATATTTAAATGTGAAGAAGACAATGTTATAAGATGAGTACGGATTCAAAACGTGTGAAAGAGTTTTTAGAAGCTTTGCTTTGCTTCTGTATTGTTGCTAAAAGATTTGTCCAAAAATTGTGAACAAGTTTAGAGAGAAAATAATACGTTTGTAAAGAATGTTGATAAATTGTGGTGAACATGGAAGACAAAGTGCTACATGCTTACAAAAAGGAGCCTGATGTGGTTGTAAAAATCGCACAAAACTATCATAACTCGCAGGATGTATTATCAAAAATACGTGTAAGTTATAAAGTCAAGGTATTTTTTCTGCTCTTTTTACACTTACGGTTGAGGCAGAGGCGCTGGAGGCATTGTTGGAGGCCTAAGGAAGTGGCATAAATTACAGAACTGGTACAAAATTCGATTGTGTTTAGTCGGTTTTTAGATTGATAGCAGGAAACACACATTGATAACGATTAACTACGATATAGTTACAGAAAAAGTACTATTAGTTAACTTCAAGCTGAAGTCCATTGTGAAAAAAAAAGTAATTCGTTGTTTTCTGAAACATGTCAAAGAAGGAGATAGTTTTTAGGGAGCCTTTGATAATTTAAAGCCGATGTAAGCATAGGTCAAGAAACACGCGCAAAAAAACCCTTCCGCCCGCATCGCAGATGGTTATTGTACCCCTGGGGTATCAAAGTCTCTGCCTTTTCACACTCTTTAATTTTGTTTTACACTGACGATCCCGTGTCTCTCACTAAGCAATGCACTCTTATCTGGAGGAAGGGTGCACACAAATTTAGTATATCTTGACCTCAGGATGTAAGTAGTCCATATTGGTAGAAGAATACTAAGCTTGTCAGTTTTCGGAAATTTTCCAAACAGGATGATAGTTTCTCTCAGGGGGATCGAACTCTGGTCATGCTACTCACGGCGGTGGGGGGTTATATCTCGTAGTAGGTCGAGGAGTTGTCGTCGTAGGACGAGGTGTAGTTGTGGTAGGACTAAACTTTTCGACGTAAAAGTATCAGTACACGGTACTTACCTTCACCATACTTCTCCACGTACACGAAAGCGCTTTTTATTATCGTTACGTTCACAAGGCGCACAGTTCCAGCAGCACGTTATAGTGCGGCAAAAAACCACGCACGCGCTTTCCCAGGAATCCCAGGATATCAAAAATAGCATTTACTACGCGACGCGCAGTGCTGCATGGTACCAACGCACACTTACCTTATTGCTACCTCAAATTATCGCAATAAAAAAATTCCAAAAACGCAAAGGTGAAAAAATCAGCAAAAAAACTACAAAACGATCAAGGCAATCCTACTTATCGTAAATCTGACAAGACATTGAACTGTATCGAAACGGATAGCATTTATGCCATAGTTACAGTTTGCTACCAAATGAACAAGTAAAACTTACGGTGGAGGTGGTGGTGGTTCGGGATAAGGCGAATCGATAACTCGAACAATGCAGTCCGGAGTGGCGAGGACACGTCCCTTCACGTTGATTGCCTCGCAAGTGTAGGCTCCTTGGTCGATAGACCTAAACGATTGACCTATGAGTCTAATCTCAATTTCTTCTGATTAGAATCCGAATACGGCCTCCAGTTTATGTACCATTTTTGCATCATCTTGCGCAGACACGTGTGGTTAGTATGTTACGCGCGTACCATTTTGCTTCACCTTGCGCAAGACCGCAACGTGTGGTATGTTACGAGCGTAAGTATATGTATTGTAGCTCACCTACAACATCCCTAATTTACAAATGCAATCTAAGAAACTCACTGTGCGTCATTAACGGTAAGGACTCCAACTCCTCCTTCGGAGGTCTGCAGGCATCGGGGAGGTTCGCAGACTGGTCCCCAGTTGAGACGCCAGTTGATGTATGGTTCTGGTACGGCGACCGCCTTACAACGAAGTTGGAAGGTGGATCCGGCGTTCACGGTCTTACTTGTCTCGGGTGGCTCGACGACGGTGGGCTGCACGCAACCGACCTAAATTATTGATTGATTATCGATTGGTTTAGTTATTGATCCACTCTATTAGGCTCTATCAATTAAATATCGCTAACTGCTAACAGCACGGCGATCGTTACCATAGCTAACATCGGCAATATCGCTCTCGCTAACTAAAATCGCCATCGCTAACCAACATCGATATCGCTAACCAATATCGCTCTCGCTAACTAATATCGCTGACCTCATCAGATCCATCTCTGCAGTCGTTTGTTCCATCACAGTGGAATGAAGAAGGCACGCACTGCCGTCCATCTCCACACTTGAATTCGGTCTTCTTGCAAACATCACCAACACGGGCATCTCCTGAAATTAGCATACAATTACGATATGGTTGAAAGCGGCATGCAATTAACATCTGCGTGAAATTAGCATGCAATTACCATCTGCGAATCATGCGTTCTCAGGTAATTCTCATATTTTTACCAACAATGCACAGTGAAATCGAGAATTGCATATAATAATGCACTATAACGCTTCTTATATAATTAATGTGAATATACTCGGGTGGAAACCTCTACCGTTAGTTGTAGTTATACCTTGCGAAATATATATATACTTACAGTTAGAATTGTTCCCTATTAGTACACAAATCGCAACTTCGAAATAAGGAACGAGCATTCATAAATGGCCGGCAAGGGTTGTAAACGCGTCACCGTTACGCCGTTATGTTTACTTGTAGCGTGCGTTATAGCGCTTTGTACTATTGTTCGACGGTACCCTTAAGCAGCATTGATTTCCATTGAATACCCATTTGAAAGATACTATGTGTGTTCTTTTCGTATGGTACAAGCACCAATGGCGCAACGACAAAAGATTACAAATCTAAGTTTTGTAATATCATCAAGAAACACAATAACTTGTAACTTGAACACTGTAATTGCAAATTTGAAAAGCCATTTTGGGCATAATATCAGTATGAATATCAGTTTTTGTGATAACTACGCAACGGTACTATCAACATTGATTACCAAAGTTTACCCTCACAAATTACCACCATGAGTTAATTGCTCTGTCCCTCAAACCTCTTTGTTATCTATACCAAGGTCCCGAAAAGTTTCAATATCTTTCATCACTCTCTCACATCAATTTCAATCTATAAGCGGGGGCGCGGTTCAGCGCTGCGCGCCCGCCCGCTAGCTAATGCTTAGCGACACGAGGAGCACACGGGCTGCAGAGCGGCCGGACAAAACCACACCCAAAAATGCGCAACGAAACGAATGAATTTCATTTTAGCCACACGACACCGCCAACACTTTTTTATGATGATATAAAATCGAGAACACTTTGATTTTGTGAAAAATTTCAGAGAGAAATGATTCAGAGATTCAGAATTCAATTGAGAGTAAGAGATAACGAAAGAATCGAGAGAAATAGAGAACGCTATCATTTTGTGAAAAAATTAAGAGAGAGAGAGAGCTGATGAATATTATATTACAGTAATATAATGATCTAAAATTATATGTCAAAATGTAAAGGATGAGAAAAATTAGGATATTGATTGGCTTACTAACGAAACGAAAGTCACAGAGCTACAGAGCGCATACTTCAGGACCGCACATAGGATAGGTTCATTAGACTGCGTTTCAGGCATATGCCAAATGTAGAGAGAGAAATGGTAGATGACAAAATCAGAGCTTCTGGCGACTACCAATATACGATTCAAAAACAAGGGACGCAACAGTAACAAACTCAGTGGAATTTTAATAAATAAAAATGACCACTAGACTAAATTTTTAGCATAATATAAAGACTTATTATTCAAGTAAACAATACAAAAAATAAAAATATTTATTAAAAATAACCTACCACAGTTTAATTCATCGGACCCATCTCCGCAGTCATCATCACCGTCGCAAAGCCACATCTTCTGTACGCAACGCTGGTTGTGACATCTGAATGTTTTTTTTATAAAGTATTTAAATCCCGAAGACCGAAGAAGATTTTCCGAAGCCGGAAGAAGATTTTCATAAAATAGACCGAGACTTCGAGCAATTTGTCATTTGGAACTCGTCGCCTACTGCTCAGGAACCTCTGCGGAACATGTCATAAGCAAACATTGAATCTGTATTTTCACCCTTGAATAAAGGTGCACGCTCTTGAAGCGTAAAAAAATAATTTTAATTCTTTTAATACATTTATTTATAAACCTAGAAAGTACTATTATACATAATATATATATTTAAGAATGGCAAAGGCTTGTCCTTAAACATTTTGTGTTCGCACGAAGATAGGGCACAGGGGATAAACTCTATGCAAACAAGACTACAGTAACTCGATTCTTTGTACAACGGACCTGGTTATAAATGACATAACAAGAATAAAAAAGTATAACCTAAAAAGGAAGCCTACCTGTGCTCGTTGGGTTCGCATTGTCTCATTGCGGGACAGTTTTGCTCGTCAGATCTATCACGGCAGTCGGGCTCTCCATCGCAAACGTAGTCAAGTTTCACGCATCTGAAGTCGATCCGTAGGAAACTGGTATAACCACTGGGAGACTATTCCATGTTTTTAGTGGCCCAAAGTCCAACTATTTGGTGACCTTTTGGCGACCATACAATGAAAAATGTTCACCAAATAGCCCCTGGTAGTTGCCAAATGGTCGTGCAGAACAAATACACCAATTGATTTTTTTCGGTGGACACCATTAATTGCGGGCATTGGACAGTTTTCTCTCAATTCAGTTATATTAATAATGCAGAACAAATACAAAAGAACGTCCAATTATAATCTCCAGCTAATTATATAAGAATAAGAATACTGACTCGTTGTTTCCGCAAGCTCGCTCGTCAGCGCCGCAGGTTCCTTGTGTGGGAAGGACACCCTGCAGTTCTTGAGGGCCATCTGAATGAGAATATTATTAATAATAAAATTTGTCAAGTTGGTCTCAAATGGGGTTTTTTTCACCAATCGATAGATAGAAGATGTATCCTTTTCCATAAATGTTGGAGAACGTGGTCAATATTTTTACAAGCTAATGCAACCGCTTTGACTAATGAAACCGCCCCGTTCCTAAACCTAATTGTAAGCGGAAACCAAATAATAAGTCTAAATCTAGGTCCAAAATTAGGGCCTCCTCTAAGCCCAAGAATATACGTAGTATTTTAGTCTAAACATAAAATATGAGTAAGTTGTTAAGTAGTCTAGTTTGTTTATCCGTCTCACAATTAGTTTAACATCGTGAACTAGCACACCCAAGCGAAAACTAGGGTGTAGGATTTCACTCAAGAAAGAAAAAAGAGGATTTTTGACATATTGACGCGAGACATGAGTAGAATAACAAGTGTGACAACAGTTAACTTCGAAATCGTAAAAAAAAACTTTTTAATGGTATGGGATGACCTCAAATCGACGTTTTGTTTGAAAGGTTGTTATAAGTTGTATACATGCTTTCATCAATCACTAACAAGAAGAAATGTACATATACAAGCCAATGAAAACTAAATCTTTCTGAAGGTTTATATCCACGTGTTTATGCTTTACGTTGGTTTGAGATTTTTGTTCTATAGGGAATGCAAGATGCTGCTGTTGACCTCAACACTACCAGAACCCCTACAACTACAACCCCTTCACCAGACATAATCGCAGGCTACTGTTTTAGTCAGTATTATATCCTCATGTTTCTCTTCGACAATTTCCCAAAGCTCTCAAATTAATCGATGTTCGGAAAGTTCGGTTTCTCACCTAAAAAGGAACCCCACCCGACAACGGTTTCGCCAACTTTTTTGTTGACAACTGATAATATGAGACGATCATTTAGTCTTGTCTTGGATACCAACAGGGATAGGTGAAGGGAGGGAGAGAGAGAGAGAGAGAGAGAGAGAAAGAGAGAGACATAGAGAGAGAGAGAGAAAGAGAGAGAGAGAAAGAAAGAAAGAAAGAAAGAAAGATAGGAGAGAGAGAGGAAGATAGAAAGAGAGACACACAACACAACTAATGACCTTATATTATTGAAAAATAGGAAATATTAGAACGGAATGATAAGCATTATTGATGAATGGGTATTCTTTTGGGAAAAGATTTTGTTTTTGAACGGATAACGGATATTCTTATTGCTTAGCTTACTCTGTAATACATAAAAGTGTAACAACTTAATTCTTTAATAAGGTCAGCTTGCTTTCAACAAAACAAATTAAAAGATCTCCACTACCGCTGCAAGATGCTGTCTCACAAGCCACCTTATGGGGTTTCCATGTATGCCAAAAATAGCGTTCCCTTCCAAGTATAGACAAATTTACCGTATTTTCCCTGAATTGAATATTTGACATGAGAAATTAATACATGGGTCTCGCGAAGTCGCAAAACACGGTAAATTTGCCCGCATACTTGGAAACCCCATTATAGAATGAAAGAACTAGAAAGGATTACGGTAGGATGTACACGATATTAAGACGGTCATAGCAATCGCGTCATAGAACTCATTACCTTATAAACAAGTCCCTACACCTGGCACTTTGCTACCTCCCTAGTATGATATAGCCATCTTTTAGCACGATACTGATCGTGTACGAACAAATTGCAACATTCTCCCTTGACAAGCTTTGCATGACAACAGCAAAAAAGCGATGATCTTGTTTTAAAGTTCAGAGAAATGTCAAAAGAGAGTGGCATTCTGAGAGACTCAGAAACTCAGATCATTTCTGACACAGAGAGAGGGAAAATATGGGGAAATTGAGACAGCGAGAGAGAGAGAGAGAGAGAGAGAGAGAGAGAGAGAGAGAGAGAGAGAGAGAGAGAGGAGAGAGAGAGAGAGAGAGAGAGTAGGAGAGAGAGAGAGAGAGTTCATAAGAGAATTGCCAAAGACATAATTGGGGGACGCGCAAATTAATTTCTCGATTTACAGCCGCGGTTTGATAGCGCGGTTTAAAGACGAGACGCGCGCGTGCTTGCTAAGCCTAACTCGATGCACATTGCGGTTTTACACTCAGCGCGCACCAATAATTTAGAGCGCGCGCCATCGAAACAATAATTAAACGGCAAGGAAACAGAACAATCAATGTGACACACTGTGACAGTATGCAAACAAATGTGTACAAAAAATCAAATTCGGTGTTTATGTCACAGAGTAAGTAAATCATAATTTCCTATTGTGATTAACCTGTGCAAAAATGAATGGCACCATCCATGTGAAAGTCCAAAAGTGCCACTTATAGTTCAGAAAAATGTCTATGAAACAAAGTGTTAGATCAAAAATAATAGTAGACTTGTAGATCAAAACAGCGACTAGTACATAGATCAACACAGAGTCTTGTAGATCAATACAGAGTCTTGTAGATCAAAACAGAGTCTTGTAGATCAAAACATAGTCTTGTAGATCAAAACGAAAACTTACAGCTGAGCACATTAAGCGTTGCGGTGGCCTCAACTGATCTTCCATTGTGCGTGGCCACGCAGACGAAACGTCCCGAGTCAGAAAGTTGTACGGGGGTGATTGTAAGACGACCTGCGGACTCACGAGCGTGTGATGGCAGGGGGCCTGAAGATTTCTTTATTTATTAAAAATTATATTTTTGGTTTTGTTCCCAAAGAAGCTCCATTTTCAGCCAAATTCAATAAAATTACATGCAGATGCTCATGTGCTATGTGAATTATTAACTGTGAATTGCGTATACACCTAATATGGAAGAAGAGTATGTAGACGTGAAAATCGCAGTCTCGTGATCCGGTATGATTGGACGTTCTACAAGCTAGGGTATTCAAACTACGACAAGCTACCTCGGTCTCGGAAGTGTTTTGGAAAAGACAGCTAAGTAAGTCACTACCAGTTCTAATTATTTAAAATCGTCATTGTGTTTATGTATGGTTATGTTTCAATGAACACATTTCTGATGCAGTATTGCAGCTCATGAATAATGATCCACGATTCCATATATGCATCATGTATGTTTAATTTTTATCGCGCTGGTGAACAGATGAGACCAAATTCGCTATAGTGTTTATGGTTATGTTTCAATGACATAATAAATGATAGCAACTACTAACAACGTCAGTCAGTCTACTTTAGCTCTACGATGCTAATTTTGAAATTCGACACCTCAAGCAAAACCGCAAGAAGAAAAATGAAGAAAAATATTTTAATTAAATAGTGCAGTGCAGCTTCAAAATGGCCAAGGCGTGATATGACCCGCAAGTAATAAAATTAAAGGATAATGTGAACATGTGCTTCTCATAAATGCAACTTACCTTCGACACTGTTGGCTAAATTTTTAAATATTTCATTATAAAAAAAAATGTGCCCAGCGTATCAATATAAATTTTGTAGATATCGTAAGTACGTACATGACAATGCATATCAGTATGCAGCAGATTAGCTAATCATATTCCAACAAATACAGTACCTCCAACTCTTGTCCACCGTACCGTCGGGTATACGGTATTGTCTGCGGTTCTGGCGCGACAATCGAAAGACGCGTCCTTACCCTCGCGGACCTGAGCCTCGGTGGGGTAGATTGTGATTTGTACTTCTGAATATGCAAATTAATGGCTTACTGTATTTTTAGGGAAATGCCTTTGCGCAACCATACCAATACCTATAACTACACAACATGTCGGGGAAGTACGCTACAAATGATATATAGTTGACAAGTTGACATACTACTCGCCGTAACTTCCGCGGGAATATTCTACAGAGACTAACCATCCTAGGCTATACGACACGGGACACGCTACCCAATATCCTAACTCCCAGCTGGGAACTGTCCCATCTCCCAATCCCGTTCCCAAAATTCGTATCTCTAATCTCAGCGTCCCCCTGGGTGTGTTTATATTGATAGAACCGCGAGATCAGCATGTGTCAACCCCCCCTTCTCGTGCCTATTTTTCTAAGGCTTTTGTTGTTTCTTTCGGCACTTTTGCCCGGGCTTCCATCCAATGTGTAACACAATATAAAAGAGTTGGAGTTGGGGAAAATTTGGGTGAATTTGCAATGACAAAATGAGATTTTTCAACACATTGAGTTGCAGCATTAGGTTGGGCATATGCAAAAGATCTAGGCGCACATGTTTGAGAAAGCATGTGCATCTCCAACGGCTATATTTCGATAATAGCATCGTGTACTTTTAAAAGTTGGCACAGCAAATTTTTTATAACGCAGTTATGTTTTGGTTTCAAACATAAGGCACGCAAACCACCTCGGTTTAGGAGTCTAACTGTAGAAAACGGGAGAAATAGCTTAAAGCGAAATGCCAGCCCCTTTGGAAAATTTGCATATGATAAGCAAATCCTATGTATCCTATGTTAATTTTGCGCGATCGTCCACGGCAATCGCGCAAAATTAGCATAGGATACATAGGATTTGCTTATCATATGCAAATTTTCCAAAGGGGCTGGCATTTCGCTTTAACACTACTCTATCACAAAAAGGAAAACTGTTCTCTCTATTTCTCTCTCTCTCTCTCTCTCTCTCTCTCTTGATAAATATAGTTGTTCTATATCTATATCTAAAGGTGGGGGTGACACAGGGACAGGAAGCAAGGTTTTTTCCTATTCGTTTGTAGAAAAAGACATATCCCCTTGACGAAAGACACAAGAGTGTAATACAACAAAACAACACGTAAAAACCACACTTTCCCTATAAACCCTTGACTTATTAGTCATGGATCAATGTATATGATATTGATTAATGATAATGATATCGTGAATAATTGATATCGATTAAATCTATACGATACTTTGATGGGGTTTGATATAACAATTGATTTTCAAGACTAGTCTTATGCGAAAGGCGGTGAAAATTGCAGAAGCAAAAAGTCGGCAATATACTTTCGTATTTTTTGGCAGAGATAGGCATTGTTTGAGTTGAAAACCCCCCATAACATAAGCGAGCAGCAAAACAAAATCCCTTTGTTAAAAAAAAGGCAAAAATACAAAATACTAACAAGAAAAAATAAATAATAAAAATTGTCCAAACAAACCTTGTCCGGCGTCGTTGAGATGCTGACCTGAAATGGAAATATTAATTTTATAAATCAATTTGTATAGTTTTGCGTTTTACAAATATTTTAATTAAGTTTCTAAACTTATTGTTCGCTCTTGAACACCCCAACATACTATATTTGTTTGCTGATTCGGAACGCAACAAGTCTGTTATCTTAGAAATCTTAGTGTCGCCTTTTATAGACAAATATTATTACTTTCCTTTTTATTTTCACGGTTTATAGTGTTTGTGTTTGTTTAGGAAAACGTTGCGGCTTCCACTTTGGTGTATTTTATGTAAAGGAACACGATGTATAGTTCACATGTTTATTGATTTACTGACTAATTGGTTAATTAACTTGGTTGATTAATTGGCTGCCTGACTCTAATTGCTTGAGTAACCAATTTCGATGGTTGGATTGATTGATTGATTGACCGGATATCGATTGGCTGAATTATCGATTTATTGATTGATCTCAACACTTACTAATTTGTCGTCTCGCGTGCCTGGATCGTGATCGCCGACTGGATTCAACTACTGATCCTAAGAGGGCAAGCCCCAGGAGCAGCGGTAACCGCCACCCCAGATGCATACCTTGACGTTACAGGAAATTAGACTAACAATTGAAAATTGAGAAATAAATAAAAAAGTTGTTCGATATCAAAATCAAATAAGAAAGTCGTGCGTGACAATGCCGACAATGAACGTGACAATGATAAAATGACAATGATATTATGACACGGTACGACAACGTAGATGTGGCAAGGGTAGGGCAAGGCAAGAAACACTTGGTCCAGTCATAATACATTTAGGTCAGACTAATGTGAAAGGAGCAATTGTAAAATTCGCATTTAATATTCGAGTTCTAGCTTTCGAGCTAATGCTCAGTCAATGTTCTAAATTGCTGGTTGTTGTTCTCAAAATCCATAGCGCCAATGAGTTACGGCGCTAACAACCTGGCACCATAAATTTCGGTCATAAACGTGAAACATCCCACAATAGGGTACGAATTATATCATATAAAAAAGTGAGAATTAACGACCGCAATTCTCTTCCTTTTTAGTGTGATTTTGAATGAGAAAAGAAAGAAAACGATGAAGAGAGCTAGGGTGAAATTGGCACCGGTTTCTGAGGTCAAGCAAGGTGGCGCCAGGCTTTTGCCTTGCCAGCCCGCGGGCCCGCCTGCCAAAGGCACTGCGATGGCAAGGGTGTGGCACCTTCAAGAAACCCAGTGTGCAGGCAGACGGTAGAAAAAGGGTGGCAACCAATAAAAGATGATGAATTGGGGGTATAATATAAATTTTCAAAGCAAGCGTCATACACAATATCAAAAAAACGAGTACGCGGAAAAGGAATCAATATGAAAGTAAGTAAATATTATAGAATACATAGTTTGGCTAAATATTTACTGATTTAGAACCATATAGCATTCCGATGCTTTAAATGTTTGGAATCTTTACATAGGGCCGCAGGCGAAATACATGCCTAAATTTATAGACAAGCTATAATATTTCCACAATTTGGAACAATAATCTCTAGAACTATTTTTGTTATTGTGATTGTTAACAAAGACTTATAATCGGAAAACAATATATTAAGGTCAGACAGATTGGACTGTAGTAGTAAACAATCTCCACGCTATCATTACACATCAATCTTTTCATTTGCAGGAAAATTACTGGAGAAATCGCTGTGTGAGCAGTATTTCTCCAATGTATAGCTAGAATTAACTTATATAATTGCAGATACTGGTGCTCAACGAGCTAACACGAACTACAAATTTCAAGCATTATACAAATAAAAGTTAAAGCGAAATACTGGCCGGTTTTTGAAACGCATCGTGTGCAGCTGAATTCTTACGTATTTATGCAAAGTTGCTCGAATTTAGCTCGATTTTTTATTCTAATTTATGTTCATTTGCATAAGATGTATAAAAATGCTGGTGTACTCGACGTGTTTCAAAAAGCGGCCAGAAACATTTGACTTTTGGGCATAGGCTTACAATTAGGCTTATGTTCGGTTTGGGCGGCGCAGACTCTGACGTCCATCACACAATAAGTTTACCGACCAAAAATCAATTGCCTACGAATCCAATACTAAAACTCAAGGTTAAGCTCTATATCATGACCGAGATATATTTTCTCTCAAACTTTTTTTTTGTCTTTCTTATCCGGCGGGTTGGGTACTCGAGATAAATCTTTTCAATTGGCTCATTCAGCCATTTTTCCTTGGTCGAGCGTAAACAGAAAATGCACGACGAATGCACTGTGCTAGGGCAAAATGCGGGGAAAATGATCTACTATCTGCGTCATTTATTTACCCGGCTGAACTATGAAACATTCGTTAGGAGGCGTTGTGGGTGGGAGGCAGGGTCGGGGGTTGAGATATTAGGGTTTCAAGAATCTGGTGGACCCGTTTAGCGAGCTTTTGACTTGTGTTTGTACTGTACATAGAGGCTCTGTAGTCACCATGATTAGGCTCCGCAATCATAAAGAATTAATTGAGGCAGTGGCGCCAGAACTGTGCCAAATCAGCGCACGCCTCTAGGCAAGAAAGGTCCAAGAAATTTATCGAAAAATGGAATTCAGGTGTTGGTACGGCACATGAGTGTGACGGGCTTCATAAAATAATGATCAATGACAAGCACTGAAATGGTGACCCAAAATTGCAGGAAAAATGGTTCTCGCTTTCTCACCATAGTTGCGAAAAACATAGGCAAGCTTGACCAAAAAGACAAAGTGTCGCTAGCTAACTTTAGTAGAACAACCGACAACCTATATAGCGGAATCTAACTTGCCTAGTGCGCGCTGGCCTGCTCTAAAGGTTTCTTGGCAAAAGTAGACCAAACTCCAAAGGGAACCTAGTAGAACAAATGTATTTATATACTACAATCTAGAATGCTTAGTGTGCGCACGCGTGCGTTAAATGGGGCGCGGCGGGTGCCGGCACTCTATCCCCTGTATATATCTAAATGGGCGAAAATGGTCGGGTGATAATGGTGATGGCAGATCAGTGCGCCATGATACAGGCGGAATGCGACGGCTTCTTTCAAATTAAGACAGCGGAGAGAGAAACCGCGGAGAATGTCTAGCCTCGGAGGGGCGAGAGAGCGAAAGTGGAGGGGCGGAGACTAGGCGACGAGAGAGTCGGGAAAGAAATGGTCGGCTGGAGAGACTATGAGACGCAAATTGTAAGAAAAGAGTGTGAGATATGGGGAGACGCAGTGAGGGAGAGTGAGAGGAGAAGCTGAGAATGATAGTCAAAGGTAAGATAGTTGACGAGGTGGACTAGGTTACTGGAAGTCGTCGTAGTGTGAAATAGAGAAAGCGCGAGAGAGAGAGAGAGAGAGAGAGAGAGAGAGAGAGAGAGAGGAAAAGAGAAAGAGGGAAACTGTTTGCAACTCTTTAACTGATCAAAAACGAAGAGAAGAACGGTAATCAGATAGGACAGCTCATTGTGCGCTTATGAAGACGGAATATGAACCCATTTTTCATAATTTACGGTATTTTTGCTCCCGTTCGGGGGTCAAGCTAATAATTCCTTTGAACCAATCAAACCCAGTCAATCAATCAATCGATAATTCAGTCAGTCCATCAAATCAATAAGATCAATACAAATTGGCTCATCAGTTATCGATTACTAGCACTTACCATGGTGAGGTTCGGGTTGTGGCTGGTGGTGACTAGGTCTCTGCGGACAATTTTCCTCATCGGAGTGATCAAGGCAATCGGCATGGTCATCGCAAACTCTACAAAAAGAGAAAGATAATAGGAAAAGGTTAACATAGTTACCCGCGCCGTACTGTAGCATCCGTACTGTAGTCAGTCATTATTTTCCAATGAGACTGTAATCATAACCATAGCTAGCCGCGTTACACTACTGTGCCATCAGTCTCCCACATAAAAATCATCATAAAATGTGGACTGTTGTACAGTTTTACTGTGCAATTGTCACAGTAGTGTAGAATGATAAATATGTCATAGTAGTACTGTAGTGAGGAGTGTTGTCAGAACTACTGTCCTGCTCTTCTCATAAAAGCTGACGATCACCCACCTCCTCTTATCAATGCATTCTCCAGTGTGACACATGAACTCGTGCTCCAGACATCCGCTGTCCTCATAGTCGTCCTTGAATTCGACCTCGTGCTCGCCGGAGAAGCGCACCTCCTTCTGAAGTAAATGAATGAACTGTGAAACTCGTCGTCTACTCTGCACAGGACCGCGGCGATCAAGACACGCTTTGGAACACTACTATACATTGGACGAATGAGCACGCACTTATAACGTAAAAAATTAGATAAAGATTTTACACTTGAAGAGCGTCTTATTCAGGGTGGTTCAATGCTCACCCAAAGCTTATGCAAATTCCACCAAGGGTCTGAGCACCAGTAAAACAACACGACTCTATGCATCTGATTCCACAAATGTTATACTGCACGAAATAGCCTATCTGCTTTACAATATAATAATGTCATGTATCTTATTTCTGTCTCCAGCCATCGTTCTAGCCTATAGTCCAGGAATTTGGGAGCGCTTTATTGAACCATTCCAATAGCATAGCAGGTCCTCATGGACAAACCAGTAAGAGAATTTTATAAGGACTGAGCCGTGGGCTTGGATCTTGTATTTGGGCTTTAGCTCAACGGTGTTTGATTCAGCATTCTGTTAAATGAATATGTAACTCTCTTACTGGTGGCTCAACATGGCGAATATCATTCATCCTCTGCTCTTCTTCTCTGCGTCTCTCCTCTTCCACTCGTCGTCGATGCTCTTCTTCTCTAATTCTCTCCTCATCAGCTCGTCCTCTATGCTCCTCATCTCGCGTGCGCTCTTGCTCGCGTCTGATATGGTCCTCGTGCTCCCTTCTTCTCTGCTCATCTCTTTGCTTTCTCTCTTCGTCCAACTTCTTTCTCTGCTCCTCCTCTCTTCGTCGCTCTTCTGCCTCCCTACGTGATTCCTCTTCTTCTCTGCGTCTCAACTCTTCCTCACGATGCTAGAATAATAGGGTTTACATACATATTATGATACACACTCGCACTAATTTTATTAATAGGTATGACGTCCAGTGCTCTTCAACGCATGCCCGTCTCTCTCTCTTTCTCTCTCTCTCTTCTCTCTCTCTCTCTCTCTCTTTTCTAAAACTCTATGCTAATTTATACTGTTATTACCTTTAACTCCTGCTCCTCTCTGCGTCTCTGCTCTTCGGATCCATCCGCCTGTGCGCTCTCATGCCCTCGATGTGCTGACATAGCGGTCTTGTAGTATTCTGAAGACGGTCGTGTTGTATTGTCCTCTCGCTTCATGTTCTCTCTCCATCTCACTTCCTCTTCTCTCTCTTCCTCTTCTCTCTCTCTATCTCTCTCCTCTTCTCTCTCTTCCTCTTCTCTCTCTCTATCTCTCTCTCTCTATCTCTCTCTCTATCTATCTCTCTCTCTATCTCTCTCTCTATCTCTCTCTCTCTCAATATTCCATATTCGCCTACTATATCTACATCTACATATTACACAGTCCATTTCGCGGAAGTTCATTTTTTATTTTAGAGGAGCTTCACACTTGTACAGTATAAAATAATAGCGAGAGCAGCTATGACTAATGCCAGAGATAATGTCTCATCTAAAAACAAGAAACATGTGCGCCGCATGAATCAGCTGAAATATATTGCATGTAGTAATAAACGAAGAAGTTTGATGGACGCAGATTTCAGCGCTTCCTGATTTAAAGGGAAAACAGACATAACACTCTATGTTTGAAAACTCAAGCTTATATACAGGTGCTAGAATATTATTCGTTTTTTTTTTTCTTTTTTCTTTGCCGAGATGAGCGACAAGCTAAGCTAATAACGGTTTATTGGTTAACAATCAATACAAATAAAGAAAGCCAATCAAAGGGAACCCTAATTGTAAGACCCCGCGCTTCACAACGCGAAAGTACTAACTAGGGAAGTACTTAAAGCGAAATACCAGCCGGTTTCTGAAACGCATCTCAAATATCAGCATTCTTATGCAGTTATGCTAATAGGGGACTATTGGGGTCTATTTTTTATTCAAATTTATGATCATTTGCATATGAAGCATAGGAAAGCATGGAGTACTCGATGCGTTTCAAAAACCGGCCGGTATTTAGCTTTAACAGATTTGGAACGTAAGGTTGAGAAGAAATACAAAGGTTCCACCCACCACAGTGTGTCTCGTCCGATCCGTCGTCGCAGTCATATTTCCTGTTGCACGAAAGAGTTCCGTCGATACAACGCCCGTCGCCGCACTGAAATTTTTGACAAATTTCATTATTTTCAATTAAAACTTCTTTTGCTGTTTGTAGCATTTGGTACATGCACTGTTCTTCGCTTCCTTGAACCCTTGAGCTCTTTTATCATGATTTTGACTTCACTTGCAGCGTAGTGGCCGATCAGTGCGTGTGGACTTGACAATTGCGATAGATTGTTGGGTATCCCTGTCCCTGGCTATTGTAAACTTCTCGTTACTACGCGAATATGGCATATGAAAAAATGTTGCATCCTACTATATTTGACACGGAGAATCATACGGAATGATCAAAAATAGCGTCCCGTGAAGTAGGCGTGACCCTTTAATTGCTTTAAACTCGAACCTTAAATTGCGAAGCTGCACATCGTCCATCTGCTCCGGCAGGCTGCGACTCAGCCACTTGAGGCTCGCCTTCCTGACTCCCCGATTCACAGTTGACCTGACAAGGGGATACTGTATTACAGGGAATATAGAAAAGCATGAACAACGTCACTTTGGAATTTCCGTAGATACTTTCGCAATCGTAAGCATCATGTAAGTATCGAATGTTTACCAGAATTTCACATACATATTTCACATTACTCTTGCTTCTTTTGCTTGCCTTTGTGCGTATTACGTACTAGGTGCCCTGCACTTGATAAACAATGCTACAAACCTATATCCCTACCAATTCCCGTAAAATAGGTAACACAGAATTGTCTTTGATATAATAAAAGGGTTTATTTACGCCAAAAATATGAACAAGCATACAATGAAAAATAATTTACCTCATCAGAACCATCTCCACAGTTATCGACGCCGTCGCACAGTTTATCGTAGTGGAAGCATTTGGTCTCGACAAGGTAGGGACATCTAAAGCATACAACTTTCAAATTCCAACTTTCAAATATCGTGTGGTGTAGTGGACGTCATGTACATACATTACAGATTTCTAGACCAGAGGCCGTGGTTCACCAAGTTTAAAATTGGGTTTACAGGATTAAAAAAATTGGGCCCAGCACATTGTACTGATCAATAAGATGATAGCAGCTAACTCCAAAGTCGGATAATGAAATATGAAAAAATAATAAAGTAAAAGTTCTAGATATATTGAAGAATTGAAATATTTTACGCACCTGAACTCCTGATCGTTGCACTCTCCGTCGATATCTGAATCAAAAGCTTTTTAAAATAAAGTGGAACAATTTTTTTCCATATGTTTCAACGGGCGATCCCTCCTGGCCGTAGCCCGAAGACGTCTAGCAAGTTGTCATCTGAGACTCATCGCCTAATGCTCAATTGAAAAAAACGTACATTGGTATTTGTTGTTAGCTTTTTCCAACTATTGATGCAAAAAAAAAACTATTCCTAACGGACGATACAACAAGTAACAAGTAGGTAGTGGCTAGTGGTAACCAGCAGCATAATAGTAACAATCTACTGAATGAAAATAGATACTGCCAAAAGTTAACCCTAAGACAAGTATCTATAGAACCTCTAGTCAGTATAACACACCATCTTCTAACTGCTCTTCGTCGTGTCCATGGTGTTGGGCCCGGTGATGCTCCTGGTGTTGCTGAGCATGTTGCTGCTGATGTTGCTGATGAAGTTGCTGCTGATGTTGCTGCTGGTGCTGCTCATGATGTGCTCTTGAAGCAGCTTCATCTCCTGTCTCCGACACACGGTTGTGAGCTCTGATGGCCGATTGGAAATAGTCTGAATTGTAAGGGATAAATACGACCACTGAAACAATACATCCGGTTCTCAGGGAAATTGAATACAAAATTATTTTGTAATTTTCATTTCATTGTAATCTTAGCATGCTTTGCGATAGTTTAATAGCGAAACCAGCTAAGTCACCATGTATTCATAGTTACATAGTGCAAGTGGTGGTAAACGCATGATTTGTCTGATCATTATAATCTGATCATTGCTCATTGAATTAACCGTGAAAAATTACTGCACTTTGTCACATTTCTTTGTTTGTATGTTTGCGCTATCACTTTCCAGAGTGGTTTGTCTAATGTCGCAAACAGTTTGAGACATTTGGGATATCTTCCCCCTCTCTCTCTCTCTCTCTCTCTCTCTCTCTCTGTTTCTCTCTATGTCTCTCTCTCTCTCTCTCTCTCTGTCTCTCTGTGTGTCTCTCTCTGTCTCTCTATGTCTCTCTCTCTCTGTCTCTCTCTCTGTTTCTCTCTCTGTGTTTCTTTCCCTCTCTATTTCTGTTTCTTTCCCTCTCTTCTACATTATTCTCCTTCACCTTTTCTTGGGGTTCTTGTAGAAAAAATACCAAATTATTTGAATTGTGGCAGGATCATCGGTGCCACTACAACTGACTAACGGCAAGCCCCAAATAGTATAAATTCTGACATAGATAGCTTATTCCAAGTAAGGTACTAATCCTCTAGAGGTTATAAAGATCGACCTACCGCATTTCGTCTCATCCGTTCCATCCCTACAGTCGTACTTTCTGTCACAGTGTTTCTCCTTAGCAATGCACTCGCCAGAGTCGCAGAGGAACTCCTGATCACTGCACTCTGGACCAAGGGCTGATCTTTTATCGGTACCTGAAATAAGGAACTGTATCAGAACATTACTATTTTGTCTTGAACAAAGTTACAGATCTGCAGTCTAATTTTCTGACAGTGGTTTAACCTTCTACATACACAGAAGAGGTTATTTATTTGGTTCGAAGTAACTTTTATTCGTTTTTCAATCCTAACTGGTTTTCAAGTAGTAAAGTTTAGCCTAGCAGGTCAAGTAAATGTAAGTAGTATGGTAATTATATGTCGGATATGAGCTGGATGAATACCTAAGAACTAGATACAACCTAATAACAACAATTGAGATCAGAATGCCTAGTAAGTGCTGTGTTTTGTTTTACTTGAGAACAGCTTCTAATTTTACCGGTCAGCACCCGTATACAGATCTTGATACTCATTTCCAGGTAGACCTCAAACAGGATCCTAGCTTTCAAACATTTGTCTAGTTATGCTAATCTTCCTTCGATAGTTTCCTGAGACATTATAGTCCTGCCCCATAGTTCGTCTCCTTGTAGTATAACATGTTTAAAGGGACAGGCCCATCAAAATAAACCTACATTTACGATACGTTCATAATGACTATCAAGCATTTTTATTACAATATATACAAACTAAATTTCACCATTATACGCCCTAGACAACTTTTTTTCCAATGCACCCTGCTCAAATGTATACCATAAAACTGCAGATTTCAAAGCTATATATGCAAATTTTAGTCGCATTATAATTTCACGATAAATTTGCATTGACGACAAGGATATTTGCGGCTCTACGGTATACATTTGAGCAGAGCGCATCGGAAAAAAAGTTTTAAATGGCAAATAAATGTGAAATTTAGTTTGTATATATTGTAATAAAAATGCTTGATAGTCACTATGGACGTATCGTAAATATAGGTTTACTTTGATGGGCCTGTCCCTTTAATTGTATTGTAGTTCGGAGAAAGTTCGTATCCGAATTAACTTTCAACATAATTCAACATTTACTAGGCTCAGTGGATATTAGATAGTCGCGACTCGCAACATCGTCATTTTCCCATAAGCCCGAACTTTTAAAATGCAAATAGAAACAGGTCGCTATTTTGCTCTAGAAGGATGAAACGATGTTCCTAAGGGTTGTACTGTAAATACTAGTTTACCACCAGCCCAGCACAAAGAAATAGTGCGAATACTATTTCGACAAGAGCGAATTGATGCAAGTGTGAAGCGATGCCTCATTGTTAGCTTTACGAACTTATTTATAAAAAAATGCTTCGAACATGGAGGATTTTTCTTTAAAATTTTATGCAAGATGGCTCTAGTGCTTGCTCATTCCGTTGATTCGACTGACTTTGAATGCTTTTCGGAATAAAGACGTCGCAAAGAAAACCGGAGCAGTTCATGTTTGTGCTCTAATACGGATCTTTTGAGATAAAGCTCCAATCACTCAAGCATTCGGGAGCAAATTGCCCTTTTTGGGAAACGTTTTTATAACTTTTTAAGTTGAAAATCATTGCGCAAATCGAACCGAAATCTTTTGTCCCTTAAAAACAACGATATTGTCTCGAAAGTGGCTCGCGAGAAAATCGCCCATCTTATTACAAACTACAACGTACAGCTTATTAACTATAAACTACAAATACAGTTTATTAACTAAGGCTACAATCTGACAATAAGAAGTATAATTTTATGTATGATGCACGCTTTTTCTGTAATATACATACGCACTATCAGCAGTTTTGCAATTAAGACCGTCAACCATAGATATGCATTCCGTCTAGCTAGAAATTCTTGATTGCCATAGGTCAACGGTCAGTTTACCCATTGCTAGATCAGTGCCGAATCAGGAACCTGCTTCTCAGTTTCGGACATTTTGGAAACTTGTTTCTCTCTCTCCCCCCTCTCTCTCTCTCTGTATCTGGTGTACCTCTCTATATCTCTTTCGGTAAAACGCTCTCTATCTGCCTTTACCATCTCATTTCTTCCCTAGCTCCCTACAGTCTCTACTACGGTCATTTTCTCTAATCTCTATCTCGCTCTTCTCTCGCTGACACTGTCTCGCCCCAATTCATCCGTGCCCCGTGGGCGCGACCTGGATTCGCTGAGGCTGATCTCCATTGCAAGTCCGCGCTTCGCTGGCTAACTCTTTCTCTCTTTCTCCCCCTCTCTCTCCCACCCCTTCCTACCTCCCTCTCTATACATATCTCTCTCTCTCTTTATCTCCCTCTCTATCTCAATCTATCCCTTTCTCGCTGCAAAGCACAGCATACCATTTACCTCCACAAAACCGCCACCGCCCACGCTAGCGACAAACCTTCACTTTTCTAAATTTCCCAGGTTCTACACCATTTTACCCTACTAAATTTGAATAAGAAGACAAAGTACTGTTTCTCAACACTACAAAGTACAGGATGGGTGCCACCAAACCTCCACCTGAAAGAAAACGTCCGCAATTATTTGACTACCCATCGTTACCAAGTCTTGAAGTGAAAGTATGCTTTACCGTCATGATCTCGACGATGTGCTATGCATGGTGAGCAATATTACTTCAGGCTACAATTTTACATAGTGCGGAGTTCAAACTCCAAGTAGGTCATGCTACAAGCTACAATTCACCCTGAGACTATTTTATAATCATGTTTATTAATCTAAGTCATATGCGAGTAATTAAGATCTCTGTCACATCATAGGCCGTGTTACATAGATGAGGTGTGCATACTCTTACAGTAAAAAATAGTAGGAATAAAATCTGAAAATGTTCCAGGTACTGTGTGTACGAGGCGAGTAATCGACTAGAGTGGAAAATGGGAATGCACGGAGCAATTAATGAAATACCCTTTATTGGACCACGGATGAAGGTTTTTATTTTTATTATTTATTTATGTTTGACATTTATTGACATCCATGCCTGGCTTCAATGTCACGTAGCAAGACATGGTGGCTAGAAAAGATTTTAAGCATTCTTGTTTACCTCAAGGGGCAGTGGGGATACGTAAGTCGACCTTGTAACTTACCTATGCAACGTGCACTCGTAACTGAGACTTTGTGAAATGGCCTTGGTCGGCTAGTACATGTCAATATATCGAAAATAATTAAATAAAACCTTCTTATGTAAAGGAGAAGGTAATGTGATAATAAAACAATGGAGAAACCAAGCGTTTTCCGCGAGCGTATGCTATGTGGGCTTAGGATTGTATTGTTACCTCAAAAAAATGTATTGTTACCTCAAAAAATGGGCCACGAAATGAGAACTGAATGAGTGCGCTTATAAAAGCAAGGCTATTTCTATTTTAATGATGGATACTTAGTGATTAATGATCCATATTGATTACTGATAATTACAGGACCAAACCAATTGGGAATGGTGGCGCTGGTCCCCACTCGCCCAATCTTACCTACCCATCTACTTTGGGCATTTTATCTTCTTCAACTTGGGCTCGCACTTTCTGTCGGAGAAAGTATTCCCACCAGTTTATACCGTACTTTCAATTATCGCATCTGCATATCACTACAGTCCATGGCTAGCATTCTGCTCCATTGCACAGGGAACTGTGATTTTTGCCACGTCGCGACTTGTTCGGTAAGGATTTTGAGAAGTTTTGTTCTTGATATTAGGGAGAATTATTGATTTATCCGGGTAGGGGACTTGGGGCCTATCAAGACACTGGAAAGTGGGTTTTAATCTAAAGTGCCACACAAATTATGTTGCTCAACGACTATATAAATGTAAACAAACACCAACACACTCCTAAAAACAATATTAATCAACAGTTTAGATCCAAGATGGCGGTTTGGCTATCGGCGCTGCCAATTCTGTATTATATTATGCACAAAACGGATTCGCTCCATCAAGAAGTTTTCCTAGTTCTATTGTTTGTGTCATATACTCTCCTTTCCTACATTTCATATTGCTTGGAAACCAGTGAAGGACAAGTGAGGTAGGTAATTCGTGCATACCAAACAATTTCCTGAATATCTGGTATGCCTACGCCTAAGCTTATTTGCGAAATAAGTTGATACGAAACACCACAAGGGTACTGTAAACTTTCTAAACCTGATGCAAAAATTATGCACGTCCTATTTCAGAAAAGAAGACGATACAATTCTGAAGCAATATATTCGGATGATGTATTATGCATTTTATCAGCCTTATTTGGTTTCACTTATTGTAATTTACCCCGAATTTGAGCGCCAAATCGAAGAGAGAAAAACAAAGGTTTGATATTTGTCTTATTTTTTTTTCTCTTTCTTTCTTCCATTCCCTCACTTTATTTTTGTGAGACAATAGTCAAAAACACAAGTAGAGTGTTTCGTTCATATTCAAAAATTAATTCCAACGCTGGTTAAACGTTGGCTTAGCTCTGCTAAAGCCGAGTCACGCAAAAAAGGTGAAGTTGCCAACCTTTTTTGCAACAGATCTTAAAATACATCCTTTCGTTACAGAAACGCGACTGGAAGGATGCTATTTTCTACGGTGTCCGTATCTGCTTCTTCTGGGCGTTGATGGAATTTGCCCTACATTTTCTCTACTTTGAAGCGATCCTCAAGGATATGGTCTATGCAAACTCGCTGCCGAAAGACACCTTTGTATCACTCGGAATGGCACTTGGTAGGTTTCCATCTTAGATTTTGCTAGTAGTAATGCAATATTGTGTCGGTGTTCTCAGTTCTCACTTGTTGTAGAAGCTTCAGAGGATGGTTGGAGCTTTGTCAACTAGCAATAATGTAAACTCGGAGCTGACAATATCAAACGAGAGCCCATAAATCAATATAAGTTTTTAGGCATGTTCTTCCATCTCAAGTACGTGATCATCTTCGGTCTGCCCACAGTTTTTGCCAAGTTGGATAATATGCAACCAATGGACGGACCTATCTGCTTGGTTGGAGTCGTACTGTACTCGAAGGTAAAATATATTTTGGCAACAGCCTAACCCATGCCTTAAGCTACGTCTAATATTAACCGTAGTCGTAAGCTTTTGCTATACGATATGAAAACATGATAACAATATGTGAAAACACCGTTGAGAGAATTGCAGCATACCAGTTAGTAAAATGCAGCCTAGGTCAAAACCAAAGGCTAAAGTCTGGCGCTTAAGCATATACATATCTGGGCCTAATAAGCCTATTGCCTAATTGTAAGCCAAAAACCGAATCCTAATTTTTGAAGCGAAATACCAACCGGTTTTTGAAACGCATCTGGACAACTGTATTCTTATGCATTTATGCTAATTGTAAGTGGGGTCAAATTCGGGTCGAATTTTTTTTTCTAGTTGTGGGTTATGGTCATCTGTATATGATGCAGGTGTCCACGATGCGTTTCAAGAACCGGCCTCTATTTCGCTTTAACGTGAACTCCTTCCCAGGTGTGGCGTTCTTTCGACCGCGGTCTCTACCAGTTCTTCAAGAAGTACATCTTCATTCCGATCTGTCAGCCCACTTTCTCACTTCAACGAAAGATTTTTGGAGTCTTCGTCTCCTATGGTTTTGTCCTTCTCTGGCACGGATTCTACCATCATAATATTGTACGTTTCAAAAATTATTGCGTAATGCCATCGTCCTTAGCAGCATCAGTATGCGTTTCAGAGTGTTTATAAGAGAGAATGTAGCTGAGCGGTTTCATTAATTCTCTACCATTTATAAAGAATTCATTGATCATTCGTTTCCAAAAAAAACAGTGCCAAGGTTGCCAAATACACATTAAAGTGAGCATTCTTACTAAGAAAAATAACCGAATAAATCACTCAGGTGTGGATTGGTCTTAACATCGCTGCACTACTAATGGAAATGAGTAGCAAGGTAAGTAGTTACTTTCGTATTAGCGCAAATAGTTTTACGAAGTTTTGCGCTAGAGAAATTGTCAAAGACAAAGTGTCCCAAGGAGATTTTTTAGGGTGAAGGACTTGACTTATTTTCTTATCTTATGGACTGCAGTGCATCGATTTTCTATAGAAAAAAATATTTAGAAACAAGTACAATTTAGTTCACTGTTAGTTAGACGTTTCCCATCCCATTTAACTCAGGCACTCTACACTGTGGACGCTGTGCGCGAATTCCGCGAGCGGACAATTTCCGATCGGAACTTCCGACGCGTACTCGGCTGGCTTCAAATCGTACCGTTTGCATTCGGACTCTACTCAAACTTCTACTTTTTGGGCGGATCGGCGGTGAGTTTCTCTCTCTCTCTCTCTCCCTATACCTCTCTATATTTCTACCGTACTCTCTTTTGTTTTCTCGCTTCCCGAAAGGAACAATCCGAAGTACGCGTCCATTTTGTAAGCTAAGCGCTATCACTGGTGAGACAAAGGAAAGATGCAAGGTCGGTTCGGGCATAGTCGAACATTTTTCCACGCCATAAATAATTTCCTATCTATTTTAGGTTGGCCAAGCATTCGTGAAGCGTATTTACGAGGAAGAGACGGTTACGATGAGATGGCCGTTCTGGTTACTGATCACATTGGGGTAAGCATTGAAGTTGATTAATTCGTACAACTTTCATACGCTCCGACGGTTTTACATGTTGCGGAAAAAGGGTGCTGTGCAAAATAAAGAATGCCAAACTATAGTTTTAGCTTTAAGTCCCAATGTTTTCCTGCGCAATCCGTTCATTACGGTTTTGAGTAATTTATTCGTGTCGGAACATATGTTCTTTCTTTTTTTCCATACGGCTCATTGTAAGCACATAGCGTGATAATACAAGCGCACGCATTTCATAACATATTTTCTGTGAACATTTAACTTCTAATTTTAGTTTAACAAAATATTCTATTATCTCTAAACATACCATTTTAGATACTTCTATGTTCAAACTACCATGGAAGTCGACCTATGGAAATCAGAAAAGGAAAAGCAGAAACTGAAACTGAAACAGAAAACGAAATAAGCAGTTTCAAGCGAAATCCAGTTTCCACAATGGTGCCCTAATGAAGATCTGCTGCATAAATTATTATTATTATTATTTTACTTTTGATGCCTTCTTTTCGACAGATTTTTACATCCGCAGTCAATTATAGATTTCATTGAACCCTAGTGGCTATAGTACCTAATGTGTATGTGTACCCTGAACTGAACCGTAGATTTAGAGTGATATATTTGCATAATCACCCAATAAGCATACACCGACGCTACTGACAGCTATACTCACAGGCTAATTGGTGAAGTGTTCAAAGGCGAGAGCGCACACGCGTTGACGATATTTCAACAACGAGTTGCAATTGAGCGGTCAATATACAAGTCAAGCCCACTAATTAGTCCAACCGTAAGCGTAAGCCTAAGCCTAAGCCTAAGCCCAAGTCTAACCTTGAGCTAATGTGAGCTTTAGCTTCGGCCTTCGGCCTATCAATAACTCACGTCCAGTTCGGCAACACAATCCCTGCATGCATTCTGTGTTACTCGGGCACACCGCGTTACTCCAGCAGTAGGTGGAACCGTGCCTGAAACAAAATAATTTAACCGCTAAAACTTACTTTATCACAGTGCAATTTAAACACCGGTGGTTTTTCTGGACCTGAGTTTGTTTGAGGCCATCAACGAAACTTTTCTGTTCGTAAAATTTTTTTAAAGGGATATGACTGGTTTGGCAGGTGGGCGCTTGGTCAGGACAACTTCATTTGCATATTCGACCAGTTACAGTAGGTCACCAATTTATCCCCAACTTCCCAACAAGCCTGATCTTCCGAATTTTATTCTATACACATGCACTAACGGTTATATTTCATATTTCGTCTTCTTTCAAGAGAATGTCTGATCCGGGAAGCCTGGCTCCCATATGCAAATATAGGGTAGAACAGGCACTCAAATAGAACACGCATTGGTCTCTCTCCCTATGGTAGACTTCTCCCTTCTCGTTCTCTCTCTCTCCCTCTCTCTCAACGTCTCTCAATCTCTCGCTTTGTCAGAAGAGCATGAAAAGAAACATACAACCACAGTAAAATCCTCGCATACGATCAGAGCCGAAACGGGGGTGTCGTGAGTTTCATGACATTTTTCTCAATTTTTTTCCTATTCCTCACACCTTACAGTACACACTGTGCATATTTTGATTACCTTTCCTTTTCTATATGTATGTGTTTATTTTGTTTTGTTTTAATAAATACAAAGGAAATTATTCTAAAGTTTCCAAATTTCCCCTGTTTATAAGATTAAAGTGTTGATATTGATATCACCGACTGCATCCTAAGAGATAAGCTCAAGCTGTCAAGCTTCGAAACTGTTTTCGCCCGAATTTGCCAACTTTTTGCACTTTTCGATCAAACCGCGCGTAAGACCGCAAATATGGGACGAAGAGAGAGGTGGAGAGAGAAGGAAATTGCGAGAGAGAGAGAGAGAGAGAGAATAGAGTAGGGTAGAGAGGAGAAACGGCAGAGAGAGAGAGAATAGAGTAGGGTAGAGAGGAGAAACGGCAGAGAGAGAAAGATATAAGATAGGCAGAGAGAGAGAGAAAGAGACTGGGTACTGACTGTCCAGTAAGCATTACAACAAAAACCAGCTTAATCACCCGGTAATACAAATAGATCGGAAGTTAATTTGACGAGAAAGCAAATAAGGGAGCGAAGAAGTAATAATGACGTCTATTGCGGATCTTGTGATAAAAAAGAGTATCCAGCGATTTTGAACGATCGGGGATAATTAGCGGAGGCTAATATGTGGGTAATAATTATCGCGCAATTTTCTTGACGAAGTACAGGAATATCAGTCAGGCTAATTATGAACAAGCCATGGTTATGAACTAGACGTTAAACACAATTTGCACGGTACGTTGTTGCTTTCTTTCGTTTTCTTTGTACACAATAAATTAGCATAATTATTATTATTATTATATTATTAAGAACTGACAAGCTGTACTCTGGTGCCGACCCATCGTGGCAGGCGACTGTAGGCTTGGAGGACGGGTGCTTGTGCACGCTTTTCACCACAGGTTTCACGTGAGAACATCCCTAAATATTGCAAAGTTTATTATATATATATGTACCCTATGCTCTTGATAAACGTCATCGTTATTCAGCAAACAGTCGTTGAAAAGATCACATTTTCTCTTCACCTGATTGTGAAACATTACATATTTCGCTCAGTAAGAAAAAAGAACATTAAAAAAGGGAGTACGGAAAATAAATAAATAAATAATAACATAAACAAAGTTTACCATTTCATCGGTGCCATCTACACAATCCTTCCAACCGTCGCACTTTACCGTCAGCGGCACGCAAACGTTATCGACTGCGCAACGAAGTTCAGTAGAGGAGCAGATTACGGCTGCAATTGTAAACTCCAATGGAATCGAAAATAGTTTTATACAGTTATTTTTATCGGATTCCTACTAGCTTAGCACATTTAGAAATCCATGCTATACAGTGCGAATTGAGTTTATTCCCCACAGCTGATTAGTACGTGATATGAAAACATATAAAAAATCGCATGTGAAGCAACGCACTTCTATAGAGCAAAAATACATAAAAGTGCACAAACTGAATTACAGGAATAGTAACGCTTACTGGTAGGTGCAGCAGTATTTCACAACTAGTAAAAGATTAGGAACACTTATAAATATAAGCAAGGACTAGTGCATAACTAGTACAAGAATTGCAACTTACTGGTACAGTTCTTCTCATCGTCTCCATCTGGGCAGTTTGTCTGTCTGTCACACCATTGACTAACTGGCAGGCAATGTCCGGATTTGCATGCACGTTCACCCTTTGGACAGTCAGAAGTTGAAGTCGGAATGACGTCAGATGACACACGAACGTCAAAACTGAAATCAATAAGTTGTCATGTTCGCCAAGAACCTAGTTCACGCTCCCATTCTGTGAATTTTCCTCGATACTGTAGAAGAAGCTTATGGGACTTGCGGATTGTTTTAGTGCATTCTCGAAAAGCACATAGTATAGTAGTTTTGACATAAAATTTGGCAAATTTTAGTTTATCGTGCAAACTAGGTACCGTACCTGACTTCTGCCCCAACTCCGTCGATCAATAGCTGATACTCTCCCGCATCGCGATCGTTAGCGTGCTCGATACGCAGCGAGTATTTGTCGTTCTCGCTGCAATATCAATCAATAAATCCAAATTGCCTTTGGATTTTGGATAATAAGTGAATTTCACAAGTATAGTTTATTACAATAAGATAACGTTTAGCAACATTGTAGAAAACATATTCCGCTATTCAATTTTTAAAAAGATCTTGGTTATTAAAAATTAAACTAAAAGTAAATTACAAACTCCCACTTGTAAGCACTGATTCTTGAATCGTTCGATGTTGACAAAGTTCCCATTCCGAGGATTTTTCCATGACGCGACCATACAACCTGAAAAGGCTGCAAATGCATATAAGGCGGGAAGAAGGGAGGATCTCGGGGTAGAATTTACGTAAACCACCTCATGTTCTGTATTTATACTTTATTTGCAGCTTATTTATTGTTAGAATAATATCTAGAATGGGGTTCAAAAATATTCATTGTTGTTGAACCATTATTTATTTTTAATCCAAAAAATTACACACGAGTTTCTGGGTTTCTTTGATTCTCTCTCCCTCTCTTCTCCCACTGCTCTCTAATCCTCTCCAATTATTTCAGAAAATAAAATACAACAAAATACCTGGTGTTTAGGGGGAATCATATCAATCAGTCCGGTCAAAATAATTGTTCCGCCTTGAGGTACAGTAACTACTTTTTCTTTCTGGAAGATCACCGGCTTTTCGGTATCGCAATTGGCTGCAATTAGAAAATAGGTACAGCTACTTAATTTTGCAAAATATGTAGTCAACATAAAATTAATAAATACATATTATCAAAAAAACGCATGATCGAGCAATTTGTCCACGGATATTCGTCGTCTGGGGTACAACAACTTTGAATAAAGGAGAACGCTCTTGAAGTGCAAATGTCAATTAGCCGATTACTGGTACAATTATCCGAAATTATGCTAATTTATACAGTACTCTAGAAGTATTTTGCAAGTATAATAAATGACTATCTCACCATGTACAGAACCCTCATCTGAACCATCGATGCAATCCGAGTTTCCGTCGCATCGTCTATAAGACAATTTTTAAGAAATTCTCCCTAATTAAGCTTGTATTTTGTATTTACAAATAATCAAAGTAAGTTTTCCCGTATTATGCCCTAGCAGACCAACGAAGGCACGCAGAAATTTTCATGTTATTATTTCGTTAAAAAAATGTCGCTGTTAGGTCAACACAGAAGCATGTAAACCGATCGTTATGGTAATAGAGCAGAAACTTATATTGAACGGCATTCCCATGTATGTATGAGTAGAATAGACTTGACCCCAAGTCGTCCCTGTCAGCTTAACTACATACGAATGAACGTGTCCAACATTCATTTCAAAAACCGGCTATTGTGCGCTTTAGAGAGTAGAAACGAACCTTGATGCAGGAATACACGTCCCGTCCAGACACTGAAATTCTTCCGGCGGACATGTCGTGTTTTCTCCTAAACCATCGTTTTTCAATTACTTTTTTCATTTTCCTTACTGCACATTGCATAGACTTCGTCTGGGTGAAACAACAAAAACAACAAAAAACCCCATAGTTAACTAAAAAAATTGTTTGAAATGTTCAAAGAGTTTTGTTGCTAGCTCACATCATGTTATTGCCGCAACATCTTGCTCGAGCAAGATGTTGCGCGAGCAAGAATAAGTTCCCCCAAAACATCTAATAGCTTGCTCGCTCCTACATTCAGCTTCTCATGCATGCATTATTATATAAACCAGCATGCATAATCCGCTTATTTTAAGAATGTTTATTCTTGGCAATTTCGTGTTTTTGTTTGTTTTTCCAAGGGTCTTTATGTTGAGAATGTTTTTGTGGACTTGGCTGGAGGGCCCCCTAATACTCAATGGCCACTTATGACACCTTCAGAACTCTCGGAGAGAGAGAGAGAGAGAGATTGAGAGAGGGAGAGTGAGCGAGAGAGCGAGAGTGAGGGAGAGGGAGGCAGAGAGAGAGAGAGAGAGAGAGAGAGAGAGAGAGAGAGAAGAGATGGCAAACTGAACACAGCGAGAGAGTGATTTCTACAAGCGGAAACGGAAAAGGTGGACAAAAACTGGATCATATGCAAATTTATGTCAATAAGGTGGTAGTCTACAGGAGATACGAAGACAGCGAAGAGATTCGACACTGAACTACCTTACAATAAAAATAGTGTGCCTCTTGACATTGAGCGAATCAGCGGTAACGGTTAAGTAGAGATAAGAGTGTTAGCAAGACTGTGTTGTCTTCAATAATTAATAATTAAGGGAAGCAGGTTCTTTCAACCCCAAACATTCTTACACACATATATGCTAATATGCTGATAATGGCCTTATATTGACAAAACTTGCACGATTCATTTTGTTGTCGTAATAAATGTTATGTTATGCCAAAAGTTATGCTGTTGGTGAAACAGACGAGTGTAATGGAAAAACTCTTTGGATTTCAAGCCTAACCCAGTCCTTGAAAAACATTTTTCAACAAAAAGATAGTTTAACACACATTTTTCTTCCTCTCTTATAATAGGCATTCACTTCACATAATCCATCAAAATTCTTTGAGGCGGAGGGAAAAACGCTCTAGAAATCTACTAGAAAAGTTTGTGCGACTTTTGTTTGTTTGGAGCCGCTCAATCCTATGTACAAGCTTCCGTTGGAGATGGGATAGAAAATAGTGCACGAATCATGAGAACGCAGAGAACATGGTGCTGATGAGAGATGCAATTGCTCGTCAAGTACAGTAAGAGAATTAGAGAAGAAGATCTTCCGAAGCACGGATTGTTGCAATAATTTCAAGAACACAGAGCACATAGTAGTGAGAGAATTCCGAAGACTCTCGAGAAATAGTATGGTACATGAGGATACACGAGAGGAAAAGTTCAAGCAGCGGGTTTGGATGGAGATATTGATTTTTTTATAAGTTAGATTTACAACTGGTTCTAGTAATTATACAAATTATGCGGGTTATGCTTGATTGGTAATAATTTACATTTGTTAAACTACCACAGAGGCTAATTGAAAGCGCGTAATGTCTGGACTGGTTGAGCTGCAGAAACCATGTTCAGAGTGCAAATCCACCGCATCATAGAAGTAAAAAGGGAGAGCATAAAGCACGATAAAGAAATAGAAACAGAAAAAGAACACAACAAATATGATAGTCCATAAGTTAAAGTAAAAGGAGATACACAGTATGCGGAACCTTTGATGACGTGAAGTTCGAATCCTTTGGCGGAAAGGGCCCACTTGCCCAGATGGCCCTTGTGGATGGCCTCGTGGAGCAGGTGACCAAAATGGGCATCGACACGATCGGCGTGGATGTCGACAGTGACCAGAGGACCAATCACTTTATGGAACCTGAACAGAGCCCCCTGATTCACCGATAGTATGTATTCTAATTAGGCTAATTGATAGTACGCTAATTGGTTTGGGCTTGGGCTTGTAATTTTGGCTAGGTATAGACTTACAATTTACAATAAGATATAGAATCCGTTAGCCTTGGATGGGGCTCGAATCATGGCTTAGATGTAGAATTAGTCTAGATATGGGCTCAGTTTCAGGCTTAGGTTAACAGCCATATCCATAAGATTAATCATTCTTATAATCCAAATTAGCATAGTTTCAAAATTGCGCCGAGGACTAGGAGTTCCGTGGTGGAAGCCGATTAACTACTGTAACTGATTCATAGTGTAGCGAACCTGTACTGTAGGACTGAAGCGCGATGGTCTCCCGGAATACTCTTAAACAAATGATCGACTTCATTGGAAATCTCCCTAGATAGCGTCGAGAATCGATGACTTCCCGGATGGCGTAACTGTTCCGAATACGGTAGCTCCGGTACATTTACCGTAAACCGGTAGAGTACGGTAAGCGATAGTGCCGCGTATAAGGACAGCATGATGCTGCTAGCCTAATACACTCGGGCCTGCACTAAGCGGAGAGGTGCTGAAAAGAAGAGCTCTGGCCAGGCGGGGGTCCCAGGTTATAGAGAGGTGAGAGTGCGACACTGCCTACAGTGGATAGGATACTGTTTGCACAGTTGAAGTCGGCGAGACGCAGACAGCAAACAATATCTCTCTCTGATTCTCTTCAGTCTCCACAGTCCCTCGGTGTCTCTCTATCCCAGATGACCACTGATGAAGCAAATGCAGTTGATGATATGCTAATGACGCGTGGGGGCAATCACAAGTGGGAATATACAAACAGCCCACAGGGATAGGCGATCGGATCGACACCCCGCCGAAGGCTTGGCGGAACTTCAGTGAGAACCTTTACTGACACAAAAAGGTGTAGGGATTTGAGTAGAGCACTCAACTTCAATAGTAGACCCAGTAAAGATACGCCGAGAGTATCTTGCCTTTTTTTGAGAATGAGTTGAAGCGTAACCTTATAAAACTCTCAGAAGCTTACAGTGGAATAGATACAGTAGTTTGTAGTGATGTCGGGCTTTTTACTGTAGTTTGACAGTAGCTGTGGTGAATGGTCAAATGTTCGAGAGAGATTGCAGACAGTTAGATTAGACGACCACAAATCTGCATACGGTAGTTTCTTGAAACCGGTAAAATATCAAAACAGCAGGGGAATTGAACTTAGAACTACTATGTTAGGAATATTGTGCACCCAAAAATTGGTTGTAATACGCACTGAAAACTACCGGCGAGCCAAAAAGCCTGCGAACTATTCATACGTAATTCTGACTCACAAACTAATTTGCCATTGTTATGTACAACGTTCGGGAACGGGTAAAACGGCGGTTTAGTCCAACAAAACGGAAAATATAAATTCTATTTCTCCCGTTTTTTGCTGAGTCAGAAATGAAAAACCGCAACACACGGGTTTTTGATACTTTTCGTGAATTCAATGGATGCATAAAAATGTTCAATCTGATTGTGAGAATGCAAATATTTAAGATGAAAGGTACCAAACGGAATATTTATGGGATCCACAAGGAAGTTACAAAATGGCAATCAAAGCGGGAAACACAAGTAATGTGGCGGTAAGTTGTAAGTAACACCACGAGTTATATCGGTAATGACAGTGAAGCAATGGTGAATTTTGATCAATGAAAAGAAACTCGCAGAACAACGAATGGGAATTCCGATCTCTAGGTTCAAAGGTTCAAAATGTTTAGATATGCAATTAACTATAGCTTCAGCATTAAAGCGAACTACCGACCGGTTTTTGAAACGCATGGTGGACATCAGTATTCTTAAGCAGCATATGCAAAATGAATATGAATGAGAATAAAAAATGATGAGTGACCAATTGCCTATAGAATTTACAATAGCAGAGTGGCAAGAGTGACGAAATGAACTCTACGGATAGAAACAGAGAAACCGTATAATGGACTTGTTCTTGCGACTCATAACATTACAGTTTCCCTAACATTAGGAGCCCCCTAATGTTAAGGAAACTCTAAACTCTAACGTTATGAGTCGCAAGAACAAGTCCATTTTCGGCCGTTTACGGTACTCTTTTTCCTTGGCTTGCTAATTGGTAGATACCCAATTCGAAGATCTGGTTTTTTTGATAAACTGTTCTCACAATTCTAGCGCTTTCATGTTTTCAACGGGTACCTAAGAGTCCCAGTCCAAAACCCCCAAACCCAAAACTTTCTTGCTCATGGAGTTAGAATATTTTTCAGTGCACAATTCAATCCTTTTCCGTCCCACCATAATATCAAAATCATCATCGTAAATCCTTCCATTATAATATTGAACACTACCCAATCAGTAGTTCAGCGGGTGCAGAGCCTGCTACGTGTCTACGAGATGAGAGCAAGGTCATTCAGAATAGGCAGAGAGTGTACTGATAGTGGAGATTCAGAGAAAAAGATATGATGAAAGATGATCGAACGTAGATGATTGTATCTGATAATAAGGAATATATGATAATCGATACGGACAGCCGGTAAAGGGTAAGGACACGCTCGGCTGAGCACCACAAATGAGAATGTATATGCAAATTAGGTGGAGTGAGAAGTGAGGAGAGGAGTTCGAGAGAATCAGTGGAAGAATGCAAAACAAGGTAACGCAGAATTCAGAATATGTAAAAGTTCTGGAGCACATTACTCTTATACTATAGCCACAAGCCAAAACAATTCAGCAGAACTTCTTGGGGGAGTAGAGAAACACGCCGTTTTTTACTCACATAATATAACCACATAATATACTCACATAATATAAGAAAAGTAAAATTGATAAATAACGAAATAGATCAGGCCGAATTTAAATGTGAACAAAGTAGGAATCGAGCAGTTTGGTATTCGAAAAGGAAACGGAAAATAAGTGAACGAATGATGAAAGGGCAAGTTGAAGAACAATAAGAAAAGAAACAAAATAAACGTTACGAAATAAAAAAAAAATAATAACTAACCTAATTCCTGGAGAATCTTGTCGACTTCCGTCAAATGTACTATATAAGAAGTTGAGTTAGCAGCGTCGATTTCGAGTATGCCGGAACCTTCTTCAGAACTTGTCTAAAATAATAAAGGCTAAAGGTTAAAGCTAGGACTGTTCTTCATGGCCCCGAAGGGGTCCCTGCAGTCCGCACTGGTTTACCGACGTAGTGCGCTCCAGAGATATAGACCGTCTTTGATTAGGTTGTTTGAGCTCTCAGAAACGCTTTAGGCTAACTTTTCAATTCTTAGAACCTTGTTTTTCGAATTTCAACTTTTTTTCAGCTAACCATCTAACCCCGTAGTATGTTCCGCGTAAGTAGTGCATGAATTGGACTCTTTACTCTGTGGCATCTGGGTTTTTTTCTCGCTTTGTTTCTCTTACTTTGTTACATTGTGCTTGTCTTTTTTTATCACGAGCGAGGATAAGTTATATAACCAGTTAACCATTAGATAACCAGTAAAAATTATAAATATTCATAAGAAGGGCATTTATATCTAGTTGTAGCTCATGAGCATTCCTTTCATACAATAGGCCGTTATACAATAGGAAACAATAAAGAGAAACTGAAATGTGAATGAGTTTTGTCTAGAAATAAATGTCGGAAAAAAATGGAAACCATTTTATGGAAAGGCCTACCTCGTCTAGTGGGTACCCGTGATTCCACCGTAATAATAAAAATAACACTAGCGCGGGTAAATGACCCCGCATTTTAAAAGGGGTACCTGAAAAAGTGCAAAGTTCATAAATGTCAAAGTTTATTCGAAAGATTGACTGAATATTAAAGCGAAATGCTAGCCCCTTTGGAAAATTTGCATATGATAAGCATATCCTGTGTATCCTATGCTAATTTTGTACGATCGACCACGGCAATCGTACAAAATTAGCATAGGATACATAACATAGGATTTGCTTATCATATGCAAATTTTCCAAAGAGGCTAGCATTTCGCTTTAAGAATGGTTTTCGATAAAGAAAGCGACATAAAAACTCATGCTGCATGGCAAGGTAGACGAATTTAAATTTATTTGAGTAAATTTATTGTTCGTTTGTTTACACTAGGTAAAATAAAAACTAAAGTTTGCAAAAAAAACTAACTACTTGGCCAAAATGCAAAATACCTGTGATCTTTTAAAACATAGCGAAAGTCCGTAAACAAAAAAAAAGTTGTAGGATTTCCGGGGTAAGTAATGTCAGTAACGAAAATACATAACGAAACAAAAAACGGTCAATGGTGCGAATCATCTGTGTTCATAATCAGAAGTGCTATCGAATTAATTAGAGAACATTTTATGTTCAAAGACTAAAAGCTTCAGGTATACGTATACAAACGACCTTTGCAACAACAAAGCCGGAAAGTAAAAGAGGTAGTGCATAAGAAGCGGAGAAACCATTTGGTGACGATTCACTGGTTTTTCGTGGGATAGCTGATTTGGTAAGCATATCATGTGGTGACAAAGTTTCATCAAAAGGGTCACCAACTGGTCACTAACCAGCCACCGAATGTGTTTTTTTGGTGAAAGCCTTTTGTTGACGGGCTAGCGACGGTTTTTCTGTGGTTTCGGCAATTTTTCCATACACCAGTGTGGTAGTCCATAAGCATCGTACGTGAACCGAAATAACACTGTGAGATCCTACACCAAATATAGAAAAAAATAGATAGAAGCTCATCTCATCACTGGTATAACGGTGCTTAACTTTAGTCAGGCAGAAATGTGTTCAAATAATAAGCCGCAATCCGAATCTCGTAATCTGAGGTGATCTTATCAAATATTCACTAGAAGTCAGGTGTAATTGGTAGGCGCATTTGTCGCTCTTCGCCGAAGAGTACATATAAAGGGTACATATATGCATGTACCAATTCGGCTGGCAATAAGTGAATACAACCCCGAGCCTGGGTGCAGGTGGCAGCTAGCTCTTTACCCTTACGGGCGCGACCATGGAAAGCAAATAGATCAGGAGCAGAGGTAAAGCTATTGGTACACTATAGTTAGCGACGTGCCTATAGCGGTATGGGATGGGTCAGAAATTTCCTTTATTATTATTATTATCTTAAAAAGTTTGTTTTCATTATATTTTCAAGCAAGCAATCTTATTTTAGTGATTTTTAGGATTTTTAGGAATGGATTTTTAGGAACTCAATTTCTCCTAATAATAATCCTTTCTGACATTGGTAAGTTAACAGTGCTAGAAGTGATTCAAACACTAATCAATAGTAAAGAAATGTTAACTATGATATGGAGCTTCTTGAAATTACAAATAGAAACTGATGTCTGAAGAAATTTGTCGGTTTTTTTATTGGACAAGACCACCACAAAATGTTTTAGTGTGATTAATCTATGTAAGAATCCACTCAGCCTAAGAACAGGTGCCATTTGTTTAGAACAAGTATTGGTGGTGGAAAAGATTATTTTTAAAACAAGAAACAACAAAAATAAACAGCGAACGAATGCATAGCTGAATGCAAAATTATGCGGGCACTTTTGCAACATGTATGTAAAATCCAAGGAATTGGCGTAAAAAAACGTTCAGTAATAGAAATTAAAAAAAATAGCGAAAATTCGTTATGCTGTTAGCAGAGGGCCAAGACGGCGAAACTGCCTGACACCCCAGGGGGAACACCATTTTGATAGATTGGTAGCAGTGGCAGCGCACCCTGAGCGGCTGGCAACTGGTGCTAACATTAGGCATTGGAACATTTCTTTCAAGCGACAAAATAGAAATTCCCAGCCAGTCTTAGAGAGGCACAACTGTACATTAAAGAATCAGGCGCACGTACCAAAAGTTTTCCTCAATTTTTCTGTGATAAATCTAACAGATTACTCTCAAAAACGTGACTGTGAAAGTGGGTGAGCACTAATTGTTCAATTTGTAAAAGAAAGCAATTGAAAATTGTAGGTCAATTCCAAAGTAGCGAAATGTTGTCTTTGACTTTATCTTTTTATAGGGATAATTTACGTGTGGGTCATGAAAACATAAAAGAAGGGAAAGGTTAAAGGGCCAGGACTTTAGTTTTTTTTTCGGTACGCAAAGTTAGACGTTTCGGCGAAGTCAAACAACTTTTCCGCAAAACACTCTGAATCATACTCGCATATTGGTATTGACAAATAAAGAGAGTGATACGATACCTTTGTGTGTGTAACTACGCGATGATTCGTAACTATTGACCTATGAAGAGTAATTGCAAAAATGTGTTGCAAGAACGAAGAAATTATACTTCCGAAGCAATCATAACAACCCGTCAGAAATCAAGCTTCACTTTTTGTTAAAAAGGATAACCATACATGGTTAATTAAATCGCCGTAACGGTAAACTTAAAGTAAGTTAACAGTAAAGTAACGGTAAAAGGCACGTAGAACATCGACGAAACAATTTGTCTACCATGAACCTGTTGTAAAACATAAGAAAAAACCGTAACTAGACAATTAGCCTTACAGTAATAATTATGTTATTATAATCTTTATACAAAACCTTTCAATGCTAATTCTAGCTGGTAATTATATTTATAGTCAACTGAAAAGGGTAATGAGCCCGCGGGTTCGTGGCTCAGAATCGTATAAGGTTGTTGTGGTGATGATTGCGGCTGCGAGATTTGCGTTATCTGATAAGACTGCGTTGGTAAGGGTTCGGACACTGGTACGGGAACCACCAAGGGTACCGAGAGCGGGAAGAATTTGGTGCACAGCTATCCTACCGCCAGCCGACAGCCGGGCGCCCACCATTTTTGACACCAATTTAGTGCGGGCAAAGCGCGCGCGGGTAGCGTATAAATGTATCAACAAGATGTAGTGCAAAGATTTATGACATCGACGTATTATATATAGACTTGGCAAATTCATTTCTTTCGTGTTAACAGAGAGAACAAATAAAAATCTTGGAAAGCATGATTAGGTAATTTAATCATTCATAATAATCAAGCAAGGAAGTATTTTTGCATTTGGTCAAGGAATACTGCGAACAGGTCATGATAGCGAACTTGAAAATTTGCATACAATACATGGAGAGGCCATGACATGTGTATGAAAATCTTGAAGCGTGAATGTTTCTCTCTCTCTCTCTCTTTCTCTTTCTCACTCTCCCACTCTCTCTCTCTCCCCTTCTCTCTTTCTCCCACTCTCTCTCTCTCTCTCACTCTTCGTTACGTATTTGGACGACTCGCACATTGCAAGAGCCGTTTCGCATATGCGGATGAGAAGCTTCTTATTCCAAGCAAACAGTAGTGGACATGGTTCATGATGTTAGGTGAAGTGCGGGAAGGCGCTACAACCTATAAGATCACTATTTCACTTTTCACCCCAAACTTATGGATTCTAAATGTTACCTGAAGGCACAGAAGAAATATAAGGCTTCCTTGCAATTAGAGGAGTTAGAGAAGGGCGAATACGAAAAAACACTAATTAAAAAGTTTCGATGCTGATTCGAGCTGGTAATTATATCTATATCCAGAGAAAAGGGTAATCAACCTGCTTGTTGGTGGGTCCGAATCTTATAAGGTTGTTGTGGTGATGATTGCGGCTGCGAGACGAAGCATGCGCGAGACTCAGAATAAGAGTTGAACCGAACGCGCGTACCACGTAGATCAAGCGCACGGCAATGTTTCTAGTTGTAAATTTTCCACAAAGTTATGTAATTAAGAAAATTTCAAAAAGTTTCCTAAAACTTGACGTGACGTGAAGCACTAGTGATCGGCCTCCTCCTTTGATGTGAAGTGATATCTTACGCATCACTCAGGTGGGACAAAAGTTTGTGCCACGCGCGTGTCATTTGCATAAATTGCGGTTCGCGTCGTAATGTCTCACCGAGGGTGGTGTGTGTGTGAAGCATTGACAAGATCTTCAAATGAATGGCAGTTGGGGGAGGTGTCATAGGAATTTGCATATCAATGGAAGAAACCGTTAGACTATGGCGTCGCTGTCGACTTTTTGAAGGAAACTATTCAGAAAAACGACCGAATGTACACAAGATATGAAGTTATGCTAATTTGAAGGCTTTGATTGGAGAAAACGGTTCACTGGACCTGCGATCTAATTATCATTAGAATTTTTATATCATCAACATCAACAATACACTTTCGCATAAGAATCTGTGCCGGAGAAGGTTCCAGGGTTCTAAAGCGTTGCACCTTTTGAAAGAAATAGATAGTTCTGTCCACGGTCATTGCCGACGTCTTCATTATACATCTTCTGTTATACCACTTTAAATTATACCACTTTAAACTCCTAGGATATGTTGTTCGTTTCTGTTCCTTTTTATTTCCAACTTATTTTATGATGGAAAGCTTCATGATCGAAATTTTCACACGTTTACCATGGGCCTGACCTCATCCATTTCGTACTGTCTCCTTTTTCTCATATATATTTGCATAAGATCCGAGAGTCGTTCGATTAGCAGCTGAGCGGTGGCGTGAAGAGAGAGAGAGAGAGAGAGAGAGAGAGAGAGAGAGAGAGACAGATAGAGAGAGAGACAGATAGAAGAGCTCACATCCCTCACAGTTTGTATAGCCGATCTGTAGCTGCAGCACGCATGCAAATTCATGATGAAGTATCAAATCCTAAGGGATGGGACTACCGGAGGGTGGATATATTTGAAATAGTTAACTGTATCGTCGTATCCCCTCTGAAAATACATATAACATGAAAACTACGGTACACATTAATTAAGGAAAAGTATTGAATTGAGAGTGCTAAAGTGCAAACTTAATATTTTTTGCGTTTTTGCCTCGTTTTGTAATCCCAACTACAAAATCTCGAGTGTGTAGGAAAGCCCTTTCTCGGGCTAGATTTGAACTTGAGTAGTATATTCAGAAATTACAATTAAAACTAATTGTAAGTGATAGTCTTTTACTCGGTAGTTTAGACCTTTTCTCTTTTGGAATGTGGACATATGATCTGGAGTCTCAGTTCTCCATTTTATATAGATACTTTATCTCGGAAACTCTATAGTTTTAAGTAACGCCCAAAGACATGGTGACATTTTGACATGTACGAAAGGCATAATGCATAATTCTATGTCCCCAGCCCAGTCCCAAAGTATTTAGTCCAGAGTTAGCGATTTTGTCCTCCATATCCTTACAGTAAGTGTCGTCCCACACACATTGCTTGTTACAGCTGGCTTTATGTCTTGTATTAGCACTGGTTATGATTTGTATGTACAATAAAAAAATAAACTCGCAATTCAAAGCATTGTTATTGAAGCAAATTCGTGTAAAGCAATCGTACTAATTAAGATCAAAGGAATGTTTTGAAAACCTAATCGTATGAATAAATTAGTGAAAAATATATATCTGAAATGAAACAGAGCAAATGTGGTAGAGTATGTTTGGTATGAAAACATTCATAACACGAACAAATATTGGTTACTTATAATCCTTACAGTACACCTGTGGCTGTTGCCTCTGCTGATGATGGTTAGTTACTATAAAATATAGTGTATTCTAATTGGAAGAATACAGTTATAACTTTTAATTGACATGCAGGACTTGGGAAAACTTCTGAAGAAATACGGATTTTAGATAGCTCCGGTCTACATCCATACCGGTCATTGTTTATAATATAGAGACACTTCTGCTAGTGGTAAACATGATGATTGTCGAATAAAATGCTGCTATATGTTACAGAAATATCTCACAGAATAAAATCGATATGCAAATTAAAGGCAGGCCGAATAAGGCAGACCAATATATAGTAACAGAACAAGCAATCAAAGATTAGTAACAAAAAGGGAATATAAAAATATTCAAGATTCAAAGTTGAAACATTATTTAAAGGGTTGGGTACACGAAGGAGATGGTCAACACTCAGCACTATAAGTCTTAGTCATCATTAGAAGATGTGGTAGTTTCTTCATTCACTTTTGAAGCTCCTTCCTTAGCGGCGTCGAAGATCTTCTTAGCTTCAGGCAAGATCTCGGTCTCAGCGAACTCCTTAGCTGCGGCGGCCTTCTGGAATTAGACTTTATTATTTAAAACTAAACTTTTCATTAGACAAACACATTTGTTAGCTGCCTTTGTGGCTGATTTTTTTTTAATTTTATCTATATACCGGCGGCCGTGCGCACGAACAATTTGGTTCCGGTTGGGAAAATTTTTCTCAACATGTTTCTGAGTAGCGTGATCCCATTTTTCTCTAACCTCCCAATGGGAGGCTGGGATAATACTCCCACCGTTTGTGCATACAGCCACAGGTACATGCATAGTTTGTGTTCTACAGATCACACTTGCCGGGATGCGCTTCTCAAGCGATTGACATGTGAATCCATCTCTTCAGCTTTTGCCTACATAACTGTTAACATTCCAAAGAAAGCCCTAGTTTTGTTTCATCGGTTGGTGGTCGTAAAGCTTTGGATAGCGAAAAAAACGGAGAAAATAAAGCATGTGACGGTCACGCTCACTGGCGAATGTCCTCGTTTTTTGTTGGTCAGCAGATAACCAGTAAGAATAGGAAAGAAGAGAAAGCAAACTGTGCATAGAGCACAGTGTAATGACAACTGCTTACGAGTGCACAATATGACAAGCTGGGTGGAAGTAGTTAGACAATAATAAACCAGCGGGAGTCGGACCCCCTACACTACGCTGACTTACTATCTACTATTTCCGGTGTTAGGTGATCTATCAATTAGCGTTTCTTAGTTTTTTTCAAGTGTTTTTGAACGCTACGTGAAAAATGAAAAGCTCAACAAAAAGGCCAAACCTCCTTGATCCATTCCATGTATGCCCTGTGGGTCTCTGGGTCCTTGAGTTTGTCCTTGGCCTCCTCGAACTTTTCACGCACCACGGGAGCCGCGTCCTCCTTTACCCATGATGCGGCCTGGAGTTTATCTTTGTTATTCGTCTTTAGTTAAATTATTTTACGCCTAGTTTTACATCCTTTTGCCCATTTCTAGTTATGAGGATTAAAACCTTGTAGATTAGAATGTCGTTCAGTATAACTGCCACGGGACATGCGTCCAAAGTTCGGCTGCGTGATGATTATGTCTCTTATTCTTAGCTATTTGAGCCACAGACAGATGTAATACACACTTCCTGTAATATAAATTCCTACAAACTAACGCGGACTACTTTTACTTATTTTCTGTGATTCTCATGGAACACGAAAAGGTTAAAATGGTTTATACAATTAAAAGAATGTTTTTTTTATTAAAATAATGTTTTTTTATACAATTAAAAGAATGTGTTTAATTAGTTTAATTACCTTGACAAGGCCTCCGCTAATTGTATCCGCAAAGTTATCCCACCAATCAGCGTGCACAGAAACGACCAGAATACACAGAACAATGCCGATGAAGAAGCGCATTCTGAAATAAACTATTATTAATAATTTAAACCGAATTTTAAGCCCAAGCCTGATTCGGTGCGTAAGTAATGATGGAAAAACCGACATTGGACAATCAAACAAATATTTAGCCAGATCTACAATATGCTAAAATAACAATAATTAAATGTTTAAATGTTCATTATACTCTTAAAAGAGCGCAACGCCATAAGAGACGATAAAGAATTCAATAGTGTTAAATTTCGAAGCAGCACAGTAGTAAAGGGATAAAAAAGTGCAATGGTCAGTGATTTTCTTCACACGGAAGTTCTAAGCTCTTATTTGAGAAAGACTGTGCACGAAGAGCTAATTTCACACATAAGAGAAGGTTAGCGTAAGCTATAAAGAGCCCTTGAGGGTTTTCGACTGACTCGTTCTTTACCCTTATACTTATACCTTGTACTCACACTCCTAAAAGGAGCAATTAAAACCTAGCGTAGTTTTTCTATACCTTATACTATCTATACTACCTTAGCTTAGCATTATGTATAGATTATAAATAAATAAGAACATAAGGTATGTATATATTATGTGGATATAATATACCACAATATTTTGCGAAAATAAATAAGAAGTTATGAAGAACACAGTGTTTGCTGGACAATGGACAATGTCGGTATAACGAAATTAAATGCTCATTAATATTCTACAATCAAAAACCTCTCGGTTCGATTAATCATCAGATTGTAAATGAATATTCAGGGAACACAGTACATATGGCCATCACGAGCTCAATTTATGGTGTTTTATAAAAATGAAAGTCGTAGTCATAACATAAAAGTATGACAATGAATTTATAATTGCAATTTGTGCTGAAACTGTAAGCATGACGGACACTTGCTTATTCACTTAATCAAACATTTCATCATTATTTTGGCGTATTTTATTGCGTCATAGGTTGATGAGTTATTTAGCTACTGATAAAGTCAGGGCATAAGTCAGTTTACCAGAGGGTAAAAAGTTATGGTCAAGCAAAAGAAATAAATCAGAAAGTAAGACATAGTGAAGGAAATGGCGGGTAGTATTATGTGAAAATAATAAGATTGAACAAAATCCAAAATATTTGCAATAAAATAACTAAAAAAGATTATTTTTGAATGGTAAAAGTTAAAGTTGTAAAAAGCTATTATTCTATTGTACCAACACATCATCTTTTAAAATTATCCAAATCAAATTCGAAACCTTTGGCTTCCTGGGTTCAAAATTCAAGAGCGTGTAAAACAGAAAACGTGTGGGTGCATCAGAAGCCTGAGCAGCTGTATTAACAAACCCAGATATATTTTATAAAATGTTATATTTTATTAATAATTGCAACGTAACTTTATTATTGAGCTATTCTACGTTATCAAAATATAGCCCTAAACTCCTAAACAATCTCCAAGTATTTTTAGGTGCAGCTTGTAACCAAAAGAAGTTATTGAATAAAAGCAAAACTGAAAGCTAGCGAAAATTAATTTATAACGGAAAATTATAAATATTTTGACTGTAGAGCACGCAAATAAACATACGTGTTTCAAAACAAGAAGGCAAAATAGCCGTTTGCAATTTCATTTTCTTTTGGAGAAAATATTATTATTATTTATTACTAAAAAATATTCTAATTGTAAAAAAATATGTCCTAGGATTTCGTCAGGTGTAGCTTGTAACTTTTCCCGGTGGTACTTTGGAACTGTCTACATATTAGCCCGTATTCTCGGGTCGACGGAAACGTTCCGGAAATCCTTTGTATGCAAATTTCTCGACTATCTAGACTAGCTGGAGGAAAAATTTGCATACGAATGAGCTCCCAAACGGAACATTCCCGTCGACCCGAGAATACGGGCTATTATCGAAATAATACAACAAATACGCTTCATAATAATTATAAACTTTAGGCTCGGACGCCCTGGTCACAGCTGTACGTACATTTCTCGGTAAAAAAAATAAAGGAAAGAAGCAAAGAGATAATTTTCTCAACATTGTTCTTATGAAAGTTTGTGTTTAAAGCGAAATACCGGCCGGTTTTTGAAACGCATTGCGTACACCTGCTTTCTTATGCAGCATATGCAAATGCGCGAAAATTAGAATAGAAACTAGACCCCAATTAGACCCCACGTTGCATAAATGCATAGGAATGCAAGAACTTGATATGCGTTTCAAAAACCGGCCGGTATTTCGCTTTAATATATTCTCAAAGTACATGCATTTATTTTTAATGAAGTACAGAACGCTACAACTCAACGAGGTCGTACGTACACCAAAACATAGAAGACTTGAACCCTTGAAGCTGTAAGAGAAGCTTATTATTTTAACTTTAATAATGATAGAAATAAAATAAGAAAAGGAAGAAGTGAAGCTGCAATTACTTCAGCAGGCAATTAGGGAAGAGGTCTCGGCAGATGATTGATATATAACAGTGATGTGTGTCACACTGGAGAACACCTGTTTAGACGGTGAAGAGGAGAAAGAAAGAGAAAGAGAGAGAGAGAGAGAGAGAGAGAGAGAGAGAGAGAGAAAGAAAGAGAGAGACAGAGAGACAGAGAGAAAGAGAGAGGGATAGAGAGAGAACCCAGAAGAGACGGTACTTACAGCGACAAGAAGATCGCAGTGAAAATGAAGTAAATCAAAAAGGTCATTTGTTTGTGAGTCATCACTGCCTCATGGTTCAGTACATGATGTAGTTCAGAGTTCGACAGAAGCATGCTTTGGAGAGAAAATGAAGACAGGGGAGAGAGAGAAAAAATACCGAGAAAGGGAAGAGAGAGAGAGAATAGCTCAATTTTTGAAATTTTCGGGAAAAAATGCCCCCATATTTGCATATCATAAAAGATGACGGATCAACGCTATTCATTTCTCGCAGGTTGAGTCAAAAAAAGGCACGGAAAATCCTCCGAAACGCTCAGAAACTACAGTATTTAGTGACTATGAAAACCGCCCCTGTAAATTTCTGAACTTTAATGGTCGATTTGGCAAAGCAAAGAGTCACTTCACTCGTAAGAAAAGAATTACGAATCGACAGAAAACATAACAAGGTAATGCTCTGCGAAGGTCGTATTAGAAGGGTTGCAATTAGCAGTCGAATTGAGGAGAAGAGAGAGAGAGGGGAGAGAGAGAGGGGAGAGAAGAGAGGAGAGAGAGAGAGAAGAATGGAGAGAGGGGAGGAGAGGAAGAGGTAATACAATGACTCAGAAGCTAAGTTACAACAGAGGTTAGAGGGGTGAAGAACAAATTACGCAACACTGCATAAGCAGAGTTACATAGGGATATACAAAAGAAAACAGTTTTTCAGAGATGTACGAAAAAGTGCCAGATTCGTGCCAAACAGATCTAGACGCAATCTGCACCGAAAAAGCACCGATGAGTCATATAACAAGGTTTGCGTGATGCCTGTGTGAGTGTGTCTATCAGCAAAACCTTCGTGATTCCGGTTTCTCTTTTGATAGTGAAGGACGTATATCGACACAGATCACCATGAGGAGCTTAGCAAAGATTAGTCAGTAAAATAAACTCCTGCAGACCTTGCGGAGCGAACACTTATATTAAAGGGAATATGTAGGCCCTTTTTGAAGTTAAGCTGTGTTGATAGAATGTATGTTCCCCATTAAGGAAACAACAACAAAAGTTGTCCAAAGATTCCCAGTTAACAGAAAATAAACTACAAAGTTCACCCTTTCCATAGTAAACGCGTTACTTGAGACGATGCCATACATCGTCGGGGGCAATGGAAATTTTTTCAAATATACATGCAGATATCGTCAAATAGCATTATTCAGGGACATATTCGCATGCAAATTAGAATATTCGCATTTGCATATTCAGCCGCCTATTTAAATTGACGTCTGGTGTAGAAACACTAGTTTCGCGTTTGTTTTGCGCATTTTGAGTGCCTACATATTCGCTTTAAGTTACGTGCACCTTGAGACCTAATGAAATTACGAGCGCCATAAGTGTGCCATACGTGTGCCACATGGATTTACATCCTTGCTCGTGCCCTCTGACAATAAGTGCAGAATTGAGTAAATTGAATTGACGGACCCAAGCAACAAAAGATTCTTTTATTATGTCAAGTCGGCGGCTCAAATATACTGTGAAAAAAGTGATCCCACTTACAATTGAGCGTAAACTGCGTTAAGCAATAATGCGGATAATGCTCCTGCCTATATGGTTTGCGCATTGCCGGATTTCGTGAGAAAAGAACACATTTTCTTCGGCAAACATGTGCTCAAAACCAGTTTACCTTTACTTACAATTAGATCACATCAACGAGTTTGCTTTCCTACATTACGGTCATACCAAGGTGGCGTTGTACACTATGGAAATCTGCGGTTGCGCACCAAAGGCGAAAACATGGTATGTGGCGAAGTGGTGCGCTCCATTAGAAGAATGTCGAAAGAGATTCAGCCCCAGGAATAGGGTGGGTGATCCGCTGGTGTGCTATTTGAAATTGCGCTGAGATCGCGCAGTCTTGGCGCACCATTACTACCAAAAACTAAAGGCTAATTGCCGCAACTCACACATGTCACTTTTTATGCTGGAATAATTCCTGGAGTAGTCGTTTTCCAGGTTTTTGGTGTGGAAGTTTTTCACGTATGCTTGGGAGGTGAGGGTTTTGCTACTTACAATTACACTTAAATCAAATGTTTGAAAAGAAAATTAGGATGATCTCTATATGTAGGAAAAGTTGAAGTGTTATTGCCGAGTCCAATTGCTCTAATTGCCGCAACTGTTGCGAAGATCAATCCCAACCGATGTGTGATATTCTAATTCGCCAACATCTCATTATTCAAATGAGGCGGGCAATGCTCAACACGTTGGACAACATGGCTGGCTGGCTAGGATCAGTTCACACGGAGGGACTAAATCATAATATATAATAAAAAGCAAGCTGAAAATCGTACTATTTTTGTCAGCTCATGGAAAACTACAAAAGAAACTGAACTGGAAAATTGCGTTTCATATCATAGAAACTGGAAAGTTTTCCAGCAAAACAACTTCCCATGCCGGGAATCGAACCCGGGCCGCGTGGGTGAAAACCACGAATCCTAACCACTAGACCACATGGGACTTGTTTGCATAACTTTCAGATTTCTAGATTTCAAGGCATTTCTTTCATGTCATGGCATTTCTTTACTTACAGTCAATCAACCTACTGGTGAAGCTGCTTTGCTCACGATACGATCAATGCTTCACTAGAGCTTTGTACGTACGCATAGGAAATGTATGAACCCATTTGTTGACGGTGCACTGTTTTTTTTCGTGGGCCAGCCCATTTGAGAACCTCTTCGTGACCATGTGCCCACCAAGTTTCATCGAAAACCATCATCAACCTGTCACCTGGTCACGAACTAGTCACGAACCAATCACCAGATGGTATTTTCGGTAAAACCCATTTGGTGACGGGCCAACGACAGCTTTTCTGTGTTTTACAAACTTGCTGATATAAAGATCACTTGTTGAAATCTGCTGGACTATCTCCAACTTGCCTTCGTTTGCACGTACACATTGCATATGCCATTTATTGGAAGGAAGTGCTTGTTTGAGGAAATTCACTTATTCCATGTACCGAACACCAACCAATAAGGTAGCGTTATATATTTATTATTTATAAAAAAAATTAGTTGGGGTATTAAATGCCCCTATAACTAGCCCTAGCAATCAGCGATAACCCCCACACAAAGATTAAGGTCAAACATTCTTCGTAATCACTCAATAGCGCTTCGCAAAAATTGGAACACACGGAAAAAAGGCTGATTTTTTTTCATTATCAAACACGAAAAGAACTTTCTCGATATCGAAAGGGTTTTGAGAAAGCGAGACATTGAGAAGAGGCCGCGAACAAAAACAGTTTAACCTATTGTTTGCCAGATCGTAGCCAGGATGTCTACATCTCGTATTTCTCGCATGAAGTAGTTTGCGTGAATCAGGCGTTGATATCACGAAGTTTCATTTAACGTCGTATGCCTGGTCGGCAGGGGATCCCGGGGTCTTGCTCGCCGCCGAGTGGGAGTGTGGACTCACTGGCAGATAGTGTGTTCACTTCTAGAGTGGGTTGAATCTCCCCGCCTTCCCCATCCTCCCCGAAATTTTCCAGTAGCGCCCCGGTGCCGTCCCGAGAGATGGTTTTCCTACCGCTATCTCTTACTTGATCATCCGAACCCGAGATAGAGATCACCTTAGCTGAGTGCGACGTGCGACTATTAATCCATAAGAAAGGAACCACTAGCCGACTGTACATATATTCCCGTTTAAAGGAAGTCAGTCACTTCAAAATCAACTTTTTTATTCGATTTGTATTAGATGCAAGCAGATTTATAAAACAATATGCAGCCCATAAAAATCCACATAAAATGGAACTCAGGGAGAGAAATCAATGAGAATGAGTTTTGATAAATGACCGACGCCGGGGCATATATGCTTATATGCAATTGCCAGGGGTACTTGGAGAGTGAACAGCCTGCAGTGTTACATCTGGCGCGTGGTTTATCACTGCAGGGTATTTATTATGAAACTCTATACGGGCAATTATAAACTACGGTATATAAGTAAAAGTCATAAACAGGGATTTCTCTCCCTGAGTTCGTTTTGCCGTACTTTGGCGTTGGAATCGTCGTTTTCTTCACATACTTGAACAATTAATGAAAAGCGAATAAAAAATACGAATTTGTAGTGACTGCGATCCTTTAAAGCGAAACCGGCCGGTTTTTGAAACACACCACCATTTTTATGCATCTTATACAAATGAACATAAAAAGTTAGAATAAAAAAATCGATATAAATTCGAGTAACTTATTAGCATAAATACGTGAGAATTTAGTTGTCCACGATGCGTTTCAAAAACCGGCCGCTATTTCGCTTGAATATCGATAGTACACGTCTAGTATTATTTCCAGACGAGTCTAGTAGTCACTTTATTCGGGAGCCATGCTATCATGTCAGTGAATGGTAAATGCTGAATGCTCGTCTAGTCTAAAAGGTCTAATTGCCGAAGCAATTTTCATCTCAACTATTCAAAGAGTAATTACTATATGAAATCCCGAACGTTCGCTGTTTCGGAAAATGTCAACTTTTAAATCACCTTGTACTCTATCTAAATCGTTCAATCTTGCCCTTCAAAGGACATTGATATCCTCTAGGTCGACCTCAGTCACGGAGTCGCGTTTTTAAAATCCCTCTCTATGTCACTCTGAGCACCACTTTTAACATTCTGTAACTTTCTCTCTCTCTCTCTCTCTCTCTCTCTCTCTCTCTCTCTCTCTCTCTCTCTCTCTCTCTCTCTACTCTCTACACTCTTCTCTTTCTCTCTCTCTCTATCCTCTCTCTGCTTCCCTCACTCTCTTCTTCCGGTAGCGTTCCGTGACTTTGTGTCCTGTATCTTAGTATTACATGCAGCGGGATCCATATCCCACCTTAGCCGCCCCGGCATATGGGCGACCCACATCGAAGTATTGTTCCATTCTTTTCCTTTATTCCTATCATCTTTTGGAAAAATGGGTGACTATCTTTTTCATCCTGGACAGGAATGATAATGCCTAGGCTCAGGTTCCAGCATTGTATCATTGGTTTGAGGTAGGGATATAACTTGTAGTAGGTAGTGATAACCTGTACCCAGCCATAGGTACAGCTCCTAGTACTGGTTCGTTATACTGTGCTTACTGCCTGCGGTTATGCTCTGCTATCTTATGATTAGGGATATTTATCAGGGTATGTTCCCAAACAAAAATATTTTGGTATGTCAAAAACCGTCTGTTATTTCACTTTATAAATTCCCAGTGAAAGTAGAACCACACTAACACATCTTTTCTTCATTGGTTTATATTATACATGTCCTGAAACAGCAATGTCCGACGCGATAGTGCTAAAATAGTTTGGGTTTTCCCATTTTTTGCTCATAGTAAGTATTAAGTTTCATATTAGTAGCATGAGAATAGCTAACGCTGACTGTAAATTGAAAGCTACATAGTTTTTGAAACGTATCGTGGACAACTGAATTCTTACGTATTTATTTTGAAACGCATCATGGACAACTGAATTCTTATGTATTTATTTTGAAGCGCATCGTGGACAACTGAATTATTATGTATTTATGCTAAATACTCGAACTTAGCTCGATTTTTACTCTAATTTTTGTTCATTTGCATAAGCTGCAAAAGAATACTGGTGTATTCGACGCGTTTCAAAATTCGGCCGTTATTTCGCTTTAAAAATTCTCGACTTTCTCTTCGCACTACACTGTACGGTGAAACAATTAGCCGTTATTACGATGAATTGCTTGGGGACGGTGGGTGAAAGTAACTTTCACCTTTTCCCTCCGGGGGAGAGTTGACCCAAATTCTCAGCGCCGCAAGAACGCCGCGCAGAAGAACGGAAAGTGGATTGGAGTTATAAGACAACTACTATATTATATGACTACTCTCGGGAGAGCCTCTTTTCAAAACTCTCTTTCTTTCAAAACGTTCACTTTTCAGTTTCCGGATATTCATTGAATGTACCATACGAGTTTGAATTTCGGAAATTATTTTTTTGAACGGCATAGTGCAATGAGCGTTTCTCATTTATCTTATTGCGTCATATAATGCATGGGAGTTCAGTTTCCAACAAGGTACAACATACAATTCGAAACCACACGTTATACCGCTTTAAATAATCTTTTCTTTATATAATCGGCTTATCATAAGAATATGACTGTAGATACATCCAATTGCGGATATTATAACCTTAGCTTACTGTATGCTAATGAGGATCTAAGTAATTACCATCTACGGACTTGCACTGATAATTATACTATCGCTGGGAAAACCAGAACATGTTTTAAAATCCATTAAGCTTGTTGCAAGCTTTCACTTTTTCCACCCACTGCTCATATGGCATTGGATTGTAAAGGGTGTTGTTCCTGTTTTGTTGTATCTATACTTTGAGGACTTTGATGGCTAGTGTTTGATGACTCCATACATATGTACATTTCTGTGCGTTTATGATTTATCCCTTAGAGTAGTCACAATCACTACATTATTATATATGCCTTGTTTCAACCGTTCCTTTTCTTTATATGAAGCAGACAACAGATTTTTTGCGGACGATCGATAGCATAGCTTTTTATTAGATAGCTGAGATATACATCGGTCTAGAGAAGCTAAATTTTTGGGTTCTAACCCTTTTTGGTAGTACTTTGCTGAGACACTTTCTTTACCAATGAAGTAATTTGATTGTCTCATTTTACTTTGCTTATAACTACAACGTAAGTTGTAAGTTTATGTTTTGGAAGCTAGGTCTTTCACAAGAAACGTTCTGTTCGAGTTTTCCATAATAATTACCTTTTTTTCTTTGTTGTCCAGGAAGAACAACTACAAAAAGTCCTTGTGGGCCTGTCTGCTAGAGACAGGCTAGCCTCCAGCCTCTCGACTCTCGACTACGCCTCAATACACTTTACAATCGAAGGCAAGTAATTACACAGACCATGTGCACTACTCATGGCTCAAGCTGTACAAAACCAACATGCTGTACTGCTGCGCTCTTTTACAACCTTACATATTACAACCTACAGCTTTAGTTTCTAACTGGTTTCCTTAAAGCGGTATAACACGATGTTTGCGATTCGTATGTTGGACAACGGCATGCTGTTTTATTACCTGCAAATGGTTATATAAATAAACCATGGAATATACACAACTCCACATGGGACTGCGGTTGTCAAGCACATGTTTCATAAATTTCTTGTTATCGTAAAATCTGCCTTGTTTGACTAAAGCCATGGCTTATAAATGGAACATTTATCCAAAAGTTGTTCTTTTAAAATTTGAAATCCGTTTTCTCTACCAAAGAGATTGTCATCTTTCCGGTAAGCCTTTTGCTCAGAGCAATTCTCGATACTGCGAAACGGTTTTTCTCGTTTGTATTTTTTCAACCCGACGAGTGCTAGGCGCGTGGGGATCTGTTTAATTTATTGTTTCAGACATCTTCGTGGTATGATCGCGAGATAGTCGGGACCCAAATATCGGAAGTAAAACATACAAAGTCACTAAAGAGGTTTCAAAGTATCCCAAAAAATGTCCGTGATTCTGTCAATATTACCTATTTCGGCACGAAACCTGCATATTGTGTATGAAAAAATATTCCCGTGTAGTTCCAAAAAACGGTAAGTTTTCAGCATACTTTGAACTTTGAAATCCCACAATACTTTTGTTTGATTTATCTTATCGCTGTTTTTGCGGCAACCAGAACAAAGTAATGTTCCATCTTCCAGTCGTCATTTTTTTATAAAACGCCAAGTTTTGGGTTCCCTTTTTAATAATACCCTTTCAACCAGTCGGATATAGCACCGGTGCGGAAATGCTGACCTTGTCTCCTTGTCCTACCGCTAAGGAGCCGGCACCGGGGCTTTTCTTGAGCCAAAATGTGGGTCGACCCGGTCTGTCGCTGATATCTCACCCCGTGCAACACACCCTAACATTCCAAACAGATTGTTAATTTATCACCCGCCTATCACTTACATGTTTCATTTGTTATATTTGGTTAACGTGGACTTACGCTAAGCTTGTGATGTATTTACACTCTGACTATATCCCCTAAATATACACGCTGTTAATCTACATGTGCCTCTCTTTTACTTTAAGAATAAACTTTCAAGTTAGTCCCAAGGTTTTTCTGGTTTGCGAAACACATAATGGAGATTCCCATATATTATATGCAATTAGCATGTCATTATGTGCTATATCCGGGACATACCAGTGTAAGTTGCATAAACCACGTGCGATACCGTTTTAATGCACTACCTGGATGGAGCTCCCAAAGATCATTTACCTTGAAAGACACAGTGATCTTGAAGAAGAAGGGGGTGGATGCTTACATAGATATAGATCAAGGGGTCAGTCGGACTTAGCCCGCTGGCTACCGGGCTAGCTCACCTACACCCCCGTTCGTTTATGGTCTCTCATGCGTTCATAATTTGTGATTTTTATCTAATATCTTGGATTTTTGTTTCAAAATGTGAAGGTTCCTGGGCTTTATTTGTTGGTCTTCTCTTTTACTCTACCTACACCACATTTTTCATATTCAATTATTGATTCAAAAATTATCGTATTCAAATAAAATGGTAAGCCTTTAAAGCTGTATAACAGCCGGTTTCTGAAAAGTATGGTGGCCACTGCATTTCCGTGTAGGGTATGCACATGTCTGCGCTATAAGGCGCGATTTTTAGTCTAATTATATTAATTTGCATACAACATTTGGGAATGCAGATGCCGATAAAGCATTTCAAAAACCGATCGTTATATCGCTTTATGAATTTGTATACATTTGTTCTTATTTGATTTGTAGAAGAATGTACGATACGCGTCGAGATTACGTGCACCCTCAATGTGTTCGTTATGAATTATGAATAATGAAACGTATGATACAACTTCTCTTCTACATTAATTTTTTTCCAATACATAGGAAACAGAGTATCCACTAGGTGACGTGTTCTCTGGTCTCTGGTCCAAGTTTTCTCTCAACTGGTCATAACATGGTCACCGAATGGTCATTGTCCAGTAATTTTTTTCGGTGAAAACCGTTTGGTTACCCGTTTTCCTGTGTAGTTTGATTTGTGTTAACAATAAGATTTATCGTGAATCTCTGTTCACAAGCGTTGTTACATATGTTTATAGAACCTGACGGACAGAGTTGTTCCTTTATCGAGTTGTTGGTCTATTCATACATGGAACTGAATATAGACATAGAACTGAACCTCATTTCGCCCCAATCTCATAATGTTAATAATATTCTCCCCTAAATAAAAAGAAGGTTAATTGCCTAATTACGCCTGAACGTCTGATCTAACACTTAGTATGTCAACTACCAATGACTCAACCTCGTCTTTGTTCCAACGGAACACTTCTTTCGATTTACGATTGTCCGGAATTTTCGGATTCCCTCTCTTTCTCCCTCTCTTCTCTCTTTATTTCTCTCTCTCTCTCTCGGTATCTCTCTTTCTCTCTTCCCCTCTCTCTCACTACCTCCCTCCCTCTCTCCCTCCCTTGGTGACAAGTTTGTAGGGAGGGAAGGTAGCAGGGCTAGTTTCTCACCACCAACTATGGTATAACGTCTTCACCCCTAATCGAATCTTGTCCCTTTCAGGTTATAATCCAGAAAAAAAATGCGCAACTTCACGCTTGAGCCTAGCTGCCTAGCCACAGAAATCCATTTTAATCCTAGAATTGAAAAAGTATAAATCTCATGGAACGTCTGGCAGTTGTAGACTGGCAACAGTTAGCTAACAGTGGGGGTAGATTGTGGCTAGCCGCTAGTCTACGGTCTGATAGGTTGAACCATCAGCTGCTAGTGGTGGCTGGTTGCTAGCCACTAGACGGCGCTCTGAACCATTATAAGGAACTTTATCCTTATTCAACGAATACATATATTGTGTTTCTTGTAATTTTATGTTTCTTATAATGCCCATAAAAATGATGTGTCCCTGAGTTATCGCTCAAAATCTTTCCTTGTTTGGTTGTCGTGTCCAACAACCGCTCTTTATACGTTCTTTACTAGTACACATGTACAATTTATAATTCTTGCATTGCTACAACGTAGTGATCTACTATTTCTATTCCATTACTTGTATCGTAGGAAATACTTGTATCATCCATCATTTCCGATTTAAAATCAGTGAATAACTTGGCCACACGGTTGACCAATGTGCCAGCGCTATAGGCAACTCGTATAAATCAATATTCACATATATGAATGACATGCAAATTCCAATCGATATGCACAAAAAGGCACATTAGGCAAGTGTTTATCCTTAGCCTATCTGCCTCCCTCCACCGCCTACTTCGTCCATTAGCGCCGTCTTTTGTCGCGTCATTAACCCAAATATCTGCCAGCGTTAGTTTAGGCAAATCAGGATTTGAACGTGTTTTCCGATGTTTTTTCGGAAGCGCCCAGGTTTTTGAATGAATCATGCTTGGCTAGGACACTGTAACTTTCTTTGTATAATGGGGGTTTCCTATGTATGACATAGTTTCCCTCCGTAGTATAGAAACGATTACAGTGTTTTGAAACTACACGGATTATTTAATGCGGAAATAAATAAAATATTCTCATGTACTTCCAAAATACGGTAGATTTTTTGAAATACATCGAAACCACATCAGTGAATAGATTGTCATGTATACAGATTTCTGATACTATAACTGTTGAAATCGAATTAGTGTTTGCCTTATGGTTATGCAACGGCTACAGCGACATGATCACGAAGCATGGTTCATATTTTTGCAGGATATTTGTCTTTGTAACAAAGTAAATATTTCTTTCAATTATACACCACAGCATTTACATGAATTTGACTTCACCTTTTTTTTACTGTCATTTTTTCGCATGTGTATTTCGCATTTACATATTTATCCTTCAGCAAAGCGATATGCTACGTGGTTTGTGAAAAGCATTCTGGAAATTTACATTCCCAAGTATTTTATGCTAAATTTCCGCCCGATTCACAAAATGGAAACAATTTGCATATAATGCATGAAAAGTTGTCCAACGTTTGAATACCACATGTCATCTCACTTTAATATGTCCGTAAATTTTAAATTATTATTGTATTATTATATTTCCAACTTCAGGCATGCATCTATGGGTGCTGGGCCTTTGCGTGGGCCTTTGTGCCGCCCATGTTAGTCTACTTTATCCCCCGTCGCGGCAACCGTCCCTGGATTTCTACAGTACCCTCAACTCGAATCCACCATGCGGAGTTCCGAAGCCGCCTGGGGGAAAAGGTTGGTTCATCATTATTCGCAAGATTTACTTTGTAAAGTTGGTGGAAAATATAAATAAATTGCAACAGCGGGTCAATATATATATTTTTGTTGCTGTTGGCTAGTTTCATATCACTATTCGAGAAATACATCTTCACTTCCTTTTTTGCATGAAAACCTAACATTGGTCGTTTGATGTTAGCCTATTAAGTGATTTCTAAAGTGTACCAAAGCCTAAATCAAATTCCTTGAAACTTGGCCAACTCGTAATTTTGATGTACCGCGTCCTTGTACTCCCAGCATGGCGCAGTATTTTGGTATTAAATGCCCCCGTTTAGTGGGTTGTTGTAAACGCGGGTGGCGCAACGGCATATAAAGGGAACACCGCCAGAGTAACGGGGGATCGGGTCCATTGCTAAGACTGGATTTATTACCCGAATACTGTCGCAGTTTATGGTGTTTGTGCCGTTTGTGGCAATGGTAAGGTGGATTTAGCACATGAGAAGGCCGAAGTTGTTATTAAAGAGAAATAACAGTTTTTTTAAAGTATGGTTGACAACTGTATTCGTACGTATTTATTCTAAGTGAACTCGAATTGAACTCAATTTTATATTCTAATCATACTCACTTGCGTATTATGCATGGCAATGCAGTTACCCCAAAATACGTTTCAAAGACCAGATATTCTACTGCTTTAATACCTCAAGGACTCTATTTCATAACAAGGTGCACGCTAAAATGATACATGTTTTCGTCTTCAAAAATTGGAATGTGTATTATTTCAAAATGGAGATTTTCATTACTTCATTCTTCATTTCTGAAATTTTGCCAAATAAAACCACTCTAGCACTCGTAATTCAAAAACGTCCGCGCATTTACTTTTCCTTTCCAAAGCGCGACTCGTGCGCCGGAATTTCCTCTATTATGCCAATCATCGACTTCAATCAGCGCGCAATCACCGCGCGCCGCGCTGGAGATTTGCTAGAGCCAATTTAGCAGATCGCGCACTTTTTGTGCTGATTTCTCCCCACGCCGCGCGGTTATTCCTTTTTTATGGGTGGCGCTGTTCTTGTCCTTTTCACCATTTTTGGCCAGTAAGTAGGTCAACATTGCGATCTAACAACGATTTAAGGCCGATTACGCGCACCGACATCTTTTTAACACTAAAAGATTGATAGGGATAGAATGTTGAAAGCAAAAAATGGGATGATATCGATTGATTTTTATTAATTTATTTCTTTAGAAAATATTTGGAAAAATTAGACTCCTTATTGGTTTTGGTTCATCTGACCATGAGCCAGGATGTAGAGTGGCCTTATGTCGTTCATAAGAACATAAAACTCAATTGCGAAACACATCGATTGAGCCGGAAAAAGGGAGGAATCAAGCTACTTCCTTGTTTCTGGTACGAACACATGTATTCTTAAAATAGTTCTAAAAGCACATATAAATTCTATTAATTTATGTTTTCATTTGTCTAAATCATTCTTGGGTCTAGACTTTTGAGGTTTGGCATATAATTAGCTATGGATATACACGGGACTGGGAGAGATTTTAGTTTTTTTCACTGCGTACTATGCGATTAGAAAAATATTGGCTCTCAGTTTTTTTTAATGGCAGACCACCCTCACATTCTCTTTAATCTTTAATCCAATTCCCGAAATGCAATATGTGAAAAAGTGCGATTCAAAACTGGAAATGGTACCAGTAAAAGGTGTCAGGGATTTTATGAGTTTCTAAAATCAGAGAAAACTGGTTACCGGATTTCTGTACTTTTAGGGAGCGATTTTCTTTGGCTTTTTCACGGATTTGTTTATAGGTTTACGCGTTTAGGTGTTCATGGATATTGGACACTTAGAGTCTTCGAGGGAGGCTGTAGTAGTAAGACGTTATCGAACCCAGTCACTATGTATTTATTAAAAGATAAAAGACAACGCACAAATGTGTAAGAAATGTTGAACCCAACCCAACGTTTGGTCCCTTGTGAGTATACTGCGTTGTGAAGCGTGGTATCTTAGGGTCACCTTTTGAGTTGTGTTAAGTGCATATACTCAATAAACCTTTATAAAACCATGAAAAGGAAATATTGTACGGTGTAATTTAGTATATATAACATGTAAGCAACAGTAACACATGTCCAAAGGTATGAGTTTTAGAAAAGTTAGGAAAGAGCTCTCGACGAAATTTCTAAATGTTGATCTTTTCAGGAGTCCACACTTACCTGAAGGCCGGTAGCGAAGTCGATGTAGAATGGTTCACCGCTATCCCACATATGGTAAGAGATCTTGAGAGATCCTATAATATAATATTGCCAACCAAAACTACATATGTTTCACTAGTTTCATTTACCCACTAGAAGTTGTTCGTTGTACTAAACCTATGGGCTAACAATAAGCAAACAATATACTTGTTCATTCTTGGGAAAAGTCTACGGCATTATTTTTTTCATAAGTTAATCACTTGATACCGTGACTTTAAGATCTTTAGCATTTGAAAAAAAAACATTGTTCCCACACTCAATAAACTTCACCCAACTGGAAATATTCCGAGCCCTAAATACGAAACTGGGAGCATATTCCCAGTCAACCACCCGGCTATGTGATATATATCTATATACTCGGCTGGACATACTCCGTCTATGTCTATTCCTAAACGACCTTCGTTGGCTTGATTGCGGCACTCAATCACGTATAGAGAAACCAAATGACTCATATATACCATTCCACCGTATACCAGTGTGGGTTAATTCTAATCAGATAACGCGGTGGTAGATCGCCCGGTACCAATTGCACCACACGCCGCCCTCTCTCATTAACAGTGAAGACTGACGTGCGGGGCCAAGGTGAAAGTTACACCATCGGGTGGGGAGGTTGGGAGTTATATCATAGGGTTGGGTTGGGTAGGGTAGGGTACCTGGAGTTATAGGATAGGGAAGTAGGCACAGGGAAGGTGCCAAGGCAATTAGGGTGGGGATGATACCCGGTGCCCGGGACTTCCAGGAAGGGAGGAATTGAAATCTTATTGATGTTTAGGGTGGAATCCGCCTTGAAGTGCTCAACAGTTTGGACCAGCCAATTGCCATATTCACCAATTTCCTGGATGCATACAATGTTAGGTGAGTAGAAGCTTCAATTTTTCAACCAGGATATTTCCCAACACCCGGGAGGCCAACCTCCGGGACCGGCCCCCCGACGTATACTCGCTCGAGAGGAAAGCACTGTGAAGTGTGAAGCCTGCAAGAAGGTGAACACCCTAGCAAGGGCTTTATTTCCCTTCTAAAAGAAATTTAAAATTTTCAGCGATTCGCGTAAAAAGATCGCTCTTCCGGCCAACTTTGAGTGCGATAACTGTGCGCTGAGGTTAACTCATCAAGCAACGGAATATGGGTCTGATTATCAATTTTACACATGTGCCGATGTCAATATTTTAAATGGTGAGCTCATTACATGTTTATAATCGTTTTCCTTATTATAGTAACTATTGACATATTGTTCTCATACGTATTCTAGTCCGAGACTTGGAGAAGTTTTAGGAATTTAAGACTGTTCAGTGAAAAGTTCTTCATCCGCATTTTTGCACTTTTTTTGTTTTGCTGAACCTGGCCGCCTTCCTACATTTGCATATTCACTGGAAGTGAATTCAATGCATATTGAGAGGACGGAGAGGTATTAGTCTAGGGTCCGAGGAAGCAAGAGACGTCAGCAAGAGACATTTACTAATTTTGATTAAAACTTCTCTTTCAGAAATTCCCGATGGTGACTCATGCTTGGGCCGCGGTGAGCGCATCGACGGCGAATGTCTATGCGATAACGGTCATTATGGATCAGAATGTCAATACACAACTGAGTGCGCTACCGCTTCTAAATGCGGAAGCGGAAAGTGCGTTGAGTCCGCACAGTCTCAGCAGTGCTACTGTGAACCCGGACACTTTGGCGCACATTGTGAAAGAGGTGAGAATAAGAAAATTTTGTCCAACTAAGAAATTGAACTATATGGTAATGGTTTGCTGGCCCGTTGAAAAAAATAACTTACTTGCAATTACGCAAACCTCTCTGTTTAGAGTTCTTGCTTTCTTGGGGAATGGCTCTGTAATTTTTGTTAAACAATATTTATTGTTCACTACATTGTTCGATAATTTATTGATGACGACTTTAGAATCCACCCAACTACCGGCCACTTCCGATGCTTTTGACCCAACGTTGTACAGCGTGCGTGAAGCCGAGGGAAACAAAATTTATTGGAGAATAATCAAGGTATACATTCAAGTTGTTACTTCATAAAGTACAAAATGTGGCCTCGCTAAATATTCTGAAAAAATATGTTTTTGCAACCCTTGTTGTGTGTTAGAAGACGATTCTAAAATTCCTTGAATATGAAATACCATAGATGCCCAAAATAGCAGCCTCATCAGATGACTGTACGTAAGCCTAACCTTAAGCGCATCGAAAAGTTATACCTAAGATAAACCGTATTGTAAGCACTCTAGCCCTAAGCAAACCCCTAAAAATAAGTTAAAGCCTTACCTTAAATTTCAAATTTCAGGATGAGATCGAGTTCGTGCTCAAATTCCCTGGTCACTCGTGGGCCGGTGTTGGCTGGAAACCGAAGGGATACGTATGCCCTACTCCTGTACCGCAGCCACCTATCTACGAGCATAAGAAGGTACAGTTGCAAGCGGTACGGCACAAAGGGCATAAATTTGCATACAATTCAAGGGGATCAACGACAACCACGCGTCATGCTTTTTCACTTTTTTTACTAGAATTGAAATCGCGATGTTTCACTATCTGTTCTTCACTGTGACAGTAAGCAGTCGGGTACTGCCAGAGTGAATTCAATAATTATAATTAGTAAACAATATTATATGTATGTGTGCAGGTCCACTTCAAGAAGGCAGAAGAGAAAATCGACCTGAAGCCTGTACACGTGCAAAATACACAGGTTTGTCACCTATAGTCCATAAAATTTCATGAATATGTAACATTCTCCCTCTCTCTCTATCTCTCTATCTCTTTCCCTCCTGCATATCTCTCTCTACCGGTTCCAGTCATTCTCTTTCACTAAATTTCATGCTCTCTTGATACAATATCCGATTGGTTCACGCCTTTTCTCCAAAAAATGTTTCCATGTAGCTTCATATAATGTGATTTTCATGGATTCAAAAAATGTCTGTTTTAGGAGGAGACCACAGCATCAACAACCGAAGAGTCGCCAGAATTGAGTGAGTTTAATTGGCTGTGAACTAGAATTTTGTGAACATTGCCGATTCTGCGTGGCATAAGCACCTTCCTCCTAATTATATTAGTGAAAACAATCAATACATTGATCCAATTTAAATCAATCCACCTCGACTTGTTTGGCTCTGAACCGTGTGTCGTGCGTGTGTGAATATATACTGTCGATACGTTTTATGAAGCACGATTGTGTGTACCTGCATATCACTGATTCGTTTAAGTTTGCATCCAATAGAGTTTATCTTGGTGATCAGTTTTTTTGGTTCTGACCATTAGAAAAAAATTTCACGTGTGCACTCCCAATCAAGAACGTGTGTATTTAAACCACATATGCAATTTTAGAGCAAAAACAGCTCGAAATAGAATCAGAGGAATCGGAGGAGATCTTCACCACGAACACGTTCCCCGCGTCAACCAAGGGTACCAAGGGTACCACCGTCACATCGACCACGGCGACACCCACTACCACTAAGTCTGTCGAGACTACTCCAGAAGGTACCACAGGCACAAGTGTAACCGATAAGGATGAAACCACAACTCAAGAGCACGTTGATTCAGTGGAGTCCGAAACTACCAAGAAACCAACCACTACTCTCTTAACTTCAACGACAAATACTGAAGTGACTACTGTAGCCGGTAAGGAAACAGAAAGTACTGCGGAGTCTGATGAGTGGAGTGAGGAGGAAGAGGGGGAGCCTGAGCGGACTACGTCAACTGCAGGATCCACCACTATGTCGAGCACCGTGTCCACCACCACTTCCAAAACCGGCACCACAACCGCTGACGAGACCATCGTCAATGAAGTGTCTGAGAAGAAGAAACTTAGAGAGCAAGAGAACACGATTGAAGTGAAAAATGGCACCACCACGGGTTAGTTGTTGTGTTACACATATTTGTTGTTTCAGCATGAAATGTTTGTAGTTTGAAGTTTGAAGTTTGAATCATGGTACAGTGCACAAAATGGATCACAAGTAGTCTTTTGCACTGGTTAAAAATTCTCTGGAATAAATATAGGTATTGCACGAAATCGACTTACGATCGCACGGTTTTGTTGTGCATTTCGCAATTCTCCTCAAATTCTGGAAAATGTTGCTCTGTGAGATCGGACAAATACCAGTTATTTTCCTGTTGAAAAGCGGAGAAGCCTCCTTTTCCTTGTACATACTACATACAGTTATAAGATAAAAAATATAACGCACTTGCGAAAAATTTCAACCAATGAACCACTATTATACAGGTGGTTGCGGTAAAAATGAGCAACTGTCCGATTGTCCCGAAATGTCTCGAGAATGTGAGGCGAGCTGTGATTGGACACGGTAAGTGGTTACTATACTTTTTGTCACTGTAAAAGTTAGTAGCTTGGTAAAGCTGGCCGAGATAAACCGGCTTCCCGAGAAAATTGGCCTCCGGGAAGTCTATAGTTTAAAGGCCAGTATGTCCGGCTTCCGAAATAAACTGGACCCCGGTGCACCGTTTCTGCGGATTCGGTCGATATAACACTGTTTTTATCTTTTCGATGCTGAAAAGAAGCCTGTATTCAATATAATTAATAATGTTATTATATTCCTTAAGTTTCCCCGAGACCATCCCCAACTGTCCCCGTGCTTGTGGGGAATCGCGTTGCGTGTGCAAGGAAGGATTTGTGAGACAGTCTAATGATGACAACAACTGCGTTCCATTTGACTTCTGCTCGGCTGAGGTAGGAATTATTAATATATTCCTATTACTCTTTATGTTGAAAAACATTTTGTTTGGGTTTTTGGCCATGCTTGATTTAGTGGTTGCACTATATTTCCTGAAAACCTAGTAGAAACACGTTTTTTGGGTGCCCGTATACTTGTGCAGTGCACTATATATTATATATTATCGCTTCCAATTCGAAAGCATTTGTGTTGCTCTGTGGACTTTTGCGTACTAACACGACGACAGATTCCATACAATGTGCGAATTATATAAATAGACTATTGATGATAGGTAAACAAAAACGATCTCGTATGTATATCTCAAAAGTCTACCCTAACCCTACCATATATTTGAGATTCTTGAGAAAATGTACCGTATACCATTTTGTGGGGTTGTGTGAATGATGCTAGATAAAAAAATTTGTTTTCTTCCAGGAGGAGCCCGTTTGCCCAAGTAACTCAACGTGGGCCAAATGCGGAATCGCTTGCGAACCAAGTTGCGCAAATATGTACGACACTTCGCCATGCCCGGCTTCTTGCGAGGTAAGTATACAACATTTTCTGCTCTTTGAAGCATTCTACTACCTAATAATAATTATAATAATTTATTATATCACAAAGATGCGCACAAAAACATATATCATTAAAATATCAAATACAACTAATTGTAAGACAGCGAAACGGTAATAAAGGACATGTTGTATGGTATTAGGATGAAAACAGTAGGAGAGATGTGGTATGTGGCGACGGCAAACTTTTACAGATAGATTGCCTTTAGTGTTGATGATACAGTACGTGACTAGCAGCTGAAACCACTGTGATTCAATCCAATACGAAACAATTCGTCACCACTTTCATGCAATTGTACGATAATTGATTCAAATTTTTAGAAACCTGCCTGCACCTGTGCCGATAACTACGTTCGATTTGAGGGTCGCTGTATCTATTGGGGAGACTGTCCAAGTAAACATTTTATGAAATTTTTTTCATTTTTGCAAACTGTAGGGAAAATTCTCTCTGACGAAAAGCTTAGTCCTCCATGTGTTAGTAATAAATAGCGAGGGGAAGCAGAAATCAAATAAACTCCAGGCTATCCTGCAGTCTTTGCATAGAAAATTCGGGAGACTTCATTTAGTGAGCCTAGCCTTTACGTCACCGTGTAACTCACCAATAGCTACCTTCATTGTTTAGACCTCGACGACGCTATTGAGCACATGGATGAGGACAGCAGTGAGGTGACATCGGCGGCTGTCAGCGCTGAAGTGAGCGTTGTCTCCACGGCTAGCTCAACAACTGCTACCAAGAAAAAGGTGTTAACACTATTAATTTAGTTTTAGTTTCAGATGCTTCAGTGAAATCTTAACCTAATTGCGTTTTGAAAAACAAATGCCTGAAAAAAATGTCCACTGCTGGAAAGCTAGAGATCATTGGCCAAAAACAAAAATAAAAACAGATAGAACGAGTAAGTTCGCTTCTAAACTCTACGTCTAGTCTTCTTCCAATTACAGTCAGAACCATAAGCTTTGGTTACATTATGAATCAGTTAACTGTAAGAATGAAGATAACTTCGTGGCAAGACGCGCTAATTTCTAGGATCTCAAACCCGCGCAAACAGTGTGTCCAGTCAACGAAACGATGACCGAATGCGGAACAGCATGTGAAGCCGATTGTGTGACAATCTTTACGAGGTACGGTATTGCTTTCGAGTTTTTTATTAGCTCACTGAGAAACCATTTGGTGGCAGGTGACCAAGCATTTTGCTACACTATTTAAGACTATCTGGTGCCCAAAATGGTGCCGTGGACAGAAAAGCTTTCCTCCATTTCTTGATGACCACGTGGTCACGAAGTGGTCATCAATTGGCTTCGCCCATGAAAACAACGGGGAACCATCGAAAAGCTTTCCTCCATTTCCTATGCTTAGCTGTGTGCATAGTTTCTTCGTGAATGCATCACTTAATCGTACTATGAATATCTTAACGTTACTGCAGAAGTTGTAGCAAACACCTTTCAGTTCTGCACTCACTTTCATGATGAAACTGAAACATTGCTCTTCGACAGTGAAAACTCTTAAAAAAATAAGTATATCTTGCTTGCTCTGGCACAGTCAGTGAAAACCCTTTTTTCATTGATGTCTTCCTTTATGATACAATTGAAAATAATAAATATTATTAACTAATTGCTTTAGACCACCGTGCGATAATTGCGGTGAGTCGGCGTGCTCTTGCATTCAAGGATATGCACGGTCCAATGGAATTTGCGTATACTGGGGAGATTGTCCTCCGGCATCGCAACAACGTAAGTGTACCTACGTTATGAGACTGTAATTTCTGGTTGCTTCCTTGTTAACTACTTTGTTTATATTTTTTCGCGCATTTTGCTTATGCTTTCAAGAGTGCACCTTTAGTAATTATCAAAAAAATCATGACGGTAAAACACAAGACCTAATTACTTTATAATAATGATTGTTCGTTCAGAAACTACTCGCAAGCCCACAACGCCCAAGGAAACTGTGAAGAGCTCCGAGCAGAGCGGTAAGTTCTTGTTAGCTTAATTGAAGTCAGTTGATTCTTCTTTTTTTTCTTTATTGAAAAATTACTTCAATTTTGTCAGTGTCTATAGTCTACTGTAATTTCCCAGAAGTCTGTGCAGAACATTATATATAGTTTTCGTATATAATATATATATATATATATATTATATATATATATATCTATATATATCATATATATATATATTGCTTATTATATATTATTCAGCTCAAGACGACGTGACCGGTGAACAGTGCTACGGTGACTATAGATATCCTCCCGGTTGTAAGGACTGCGATTACAAGGTAGGTAGTATTAACTGCGGTAGCTTGGAAAACAGCTTTGGTAACAGATTATGTGCATGTTACCCTAAATCTAACCATGAAACCACTGCGAATGATCACAAAGTCATGTAGGGTTGTGCTCGGGTCGAAAATGAATGATTGTAACAAATTATTTCAGCTATCGTGGAATTACGTTGACGAGACTGATGAGATCGAGTTTTCTTTGGAGACCAAAATCCCTCAGAATTGGTGGACTGGAGTGGGTATCAGCAGCGGAGGAAGCATGGTAATCACTGATACAGTATACTGAAAATGAAATTACCATAGATACGTTATAGGAGTACTGTAACGCAACCAATAGGAGGAAAACACTGGCTCACATCTGCTGAGTAAGATTCCAATCTTTCATTTAGCTTTGATTTTCATGAGGATATTATTTATAAGAATTTTAGGTCGACGCTGATATGATCATCGTTAAATCAGAGAACGGAAAACTATCTCTGCTTGACATGTATTCGTCTTCATACGGAGTTCCAACATTGGATGCTTCACAGGTGAGTATTTTGATTGGAGAGAGGGAGTAGGGAGTGGGAGGGAAAGTGGGAGGGAGGGAGAGAGAGTGTGCAAAAGAGTGAAGAGAGAGGGGGAGAGAGAGCTATCTATCATTGCCATTCCAGGACGTCTACACCCCAACCGCGATCGGCTCGCACGCCAACGGAGTTCTTCGAGCACAGTTCACAAGAAAGAGAAGCACCGGAGACAAAACCGGCGACAATATGTTCTCCGATACACAGTGCATGCACATGTTATTCCCGGTCGAGGGAGGTCGCCTAGATGATGTGAGCTGTTTTGTTTTATTTTTAAGAACTAAATTTTTATCACTTTTATACTTTTATTTTCGAACATCTAAGCTTTTGCTAATGTTATCATAAGGTTCAGTTCTCTATCAATGATAAGACTACGAGTTCGATTCACTTCCAAGCACGCCACACCTGTAGCTGTAAAATTGGAAGCTAAATAACTTCACCTTTTCACTTTTTAGAACGGCAACATCACTATTCACATGTCAACGCCCAAGGTGTCCGAGAGTAAGGTTTGCATTAGAAGTTGCATCGCCGACACCGGCGCCAAGCAGAGTGACGGCGTTTGCGAGAACGAGTTCCGATCTCCGGCATCGTGTGTGGACACTTCTTGCGACTACATTGCCAACTGGGAATATGACGCCGACCGACATGACGTCAAGTTTGAGGTTTGTATTTTGGAGTTTGTACTTTGTACTTTTTATTTTTCTGATTGTTCTTTTGTATAATTGTTTTGTAATTTAACAATGTGATTTGCAGATTTCCTCGAAGGAGCTCGGACGCTGGACCGGAATCGGATTCTCAAAGGATGGACAAATGTCCAATGCAGATATCTATACAGGATGGGTGAGAAATCTTGGTCATTCTCTCTCTCTCTCCCTCTCTCTCTCTCTCCCTCTCTCTCTCTCTTTCCGTCTCTTTGTTCCTCTCTCCCTCTCTGTATTATCTCTCTCTCTAACGTCTCTCTCTTTCTCTCTTTCTGTCTTTCTCTCTCTGTGTCTCTTTCTGTCTTTCTCTCTGTGTCTCTCTCTCTCTTTACAGTATATCACTATTCAGATCTACGAGGGCAAAGCGTACGTCACTGATCGTTTCGCATACGCTCGTCAATTGCCGGCAATTGACCCTGCAGACAGAACGGACATCTACGAAATTGGAGGAAGACAAGAGGACGAACTGCAGACAATTACCTTCCGTCGCCCGCTAGTGCCCAAGGACAAAATCACGGATCTTCCTCTTGACGAGTGCTACTACTTCCTATTCCCAGTTGGAGGTAATTGTTGATGATAATTATGATAATTATGATAATTAGCTAGAAATAGATGACTTTCAAGTACAGTTGCAATTGTAAGACTAAATTCATAGGTGTGCAACTAGTTATTAGACCTGAGGATTTACACGAACAATTCAAACTCACAGGGGTTTATTTTGAATAACTTTGAGCGATATGAGAGAGTTCAGCTATTCGCTCTTCGGGGCTGAGTTGGTTATCGTTATGACGTTGCCTCGATAGTTACTTGTCCTTCCCTGCATATTTTCACCTTTTAAAATGCTTTCAGGTGGCCGTGTCTTAGCCAGAAAATCCTCTGATTTCACCAATCCACGCACACCAATCGGATACCATGACCTCTTCCAACCAAAAGTCTCAAAGACCAAGATTTGCATATGTGATGCGCAAGGAAAGAGGGCCACTCCGCAGCGGCGACGTGCCAAGAGAAGCATTGTGGTGCCGTACCGTATCAGGAACAGGAGAGCAGTTGCTCAAGGTATAATTTGGAGGAAGTTATCATAAGTCAATATGATCATAGGTCCATAACAGCAACGACGAACCCTGACTGTCTGAGTTGAGAGATAATAAAGTGAAATTACAACAAAAGACAAAGAAAAAAAAAGAGAAAATAAGAGGAAATTACGCAAATAAAGTGCTTCTAATTTTTGTGGTACTATAGAGGTTAATTAATGCCCAATTTAGCTGGTGCAGTTAGCGCTATGGCTTGCACTGACATGGTCGTTGGAATGGTTCACGAGGGCAAGGGAAGAGTCAGGGATATGTTCTCCCCTAGCAAGGCTACTCCACAGGTAAAAAAAATTTGTTAGGTTTCTTTCTGGCAATTATGAAGTTGGGCTTGATTAGTGACTTCATGTTAGAAGCTGTAGCCTCTATGCTCGTTACTACTATTTCTCATCGGATAAACGCCCTTACTTCTGCTATGTAAATACTGAAACACGTCGGCGGCTGTAGCACCCTAATTAGACAGGGCGCATACTTATTGTCGTTGTGTAATAAGTTGACCAACTACGTTGTACAGTAACCAGCGTCCCCGTGAATCTTAGTTACGGTAGCTTTGTGAGGGTAATCAGGTCCTTGCTTACTCTTTTGTAATAACCGCCACTTTGCAGATGGACTCGTTCTTCAGCGGAAAGGATGACCTGACCGCCGCATCCGCATACCAAGTGGACGGAATCACAACAGTTGTATTCAGAAAGAAACTCAACGGTGAGATAACAGTTAACTTTCGAAGTGTTGCGCATATACGTTTGTTGACTTCTGCATTCAAGAAGCCCTATCGCCTATCGCATTCGGTTTCTTAGTGCAATTTACGAGGGAAAGTAGGTATTGCTCATTGTGAGCGGCGTCTTCGCCCTATCATCGCCACCTTCTTGTCCGCTAAAATGCGCTTGGTAGAACAAAAAGAGAGTCTGGCGACGAATGGGCGAGGTGTGCGCCTTTGCTGATGTAACGAATCGGTACGATAAATTGACCTATCCTTGTTAGCAGAATAGACGACACAATAAAGTGTGTACCGTACGCAAAATTATTATTTTTTTTAGCCGTGCACCCATCTGATCACTCAATCGTGCCGGGACCAATGACCGTAATCTGGGCTAAGGGAGCTGATCCCAATAATTACCAACACACCACTGGAGGAGCTACTATTAGAGCTGACCCCGCTTTCTTCGGAAGAGACTTCAAGTGAGCCGACTTTTGATTTTCTAAATTCACAACCTGCAAATCAGATTAATGCGAGAGGGTAATCTACCTGATATAATCATCTTGCTCCTGATACACTGATTAATTGATACGAAGACCTTTCCGTGAAGAAGTACTTGTTGACCTACGGATTTCTCAACCCTTACAATTAGAGCCAACGGGTTCATGATGTGAACTGATCTACTGAAAAATACACACCATCTATGTTGTGCTGACTTTCTTCCTTCAAATTCAAACCTCTTCAGGTATCACGGAAAGAATCAGCGAGGTGTGATGACGATTGACTTCTTCGGAACCACCGACTCTTCATCGTCGACGTCGTCCGAGAAATCGATGGAAGCTATTCCGATCAACGTCCCCACGACAAGAATGCCTCACATTCCTGATCTCACATCGACCACCGTGGGTTTTATTCAAATCATACCATGATTAAGATTTAGACCACAGCAAAACGTTCCTGTATATTTATGGATTATTGCGGTTAGGTATTTTCTTTGTTTCAGGTAATTAATTACTGTATTTTAGGAGGGAACCAAGTCCTGCTCTGGAATGTTCACCTACCCGAAGGGGTGTGCAGCTTCACAGTGTCTGTACGCAGTTGGATGGATGGCCGAGAACACAGTCGTCTCTTTCCACATTGAAGCAAGGATGAAGCCGAACACATGGACAGCCGTTGGATTCTCACCAGATGGAGGAATGGTAAAGGCTTTTAGGATTCGAATGCAAACATTTCCTCTGTTATCGTTTATTGGTACTGGTCATATTAATCGGCAATATGCGGGGCTAGTTTAGGTGGGAGCGGTGTGTGTAGGGAACTATCAGATGCCATGCGATAGACCAGTATTAGCGCACCTGGCCTCGTTACTTTACTAAAATCGACCATCGCCTAATATTAGACTTGCTTCTCACAAAATGACTAGCCTGGTTAAAAACTCACAGTGAACTGGACTTTCCAAAGCTCAGTTTCAATGTAGCGATTATACAGTATTATCTTTTCTCAGGCTGGTACCGACGCTATCATAGTCTCTTTGATGGACAACGAGATCTCGGTCACGGATAACTTCCTCCCCAACTACGGACATCCTACCGTCGACGAGCAGCAGGACGTATTCGACGTGACCACCGCACAACGTGACGGACGTGTTTATGCAAATTTCTCTCGGAACTTGAGAACCGATGACTTGGTAAGGACCTATTCGAGGTTTAGTACGAACAATGAACAAATCACAAGCTGTAAGTAAAAAATAACACAGTATCGCGAAAGGAAATCGCAGGAGAGTCACCAACATAGGCGGATGTACTTCGGAAAAAGTACTTTATGATGGTCTGACCCGTTTCACATCAATAGTTAGACGCAGGAGTGTATGTTTAAGCCTTATTAGCAAACTTCGCACTAGGCTCTGACAAGAGAATGTTTTGCGGATAAAGTACATGGTGCAAATTTGAATGTACACTAACATTGACTTCATTTCCAGAATGACGTTTCTCTGGACACTTGCCAATTCTTGGTGTTCACACCAACTGGCGGAGATCTCACCAACAGTGGACAGGTGAGGAAACACAAGGACGTGCCTACCACTAGCCCAACAAAGGTTGGAGTGTTTTTACTTTCACGAATGAATGAGTTGGAAAAATGTTTACCTATTTATTGAACAAGAGTTTTTGAAATAATATTTACCTATTTATTGAACAAGTGTTTTTGAAATAATATGAAGAACAAAATTAATACTATTCCTCGCTCGGAATCAAGAGTGTCAAGTTATTCACCACTAAAAATAAGTCAACTTTTTCAGAATTTTGCGCAGTTTTTAGCTATGCATTCTCTGATGTGTGAAAGAGTGCGACATGCATCTTGCAGTATCAAGTCTTCTTTTGAACACAAATCATCAGCTCTCATATTCAAACTCATTATAAATTGGTTTACTCTAGATTTGCCTCAACGTGTGCACTGTTCCCACAAGCGGATCCACCGATGTGGTCAGCGACGACAAGGACACTGAGGATCACAAGGAGACTGAAAAGACTGGCGCGGAATGGGAGACCGAGACATCTGAGGAAGAGCAAGCACCTAAGGAGGTGGAGACCACCCAGACCACTACGGCCAGAACCACTGCCGGAACCACCACCATGGCACCAGAAACACCAAAGTCGACAAAGATGCCACCGAAAACCAAGAGTGGAGACAGTTCGGGAGAGGTAAGCTTGTTTTGAGACGGAATATTTATTATCATATTTCGTATCTGATAAGTATCCTTGCTATGTTTTTAAATAGTGGACAATTAATCAACTTTTAGTGACATACGTGGTGAGATGATGTATGAAGCACAATGTATACAAAATTGGGCTTTAATAATTTAATGAGCGTTTTAATTATTTAAAAACTTCAGGTTCGCATGCCACCAATGATCAAGGCTGGACCCTCGCTATTCACTCCGAACCCCAATGCCAAGAAGAGGTAGCGGATTTTTAGAATTTGTTTGAAATTTTGAAATTTCGATTTGTGAATTTCGCTTATAACCACGTCGCTATGGTCTATGGCTACACTTTTTTCTTTTCCGACACATTTAATTTTAAAATGAAAGTTGTAAGAGAAAAATGTTTTCACTGAGTACTTCACTAGGGAGTTTGCAAAAAAAATATACATATTTCCTTTACTTCTAGGTACGGTCTCCGCGTGCGCATCCTCAACCGCGACTGGGATTCCGCGCTTGCCGACCCACAATCCGAGTACTATCAATCCTTCACCAAACAGGTACTGTGCCACTTCACCAAAAAAAATATTTGAAAGCAGTGGTGATCAAAGAAAGAATAGTCACTGTAATTGGACATTCCGAAAAGTAGTGAAATATCAACTGAGCGGTGTCGTAGTGAATAATGACCGAATTTTAAATTACGTATTTATTGCCTGCATGACAATTGCAGACGACCACCCGTGGAAAAGTTAAATAGGTGCATAGTACTAAGCTCTAGGCCTGAGTCTAAGCAAATGCCTGAATGTTTAAGCCTAATAAGTATAGATCTAACAATAAGGTCGGAGCTTTATCAACACTTTTGCAATTTCAGGTATCATCCGCAATCAACGATCTTCTAGCCAAGAAATGGAAGGGAATGTCTGTGTCCAAGATCGTCGAGTACACAAAGGGATCGGTTATTGTCGAGTTCGAGGTCGACGCCACTGAAGACGTACCCAAGGAGGCTGAGGTTCGTTTTCTAACGATTGAATAATAAGCGAGGGCATGCCAGAGAGGGAGAGAGAGAAGTATAAATAGAGAATTAGAGAGAGAAGTAAGAAGAGAGAGAAGTAAGGGGATATAGAGAGCGTAAGTAATTCAGAATATAAGCGTAATAATGGTTCCAGGTGAAGACGCACATTGAAAATGACGCACTTTCCGGACGAATGCCTGGAGGATTTGCCATTGAGCCTAGCACGGTTAATGTCCGTCCAGTTGGTTAGTTTTGAATTGAAGAAATATGTGCAAACTATGCAACAATGTGAAAGTTGTCGGATTGCCATCTCGTTATAAGACTAAAGAAGTTAAGAGGTTTTTGCGGTAAATTGCCAAAGTTTGACTGTGACAGTACCTCATTCTAATGAGACGAGATCTGCCCGTGCTAGGAGTCGAACTCATGAAGTGCGCTTGATTCAGCGTAGGCACTACGCCACCTGTGTACCTGTGTACGTCATTATAACTTATAATTCCAGAAATCCCTCGCGAGCCCATGGACGACACCATGCTCTTCGGTCTCAACCTCGACAAGGAGCTCGTCAGAAATGTTGTTATCATCGCGGTCGCCGCTCTGGTTCTGCTATTCGCCGTGTGCTGCACTTGCTGCCTGTTGTGCAAGGTCCGACGCACCAGCAATCAATTTGTAAGTTTTGTAGTTTGTAGTTTCATGTCAGGTTTTTTTTCTGGTGTTAGACTCATTTATATCTACCCTATTTCTGATATTTTTGGTTTCGGAGACTTCTCTAACCGTCACACTCAGTCAACCAAATTTACCGCACTGAGCACCAAGCTATAGGTACCGTCGTCCCACCCTTTTCCTTACTTTACATTTGGGATGTTCGGATGCACGCTTAGCAAGAACAACATAGAGGACAGAGACCGTATTCACCAACATGCAGGGAGCCCTCCCTGGCCTTCCCTGGGAACTAAAGAGTGCGTAGAGAGTGCGAGAGCAGAAGAGATTCAGAGCCTTCGTGAGCCTAGGCAGGGCTCCCTGTGTGTTGGTGAATACGGCCTCAGAAAAACATAAAAACATCGGAATATTTTGTTACATCTTTAACTAATTGCTAACTTCACTTCAGAGTCCGATGCGGACCGAGTCTATGGAGGCCAAATCCTACTCTGACATTCCATACAAGGCAGTGAGTTTTTGTTTTAACACACTAATTTTGGTTTCTACTAGCGGCCCCAGATAATAACCTAGCTAGGTGTCTTTTTCCTTCAATTAATGTTTCTTTTCGTATCTAACCACACGTTCCTTATCTTCGCGCACTTGTTACTTTTTACGCATATGTAGTGAATCATCTGATAATATAAATATACAAGCACATTTCAAATTAGTCTTTTGTATTGGATCTCAACAGAACCCTGCATAGTCGTTATTGTGCCTGCAACAAAATTAAGTAAAACAAAAAACACAAATTTTGTTAAATATTCAAATCATTCAGGAATCTGGACCTTTCCCCTATCCCGCCGCATATGGACCCTATGGAACATGTTAGTTTAAATTTAAATACAGTATACAGTCAGTATACTCGAGCTCACAAGCTCGAGCTAAGCACATCTCGTAAGTCTTGTAAAACCTTACTCTGTTTGTCTGGCAGGATTGGGGAACGTGGGGAAACACATTTTTGTAATAATGAATCAATTATCTAATGTTATTTTCCATTCAGTGACACCCAATAAGGGTTTCGAGAACAAGGCCTACCAAGGACAAGCCCCAACTGGACCGGGAGCCCATCAACGGCATTTCAGTCAGGTAAATTAATAACTATACAGAAATCTGATCTCATTGGAAATAACTCGGAAGCGTAATTATAGTAATTCAGTATAAGTGTTGTAACCACCGGTTCATCCCAATGTACATTTTTATTCCCCAAGTTGCAGGCAACAACGGCTTCCAACAAGGGTGGAAGCTCCAGCCCTGCACCGTCTGGGGGAGAAAGGATGCCTGACGGTATGGGAGAGACCACATACCAGGAGTGGTACACTAAGGTATTGAGTTATTTAGCATTACTGGTGTGTACCTCAATCGTGAATAAAGCTATGGGCATTATATAAACCCCAAACCCAAACTGCCCTGGAACAAACTGTAACTGTGAATAACCTGCTAATATGCAGAGTGTATGTAATCTAGCTAGAGTACGTCATGCTTTCTCAGGCACACTGTAGGTATGCTTGAAAAATTAACGTAATGTGAATATCGATCGCTTTTCAGGTTGCCAGCAAGTCTGCTGCTCAGCAGCACGAAGAAACTGTCCAACCACCACCTCCAAGACCTCCATCAGCTCAACCTTATGTATCGTACCCCAACGACCCGGCAACTTATTATACGTTGGGAGGTGAACATAGAGCCTCTCAGCAACAACAAAGACCCTACTTTAGGCCACCATACTAAATAGATATATGCAATAACTATCAGCTGTCTTGATCCACCCACCTGTACTCTGTATTTTTCAACACTTTTGTGAAGCGGTATGACACGCGGTTTCGCAACAACTTTATGACTCTATCCCCATGTATTATATGCGAATTTTTGTGCCCTGGAAGGTCACATATTGCATACTTTAAAGCCTGGGAATGCATAAATTTTGCAACCTACGTGATGTACCGCTTTAAACTTCTTGCGACCCAAGTACGTAGTTTATATGAGCAGCGAGTTATCCATTGTTACTTTGCCTAAGATTTTGCTTCTTGCCAGACTGACTGTCTGACACTAGACCTGTCTAGGTCATAACACATATCACTTCCGTCTTTATACCCAAACATTCCAAAGGTTTCCTTAGTTTAATTATCGTGTGCCTAACTACAGTAACCTGTGATAATTATACGGAATTGTAATTATTTCACATGCATTCTCCAAATGTGTCCACCTCTTACTTAATAATTTATGCACTCTATTTTTTTTGTTTTACTTTATTATTATTTTTTCATCTTCTTTTATGTTCTGAGTATCACCGCATCGGGTATTCGGTCTATAAACCCCTTCTTGAGTTGCTTCACCCTTTTAAAGCTATATAACAGCCGGTTTTTGAAACATGTTGGACAACTGCATTCCTATGTTTTTATGCTAAATAGGGTCGATTTGTTTACTAATCTTATTACTTATTTGAATGTAAAGTTTGGAAATTCCGGCCTTCAACATAACGTCTTCAAAACCGGCTGTCATACCGTTTTAATTCGTTCGTATGTGAGGTTGCGCTAATTTTATATTAATTTTAAGTTGAATTATGGTTGCTACTAAGTTTTTCAATGTAATGATGGTTGTTATACGTTTGGAGAATATCCCTTTGTAATATATTTGTGATATTTCATCCAGTAAATTCCACAGAAGGATTATTAGCTCGAAGTCTCCTCGACTGGTAGTAATCCTGGAAATTCTTAAAGCGGTATGACACGTGGTTTGTGAAGGGTATGCTGGAGAACTGTGTTGCCATGAGTCACGACTCACGACGTGACACAACGAGAACATAATATATTAGAAATGCAGTTATCCAGCATACGCTTCAAAAATCACGTGCCATACAACTTGAAAACAGTAACTCGGAATTCGAGCTCATGTTCCTTATTTGAACTTTTTTTTCAAGAACTTTCAACTTTGAGACGGTTTCGTGAACCCAAAGCACTGACTGAGTTTCTTTCAATTAATTTCTTTCTTTGTGTTCAATTTTAGTTTTACTTTTTTCTGTCAATTTGTGTTCTTTATTAAAACTAAATGTATGCATGTATGCTCACATCGAAGTTGTCCACTCCAAGTGCCACCCCACTGTTTTAGAGATATTTTTTGAATAAACTATTTTTGAATAACCGGAGTCTTAAAAATGGCATATATAAATGGTGAGCAGGGAAGGCTGGTTTTCAGAACATCTACTGTCTAGTTAGTTCGAACTTTGGGCTGTGCGCGGCGTACTAAAAAACGGGTGGACGCGGGTGTGCGCCAGTTGTGCGGCACACCGGAGGGCGCCGGTTGTGCGGCACACTTTTGCGAGCCTTGTGTAAGCCGCGCCAAGATTTCCCATTATCAGTGTAGCTTCTTACAATATTATTCAGCTACGTATAAGACAGATAGATACAGAGTCCAAGCCACTTTCCAGTGGCATCATGAAGATAGCAGGATATTAGGGGGGAAAAATCTAGACTAGAGTATAGTGTATTCCAAACATCAAGTTTCCGGGGCAACGTTTTATTTTTTTTCAGAGCTGCTGATAAATGCAAGCACACTGTTCTACCTCTCTCCCTCCCCTTCCCGATCTCTCCCCTTCTCTCTCTCCCTCTCTCTCTCTCCCTCTCTTTCGCTCTTTTCCTTTCTCTTCATATGAACAGAAGTTTTTTTTACGAGAGAAATGCGCTGGGAGGAAAAGGTCGAAGTCCAAGACAAATTTAATTCGGCCTTTCCATTCCGATTTGAGTTTTTCAAGCTTAATATGCAAATTAGGCAATCTATGCTTCATATTTTTTTAACTTCACTTTTTTTGACAATCCTTGAATGCGCTAGTTGTTTGCGCCTTGGTGAAATAAACTCGCACTACAATAAAAGATTATGGTAGTAACTAACTATATACATTTTATTCGATATTTCAGATGCCTTATAACTTAACACCATCAGCCGCCTTAAATAGGTTGAAGGTTATTTATTCAGCAATCGGAAAGATGAACACGTTTATGTCGTCTGGAATCGAGGTCAGTTAAAGGGAATATGTACCCGGTTTTTGAAGCTAAGCTATACTATAATAGAATGTATGCTTCCCATTCAGGAAACAACTGTGGTCATATGCACGAATAGCGGAGCCTCCCCGGTTGGGAGAATTTTACTCTGCATGTCTCTGATTCTGATTCGTGTGATCGAGGGATCACACCTGTCTGGGAGATTCCCGGCGTTCGTGCACACGGTATTCCTGTCAAAAACCCCGGTTATCAGACTGATGAGACACAGCCAGAGTAAAATCTTCATGTATGATGGTAGTAATGTCGAAACGGGGTATGTGCCTTGCACAGTCTATTATCTAGCTCTATTCATTCTACCACTGGCAACTGGCCGTGACAATGTATGCTAGTGTGGAAGTGGACTCCTCAATGAGCAAAGGAAGAACCATATGTATAAACTCCGCAATTCTATGTTTTAGGAGATGCGAATCCTTACTGCTGATGCAAATGGTTTCACCGCTGAATTTGAGGTGTGTCTGCTTTAATTTAGGCGGTGTGTGTGTGTACGTGTGTGTGCGTGTGTGTGTCATGTATGTGTGTATGTGTGCGTGTGCGCATGTGTGTGTCCAGAGCGATAGCAAGCAATCTACTAAACTCTTATAGGTCAACAAAGAGATGGCCAACCCGATGGGTTATCTCCACGGAGGTTGTACTGCGACAATTTTCGATGACGCATGCGGCATGACTGCCTTTATCAGAGGACAATCAATCGTATCCATCAATTAGAATATCACGTTAGTCGCTAAATCCAAACTACGGTAGTCTTTGTGTTACCGTAAGCACGTAACCGGGAGTAGCCTCCCAAGCCTCCCGCTTGAGCTAAGAGAAAAGGAGGAACAATAGAAATCGACGGGATGCAGTGGTATTCTCCCTAGAGGGGGACTCTAGACTCTAGCTTACGGATGGGCGAGATCAGGGAGAATTTGAGAATAGATATCCATAGATGTAAATTGCCGAAAATGCATAGGTTCTCAAGCGAAGTGCTCATGATATCCGGATACTAAAAGGGTTTACTTAGCATTTGTCATATGGATTAGTTACTTAAAAAAAGGTGTAAACTAACAAGAAAAACAAGAATATGCTTGTAACGTAACTCTATTTCAGATACTTGGCTCCGGCAAAAGTTGGAGAAACCATACAGTTGGAAGTGGAACTACTTAAATACGGTAGATTAATGTAATCCGTGTTTATTTCTAGTAGGAACGTAATTTGAGATAAAATTCAAATCGGCCGCGAGATCCTCTTGAATCTACTATTCCATAATTACAATATGTCACGACATTACTGTATTTTCCTTGTGAATGAATACCTGTTTCAGAAAACAGTATAGTCCGTGACTCTCCACAAATAAATTGCTCAGGAACAATTAAAAACATAAATATCAGATATTTAGCCCATTCGAAATTGGGTCCACACCGTATGCAAATTTATGACCGCCCACAGGCATAACTAAAACAAAATCACATTTCAGGTAAACTTCAATTATTCACCGAAGGGCGACTTCGAAGAAAGGACAATAATCATCTCGTCGCGCAGGGCACATTCACATACAGTTTCTTCCCTGGGTCACAGAAGAAACTGGAAAAAGTACTTGGATTTGACAAACTCCTTACCATTGGATAGAATGTATGTGTTACGGTTAATAAATAAACTTTATATGTCTAACTTGTTGTGAGCCTTCGATCCGAATGTTCTTTGAGTAGCACAAATTAACAAAAGACAGACTACGTAAATTACAAGCTTTATCAATATTCTTGACTAATGTAGTGGACAGAAAGAACGCAACAGACAACGACGACAAGAATTAACAATAACGAACACTCATCAAAAATGGGAGAACTAAAAAGCAACAACACAGAGCCAAATTCTAATATGCTAATTTCACAAAAGGTCACAAAAAGTCATGATCATAACACTACAAACTTCTCATAACAAACTTAAACTATCTCTTCATCACACATCTTATAACAATACATGCTATCCATTTCCAATTCTAAGCGGCATCAACCTGGAAATCCTCAAATCTCCAACCTCTTGAAAAAGCAAAATTTAATAGTCATAAACACCTACAACAACATTTAGGCATAGGAGAGCACAAGAAGCAGGTTCAACAAAAAGGATCAATGAACGAATGAACTCAGGAAACATAAGTACTAAACAACCAGACAGTGCAACGTATAAGTAAAGAGTGGAAAGACCGTTTATAAATCCTATCCACTAATCATATTCTCCACCTCTCTAGCTGCTACACAAAAATACCTACTTGTGTAATCACTTACGTCCGTCCTATATAGAGTACAGATGGAGATATGTCACAAGTCATAAAATGCACTTGTAAGTTGTAATTAAATACACTTATACTTGGCATCGGGAACGTATTCGTCCGTCCTTGCGTACGCTTCTCTACGCTTCCGCATCTTCTCTCGCACGTCCAGATATCGCTTGCGAGAGAAGTCGTGCGTCTCGTCGATAAAGGTTTCCAACTGAAGGTGAAAGTTACGGTATTGTAATGAGTTCTGAGCTAATGTTTTATTTCAGAATTGTCCAATTTTGTCAATTGTACATTTCAGAATTTTCAATAGTACAAAAGCATGTGTCAGTGTCGAGTGTCGAGAAACGGGGAAACTCAAGAAGAAGTATTAACACATAATAAACAACGATCTTACCTTAGCCTTCTCCGACCGTGTCATAAACTTCTTGCCTATCGACGACGACATCCTGAAATGACTATAATAGTAAATAATAAATGGATAATTTCCGGCTACAAGCTAAAATAGTTGACTGGTTCGGTTATCAATAAAGTGAACAAGACTGCGACTACACCAAAAAGAGAAAAGAAGCGCAAGATGGGAGCGGTAGTATTATACCATTCCCCTAACTTCATTATAAAATGCCGTTATCACAGCCTGTAGGGTGAGTTAAAACAAACTAAATAACATACGCCGTAGCCATTTCTTCATCTCCGATTTCTTTCTCGTCATCCGAATCATCTTCCTGCTCGCCAGAGCGAAGTCTTCGATAGTATTCCATCAATTTCTGAAAACACTGATCAGAAAAACTCAAGAGCGTTAAAGCGAAATGTCCGCCGGTTTTTGAAACGCATCTCAAGTACTTGCTTTCCTATGCATTTATGCAACGTGGGGTCTAATTGGGGTCTAGTTTTTATTCTAATTTTTGCTCATTTGCATATGCTGCATAAGAAAGCAGGTGTACGCAATGCGTTTCAAAAACCGGCAGGTATTTCGCTTTAAGTTAATATGTTAGTAAATGGTAGAGTATACATTATGATAATTATGCTTGCATCCTAAAAGGCTCAGAGGCGAGAGGCAACTCAAAATAATCAGCACATACACTAAGAACACCGAAATTTCATCTTACAGGACATTCAAAGCGAATATTTCATGTAGCCAGGAAAAAACTCTAACATGCCTCAACTTCAGGATTGAAACCCTTGAATGACATGCGACCAAACGCCAAATCCTCCAATTCTTCCATGCTTTTCAAAATGGTAACTTCATTCCTGGAAAGAAATTTTTTCTAATTGTTGCAGGACACAAATAATATGCTACTAGACAGCCACTTTAAATGCTTGCGTGAATCACAAGACAAACAATCCACTAGGAATTGAATAGTTGATTATCAGCAGTCAACGAGTGAACACGAATGAAAATAAAACAACGGAAACGAAGTTAGTGGTAGGATAGTAGAACGCACCGGTTGTCAACTTCCTCCGCAACCGTTTCTGTGCTTTGTCCAGGCAGAATTCCTCTTGCAAGTAGCTTTTTCTTTTCCTCAATTTCCTGTTTCTTCCTCTCCTTCTCCTCTAGTTTCTTCTTTGTCCTTTGCATGAACTGAAATAGAGTGTCAACAAAGCGCTAAAAGATGAATATCGCATACGACATCACTGAACAATATATTTTGAGTCTTGAACTAAGAAATCAAAGTCACCTTCATGTCCAGGACAGATGATGATATTTTCGGAGGGCCACTCGCCATATTCTGAAAGCAAAACAGCGTTAGGAATACAAAACCATGTTACGCGAAAGCAACCGAAGGTGTAACGCAAATATGTTTGAGCACAAAACAAATAAAGTTATTTGTAAAAACACAAAAATCAAAAAGATATTTCGAAAAATGTTAGGGCGCGTTCGGGATTGATTTTCCGAAAGGAAACTCGGCCAAATCCTCGTTCGGGATGGACTTTTTGGAAACGTTCCAATGCTTGGAGAAAACAAAAAATACAGTATGAATTAGCATGGAAAATTTGAAAAATATGCGCGGGAAACCTTTTTCGCAAGCTAATTCATACTGTATTTTTTGTTTTCTCCAAGCATTGGAACGTTTCCAAAAAGTCCATCCCGAACGAGGATTTGGCCGAGTTTCCTTTCGGAAAATCAATCCCGAACGCGCCCTAATACTGCATAAATTCGTGCAATCGTGCATTTTCTGTATCACTCTCTAGCCTCTCATCGAATTCAACATCTCTAAGCATTCGTGTTGAGACTTTTAAATATTTTATTCGCGGCAAATTCGCGCTTTTTACGCACAATCGTTGCACTTTGTATGCACATTCTGGATTTTATGCTGCTATGTGTACTATTCTATTTTGTCCGCGCCACAGTTTATTTTATTTTGTTAATTGTCTGAATCGTGGATATATCGTAAATTCTTGACGATAGTATCCATTTTCACTGAATATGCTGTCGTGTTTGTTATGAGACTCGACGATCGCTTGGGAAATTTCTTGCCTTTAATTTCGGCTTGTTGTTTAGGATGAGTTTCTTCCGTGTAGTACTGCAAAGATGACCAGTCCATCGAGTAGCCTACTAACTCGCCTTGGTTTCTTGCTCGGGAAACAATTTGTTTGGATTACTATTCGTGAGTAAATTGTAAAGAAAGGGATTGAAAAAAATTAAATATGGGATGGCTAGTAAAGGAAAGGCGGCTGTGTATGTATTTTAAGAGCTTTGTTTGAATATACAAAATCGGGAAATGGTTCGTAGTTTATTTATTTCAGTGTTGCTGTCGAGCTCAGTTCGTGGAGATGCCGCAAGCAAGGCCAATGACTATTACTCAATCGGCGCTCATCTGGCTGCCACATCATTTAGCAAATCACTACAAAATGAAGTTAAACATTCGTTGGGAGTCCAACAAATTCAGGTACGTGTCCGCTTCGATGTCTTTGTTTTTTTTTGTGCATGTGCGCTTACAGTTGCGGTGTGAAGGATAAAGAGAGCCTCTTATTAGCCGTAAAGGTCAACTCTAGCAGTTCAATGAGTTTATGAGATTTTCGCGTTTCTGCCTAAAAGTCGAAACTGAACTTTTTAATCCATTATTTGTTTTATTGTTTATTATGATTGTACTTTCAGGATATTATCAATGAACGTCCCCACTGGATCGAAGAGGTCGATTCCTACAATCTGCTGTCCGACATCACACAGTCAATAGATCAGACGGCTAAATTCTATGTTACGGCCCTGGAGAAAACGTACAACAAGCTGACCGTGTCTCCAGTCATGAACACGTTCCCGCATTCGGATTTCCGCCAACTTCCGTCTTGCAGCAATGTGGATCATTCTATTAGAACGTGCGTCTTTCTTTCGTCTCATAGCACAATTGCTCGAATGCTCGTTGTCATTGTAATTGTAAAGATAAGGAATGGAATCGATATTGTTATGTTGACTCAGTTAACTGTTTATGGGTTCACTGTTCACAGCGGTGCAATATGCATGCTTGCTTCGTATTACTTTATGTGACAACGACAAATGGTATTTGTTTGTTTTTAACTTCACCGTCGGGAAACGAACTGTGATCGGCCACTTTAATTTTTTGTTCCATTTCGACGTGTATCCGTTCGATCGGGTTAACGTCCGTTAGTTGATAGATATAATAAAAAATAAAACTCGAACTCGGTATAGGTACTGTGTATTTTTTGTTGTTAAAGTGTTTACATCGCTCATTTTAGGGACGGATCTTCACTGCCTTCATGCTGTATTGTACCCTCTGGACCGAAACCATACGGGTATTTTAGCCCGAAAGCTCTTACGAGAGGTAAGTTAATTGTGCTCAGATTACATTACTAAATCATGACAGGTTTTTTTCTTTTTGCCTTAACCTCTGACCGCGTCTTCTTTTCGTGGTCTTAAGTTGTTCCACTCGTCAGCTTGTCAGCTATAATCCAATATTACGGTTAATCGATAACAAGATAACCGTTTACGGTGTATGTACACCAGGGGTACAGATTGGCGCGTGAAAACGCGCACAAGAACCACGTCCGGATTGATTTTGACCACCTCCGGAAGCAATTCGAAATTAACATTATTTGACCGATACATGGTGTTTTATTGAAACGGTCTATCACTAAGCTAAAGAAACCACCTCCAACCACCTCAATTTACGCACGGAATTTATACCCTGACTGACGTACACGGTACCCGTTGCATTGTTTTAATTTTAGCAATATCGGGTGCACTACAAGTGCCGGGGATCTATTCGTCTTTCCTTGGCGTCGTCGATGGAAGTATTCTGAACTGTCCGTCGACCTCCCTTATGCCTCATCGGAAACGTTTATGGACACCAATTCTCACTCAACTATTGGGATCCAGAAGGAGGCAAGTCGTCATCGTGATTGATGTTGGTAAGTGGGATTCTTAATTCTGGCTCAATTGATTTGATGTTCATATTCTCGAAGAACCATAAACGTAAACATTGAGTTGTGTATTAAGTAGTAGGTAAAGCGGCGCTGTTGAGGCTCCACGTTTATTAAAACCTTTTTGGCGCTTTTGCCAAACTCGGCTTGTCCTGCGGCCTGAATAGGATTGCCTATTTAGCTCACCTTATAAAAGGGAAATTTAAAGCGATGTGTAACAAAAACTAATAGGCTTGTACAAAGAAAAAAAGGTTATAATTTTAGGTGGATTATCCAGCGAAGTGCAGCTAATCCGAGCAAAGTCTGTGGCACGAATATTATTAGAAGCTTCTCTGCCTTCGGACAAATATACCGTGATTGCGACGACAGATGACGGTAAGAATTTGTTATTTACATGCGATCTATTTGTAATCTCTGGATCTGAAATACTTGATTTTGCATTAGAATTTTGTCTTTTTTTCATTTCCAGTGTTATTCAGTATTCAATTAGTCTCTCTGACTCGCGTTTATAACTATTTAGGAATCGTTTCCTCAGGATGCCTGAGCGGTTCGTTTCGACTACGGGAGTTTGTTGATCAATTAAGGTATTGTTTTGGATAAAGACCGAAATACTATGGAATTTACTCGAAGGATATTTATAGTTTACTAGAAACGATGTTTTGTAGTTTTTGTTTTTAGGCTCACTTCACCAAATGCAACCTTGCCAAGGCATGAACAACTCCTTCGGCAGGCTTTTTCAACATTCGTCTTCAAGGAAGCTGAGACGGACTTTGTTATTCAGGTTAGGGCCACCACACTTATATAGGGGACGACCGTATGCTTTTACGGTGCGGCGCGGTTTACGTAACGTTATTTGCGTCACTGATTATTTTGTGCAGTAATTGACCTGGGGTTTTCAAGTATCCCAAAAATCGATGTGATTCTGTCAATTCTACCGTATCTCTGCACGAAACTTGCACATATATAAGACGAAAAATTAAAAACATTCTCGTTTAGTTCCAAAATACTGTAATATTTTCAGCATACTTGGAAACCCCATAAACGATGTTTTCCTCTAGACGTTTGAACCGGGAAATATTGTGTTACAGTGAAGCGGGGCTAAAGTATTGTGTGGGATTTTGGAGCGTTGATATTTGATATAATACCATGAAGTCGAAGAGAAGCCGGAAGCAAGACCTTCTTCAGAGAGAATACTCGTGAACCAGACTTCGAAATTTAGACTGAATATTCCCGTTTAGTATCTCTCTCGTGGATCCGTGCAGGAGCTGAACGAGGCATCTTCCGTCTTGTCAACGCTAGGACATCTTATACTGGAGTATTCTGACGCTCCAAAGATTAATGCGTTTGCTTTGACTGATGGTAAGTGGTTACTTGTTTATGTTTATACTTTACGATATTGAAGAAGCTTTATTGGGAAAATAGAAATGTGCTTTTTTGTCCATTGAGAACAGTTTTATGTGATTAGAAGTGAACCAGAGAGACGGAGACAAAAACTTGAAATTCGCTTATACTGATAACTTTTTATTATTTCCACATGCGGGTACTGGTGCTGTAGTTATTGTTTCCGGTTAAATAAATAAGCGTTTCTTTGATAGTTGAACTAATTAGATCTTCAGAGAATGGTTCTTCGCTACCGTGGGCATCAGACTTTCTGCGAAGTGTTGCCACCTACAACTTTTCTCGCTATTCCAACTCGCTGGATAGTTCTCTAGTGGAGAAGATTGCTGCGTCGGGAGTGGTGTTAGATGCAGGAGAGGTGAGAATTGCTTTTGGTTATTAGTTATCATCATGCAGCAGTGTATAGCATTAGCAGCCCGCTACCAGCTACGTAAGTGGAAACCGTGTTTTTTTAACGAAGAAAACGGCTCGCTCTAGAGCCATTATTTTTTGGCCTGTAGATTTCATTTCGAGAAAGGAGCATAAATTGAGCTATTGAGCTTACGGAAAACAATGTCGGTGTTGGTTACTGTATTCACCTAAACTGCTGACCATTATAAATAGGTGCTAGCTTCTCTTTTTTTTTAATCTGAAGTTGTCTTTGTACGGTTTTCAAGAAAGAGTCAAGCCATGTTAAATGGATTTGTTTTAATTTTACACATTATGACATTGTTTAGGTCGTGCTTATTGACGGCTTCGAACACAGAATTCTAACGCTTCCTGTCATCGCGTCTACGTTGCGAACTTCACGATATGGTGATCAGTCCAAGAGAGTTTCCAATTCGAGTGCTCATGCTATCTGGCACTTTTCTGAGGTTTCCAAGCAGGTAAGATCTCATTTCATTACCATTTTTTGCGATGTCTCATAATTCGTTTAAGTTGTGTACATGCTCATCTGCTTATTGATATTTCTTCACCAATCAACCAACTATATTGAATAAGCTTGAATCATTTTGTACCACATGTTGGGAACACATTTTTTTTCTTTATTAAACAAGCTTGAAACTCGTATCGCGTGTTGAAAACAGTTCTTTCTTCACCGACCAACTATTAAACAAGCTTGAAACATTTTGTACCATATGTTGAGACAAGACTTGAACGTGGTGAATGTACAGTTGCACAGTAATATAGTAAGATACCTATGCGAAATGAAAACCAAATCTTTTGTTTTGTGTAATACCATTCACCGCTCGTTTAACTACGCAACTTCCAGGTTAGAATTAAACCCGTGACCATACTGGTTTTTTTTGCTTTATAGAGTCTAACGTAGATGTAGCACATTTTTCGTTGAAGAAAACCTGTTTGGTAATTTGATTTGGTTGTAGATGTGTCTGTCAAGTCCAATAATCTTTGAAAGAAATCATTTTTGTTGTAGATGTCCGTTTGGTGGTCAAAGCAGTCGGCGATCTTCTCTGTAGTGGGTGTGCTCGTGGATCCCACAATTTTTGCCGATTCTATCCTGGCAAATCAAGTCCTACGAATGTCACAGCCGGACTTGGATCTTCAAGTATATCTGGTGGATAGCAGAGGGTTGGTTTTCCTCACTTTACGTATTTGCTTATTTAAAACTGTTTATTTTACCTTGCTTGATAGTTGTCCGTAAGTCTGTAGAGGTTAAAAGCTACTATGTAGCTCTCACTTTTGGGCCTTTTGTTGGATATGGACATATGGATTTGCCGTAGGGTTGCTCTAGGCTGGTAGGAAAGTTTATTGAACTAACTCACTACTGTACAAATTCAAGTTTCGACTAAATTATGTTTTGTAGAATCGTAGTTACCGGATGGCCGGCTGTGCCGTCTGGTGTCTATTTAACCGATTGGCAAAAGTGGAAACCAGGAGAACGGTGGCTAATCAATGAAATGCTGAGCAACGACTCGCTACGGGGAGAGTTTACACAACAAACGCTCACTGGGGAGACAGTGATCTATGAGTGGAGCAAGGTGTGGAACAGTTGACAATTGCCTTTATTTTGAACTGTGTACTACGGTTTTACGCTGTCGTTGCTCAGGGCGTGTTGCGTAGCTTTTATAGTTTTTAAAAATATGTGCATCAGTACTTCACTCGACTGCCGACGACTAACGTTGTTAATTTGGATAGTATCTTATTCGTATGTTGTCTAAGTTGTCTTGCCGTGGAGGTTTCTGTCTGTCTTTGTGGTGAAAGGTGAAACTTGAGAGAACTTGAGGAGTATTCAGTGTTGTCCCCAGTTGTCCGAGAAATCTTAAAGACAAATTCTTCAGTTGACCGAGGCCCCGTTTACTGTAGTGTTGGGTCGACGCGAGGGATCGTTGCCCGCATCGTTTGCATTTGCCAAACGAGAAAGCAGACAAACGGCGGATATGAGAAGAATCGTCTTTCATGATATGAATTTGAATGTAGGTGTAATTTGTTTTCCATCTTTCCCCAGCTTACCTGTCGTTATATTTATTATGAATAACTGCCAAATTTTAATTTTATATTGTGAAGAGGAGATGTCTGCGTCGGGGAAGAGGCGGTTTCCTCCCCTGCTCTAGATTCTTGCGTTTTTTTTCAATGAGAAGTTTTGCGCTTGCCGCACTTTTCCATAGAGGCGTTTTGCGGTTGCCATGCTCACTAGAATTGAATTCTCTGTCATTTTAATCTGTATTTTAGCGTGAGGATTCCTCTCGCTTCTGTTCATTGTGGGGCTCTGTATCGATCAACGATTCGGCATCTGTGTATCTTTCCCCATACGTCTTTGACCCGTCGGCGCGTTTCTTGACTCCGGAGCCGCAGTTGACTTTGAACTACTGGGTATGTGTTTTTTTTTGTCATGTTCATCATCATCAGTTACTTGTTAGATGGCCACCAATGTGGTTCGTTGTTGTGAAGTTACTTGGTGAATGTCTCATGTTCATGTTAATCTTGTTTGTTCGACGGTTACCTCGGGACTCGGGCCCTCCGGCAAGGGGCAATATATCACCTGTACTACACAGTTTCGGTGCGTTCACTTGGCACGGAACTGAGCGCTTTACCTTTTTTGATTGTTCCATTTTCGTAGTTTATCAGCGTACGTTGATAATTGTCGTTGTTTATCAGCATACATTGATATGCTGACAGTGATGAAGCTATATTGTCCTTTTGTCATTTCAATTCTTAGGTCTACCTAAGCGACCGTATCGGCGTCATTCGCAGTCCAGCGATCAGAGAGGGAATCCGGGAGGAGGTCGGGTTTCTGGCCCGAGTTGCGAATGCCTGGATGGCTCTGCCAGGTTTGTTTAATATTTAACTACTTTATTCACCCATTCAATCAATCAGATAACAACATTAACCAAGTACATGGTACAAAAAAGTACGAAGCGCGGAAGGGTTCTACGGTTCTAGCGTTCTGCTTCAATCGTGGTTGTTTAGTATTTGTTTTCTTTGTGGTAAGTGGTAACGGGACTTCCTTGGGCTTAGATGCGTAGTCTATCTAACTAGGCCCTGTTAGTTTAGTGATTGTATCATTGTGTGATGTGTTGAAACTTGCAGTTTCTGAAACTACTTTGTAATTTTATGATTGTTTTTATGTAGTGACTGAAACTGGCTGCTGATTGGCTCTAGACGTTTGCAGTGAAATTAGTTACGTACGTAAGTGTTAAGTTATAGTTAGATGTTCGTCATCTTTAGTTAGATGCTCGTCAAGTTGTTTTGATATACCTTAACCTTTCAGCCGCCGCCTTTGTGATTCGAAGATATGCAGCCACTCCTGGAGGTGTGATGCTCATGTTTCCCGCCTCGTCAGTGCGCGAGGAATACGATCCAACTATACATACTTGGTGAGTATTTTGGAAACATGCTTTTTCGCAGTTGTTTTGGTGGTCCTTATGTTGTGCCCGTGTGCCGTTTTATTTTAATTTTATGTAATCTAGTGACTGCACTGCCTAGCGTAGCAGGGTGTTTATGTATTTTCAGAAACATTACGTTTTTGTAAGGAAATTCGCAAGCCAGATTTACCGCGAACATGGCGCTTTTTTGTAGACAGCTAGTTGCCCCGGAGCCCGGAGCGAGGCCGAGGATGTTTGAATAGTTGAAGTATTGAAATTATTAGCTTCGGTAAATTGTTATGTTGTATGATAGATGGATGATTTGGTCTGTTGCTTATCATCATCATCACCACATCTGTGTTTACACCGTGCCGTGTTAAATTTTCGCCGCGTTAGCTTTGCTTTATGTAAAATGAACGTATGTCTATCTACAATACCAAATGGTTTTTGCCGAAAACGGGTTGACTGGTTCATGACCATTTGGTAACCATTGGGTGACGCTTTTCGACCTTTCGGCGTATCTTGCTTACGAAATGGGCTGGCCCACAAAAACAAGAACCGTCACCAAATGGGTTTGCTTTAATGTAAGCAAATACTTGTGAAGTAGGAAGTGTTTTATTTAGGTTCACACGTGCTGCTTCTTCACCTGGGAAGATTGTTTTTACCGGTCCAAATCTACATTCTGAATTGGGTGATGTTGTGTCCATTTCGATTGCACTGACAATTAAAGTGAACGGGAAAGGATCATTGAGGAATCAGGTAGTTCGTAGTTATAATTATCGCTCATGCTAAATATAGAGCTCTCTCGCTCGTGTTATTGCAATGTCATAATGAGCTACTTCTTAATGTGCTGACTGAAACGTTTTACTTTTTTATTTTTTAGGTATTTTCTCGAAACTGTAAATGCATTGCGTTTCTAAAAACGCATTATTCGTTATACTTTGCTCTTTAGCGCTGAGAAACTTTTGCGTTGTTAAAGGTGTATTTTACCTCTTACTATCAGGCTCATTTTTTAAGTAGTTATAACAGCTGGTTTTCGTATTTTGGATAACTGCATTCCCATGCGTCATATGAAAATGAGTATGATTAGAATAAAACATCGAGCTCGCTTCGAGCTCACTTATTGTTAGCACAAATGCATGGGAACGCAGCTGTTCATCGCACTTTCAAAAAACAGGCCGTTGTGTCAGTTTAAACAATGCTATATGTTTAGTTGTTTGTTGTGCTTGCGATGGATGTGTCGAGCACATATTTGCATCATTTGCTGGAGCACTCTGTCGCTTCGTGTAAGGGGGTAAGAAGTTTGTAAATACATGTTAGGTAGTTTACTTACGCCCAAGGTAATGTAGTTTTCATGAAAGTAACAAAAAAATCTTTACGTTGGAAGGCACCTAGCACCTTGCCCTGTATATGTTGTCCTGTTTATTGTTTGTTACAGTAACCTAGTTTCTTTACAGTAACGTATAAGGTGTGATGAATTTATTACATTTCAGTCAACGAGTTTATTACAGTAGCCTAGTATCCTTACAGTAACGTATAAGGTGTGAAGAGTTTATTACACTTCAGTCGAGTTTATTGCAGTAGCCTAGTATCCTTACAGTAACGTGTAAGGTGTGGTGTGTGCAGTCAGTTTTTGAAAGGAACCCTGCTCTTTGAATATAGTAAACAGAAAATTTGGCTAATTGCAACGAGACCACTGCAGGATCGGGGTGGAGGGTGACTGTGTGAGTGCATCCGTAGAAACTGTTTACTGATTCCGATGCTTTCAGGAGAGCGATTGCGCGCTTCTCTCTCGTACGGCCGATTTGATTCATCCTGGAACATCGCTGTCTTCTATGTCGATGGTTGAAGCAGTGGAACGGTATGTATATATACTTTTTAACTCCTGGAGCATACCACGATACCAACCTTGAGTGGGGTATATAAGATTTTATTGTATCGTAATATGGCCTTGTATGTTTAGTTATACATTTTGCGTACGTACTTGACAACTTGACAGACTTATCTTGTTTGTACAAGTGACCTATTGGCTAAATTATCAGATTGTGATTGAATATAGAAAATAGAAGGGAGCAAAGGACTTGTAAGTTTACGTCTTGTAACCGTGGTCCAACTACAGGTATCATGTTGCGCACGTGAATCCCGTACTGGCCACGCATATGTTGTCGGAGCCGTCGGTGATGACCAAGACACAATGTATTACGCATGGTGGAGGCAGTGTGGTGCGAAGGATATATGATATGAACCTGACATTCTCGAGAGTACTATCGGTAGGTGCTTCTTTCTGTCTTTCCTTTTACACTTCAAGAACGTGCGCCGTTATTCAAGGGTTGTACAGTAGTACAGTGTCCGACGTTTGCTTATCACTTGTATCGCAGAGGTTCTGTGCTGTCCGGTAGGAGATTGTGCTTGGTTGTTAAACTAAGTTGGTGTTATTGTTATTTGTAGTAACTGATGTTGCGTAGATTTTGATATCTATTCGCTTGAATCACCCAGCATTGTGCATGTGCACGTGATGACGTGTCGATTTCGTCGTTTTGTCGACCGTCTGTTTCTATTGCTTTAAATTCCTTTAGTTGCTGACTTTTCAGATCGGCTGCGCTGGGGACGCTCGTCCGACTGGCCTGCCGCCGCTTCACTCGCAGATTCTATTGGTACCTGAGACGGATATATTTCTTGTTCTTCTGAATGCGTCGTGTCTGGCAAAAGCGCAAATGACTGTGAGTTCGATCTGTGTCACCCATAACCATATGAAATTCCTTTCATTTTATTAGTTGTTAATTTTATTCAAAAATTGTTTTTTTTTGGCTTGGTTGGAGAGTAAAAGCTCATACTATATTCTCAATTTTGATTGTAGTCTGTTGTTGCGTATACTATGTTTTTTTTACAATCTGATACTTATTCTCTTATATTCAGGCGTTCTGCCCGTGCTCGGTATCCGACCGGCGATGCCTTTTCTGTGCACGATTTGATGCTTCGGAATGTGAATGTCCGTGCACTTGCTCATCCTCGATATATACGGACGCAGCGAAGAAGTGTAGGTTTATTGTATTTTCGTAGTTTAGTTCTTTGTTTTATTGAAACTCCTATCTTCTCATTCTGCTCCGTAACTCGTAACGTCTTGATGAGGTTGAATTGTTCCTATACGACTGGTATTATTCATTTGCTTCAGGTGCCGTCCCTGAACCACCAGTACCAATTTGTTCGCCTCTAATTTCGTCTACTCCTTTCTTCACGACCAGTCCAAAGGTTCACCTACCGCCCTGCCATAATATACGGTAAGAAAAATTGCTGGTGGACGAATTGTGCTTAAATTACGAGAATAGGTTAAGCTCTTCTTTGGTGATAGGCGCTGTAAGATGTTTTCTAGACGCTTAGAATTCTTAGAAAGAGCGCGGCGGCGGTGCGCAGTGCAGTTGGCAATGAAATATCACAGAGCATCAACTATTCGTAAACACCAAGTTTGTTAAAACGAATTAGCGGTCAACAAAAAAAATACGAAAAGAGGTGGAGTAAACAACCGCGCGTTTACCGCCATTTTCAAAATGTGCATTTTTGGACTTTTACTAGCCAAATTCAAAATATTTTGTCAACATTTCGTCATTTGGATGCTTCGGAGTGTGTGATCATTTGAAAAAGCCATCCCTCGATTTTTCCGGGGCCGTGCTAGTATTAAAATCGGCAAATCGCCGGAAGCGAATTTTCCCATACAAAATCGCAAAAAATGGTTGTTTCAGAACATTTTTATACAAGATGCACTTATTTGTTTGTGTTTTTATGTTTATTTTCGGTTTATAACTTTTTTCAAACTATTTTTGGTGAAAAAACCCCAAACCGGGTGGTATTTCGCTTTAACTGATAAATGCGGATGATGATGGCATTCTTTGTATATAGGTGTTCGTCGATCTCGTCTCCCTCGCAGTGCCGTTCCACTGTTGGTTGTGAATGGTGTTGGCGAGATAGTTCGCTCGCCACCTTGCCCGCTCCTTTCTGCGCCCCACTTGCGCAGTGCTATCAAGGAATCAGAGATCGTACGACGAGTAGTGAGTTTTTGAGATTTTGTGATATTCGAAGGTTTTGTATTGAAATTGAACTAATTGAAGTGGTCGTTTGGCTGCCGGCACCCTAGATGTTTTATGTCGAGCCGCAATAAAACGAGGTGGGTGATCGAGTGTATTGATTAAAGATTATGTTTGTAGTGATAATTCCATGGGAAGGGTTTATGTTGCCTTAGGCTTTGCATATAGTATCTACGCCACCTTGCTACACGACGGGAGGTTCGTCAATTGTGCACAGAGTACTAGCTTTTTTTTTGGCTCAAGATTTGTGTGAAACTTAGTGATTATTCCTATTTAAGGATCAGTTTTTGATCCGGTCCGTGCAACAACATCATCTATTCCCGTTGGACTGTTGGCCGCTCTCTTCATCCTCATCTTTCTCGTTCTGTTCGTCGTCGTTTATATCTGCTATCGAGGAAAGGTTGGTTGAGAAGTTGAGATACTGTACTTTCGGGACTATTGCTCCAAATTTGTTACTTGATGGCTATCTTTGGATCACATCTCTGTAAAATCGTGTTACTACATGCAGTGGTGTCTTTAGTATTGGTGCTGCTAGCCTGTTTAACATTTATTTTATGATGAAAATGAAAATCCGTGTTAACGTGTTGTTCTATTCCGTGTTGTTCATTGTAGCTGAATTCTCGTGAACGTATCCGATCATAATATCGAATTGAAAAGTGAGCGGACTAGGAGCCAATTGAATTGAATCTCGAACGTTGGAAATCTTACATCCCGCAGTATCTTAATTCTAGCTCTCACCACTGGATCCGGGCCAGTCGGCCGATTCTTCCTTCCCATTCGTGCTCTTTTCGCACTTCTCTCCGGCCGGCAATCGATACTTCTTTGACCATCATGGATTGTCGTCTTCGGATATCGTAGGTGAGCTGTTTGACATCACCAAACTTGCCCTTATTTACAATTGTCAAGTTTTTTCGACGAACTTCTCGTGTTTTCAAGAGTTTTGAGGAAGGTACAAGTAACTGTATTTTATGCTCACAGCAAAGCGGAGTAAATCCGTGTAACAGACGAATCGATTTATTATTATTATTATTGTCTAGGTGTGTCAGATTAATCTTGGATTACATTACAAAATACAGTACAGGTTTCCTTTCTTTTTCAGAGAAAGAATTGGTGCTTGCGTCATTTGAGCGATCGGCACCGGCCAGCTTGAGGATAGGAGCTCCTACGGTAACTGATAGTGATCTCGGTTATTCGACAATGACAGAGAGGAATACCCTTGTGGGAGGAGACGATGGGTCCACTTATGCTTCGTCATCAAAGTAAGTTGTTGCACTTGCTTGGTAATAATCATTTACTTATTAGAAATCTTTATCATAATAAAACAACTTCCAATTAACGTACCCATGTCCGGGGTCTCGCGCGAAGTGGGGTAATCACGGGATTGACACGACTTGTAGGATACCATGAAGATACTTACCCGATCGAATGAAAACTGAACGACCTGGGCGATCGAATGAAAGCTGTCGCATACGTGCCGACCTCGCATACTTATGGCGCTCGGTGATTTTCTTTGCACCCAGGAAGCGACGAGCCAGAAATCTGTATCATAACAGTGAGCAACACACACAAACCATCATTAAAAGTAATAAAGAGGAAAGGCGTTAGGCTGGTCTCTAACGTTAGGAACAGCGAAGAGCTACATGTGTGAGCCTTTGGCTAACGAAAGTATAGATATGCCAATATTGTGCTACACTTCTGTCCCATATCGCTTCCATGTATGAACTGAAGGTCGAAACTGAAATGTCATAAACATGATGTTTCACGAGGTCCTTATTTGATGTTCATAGCTTGTTCATAGCGCGCCCAACGTTTTTTGGCTCTTTATGGTTTGTATTTGTAGCTATGTAAATATGGATTTGTTCATCTTTATCGCAGTGAGTCAATGGCAAAAAGAGGAGAATACGCACGGGTTCTCGGGGTTTATTATGCTTCTTTCCACAAGCTGGTATATTATTATTGCCTAGAGAATCCATCGGTACAGAATCATTTGTGAGGTCGTGATTGTAACAAGGAAAGAGTTTATGATTGTAGGCAACCCAACCGATTCCCTTCGCCAAAGATGCCAATGTGTGAGGAAAGTTGTCTGATCAGTACTGCAGTGGATGTACATCGACCACCTACACCGCCGCAGCCGCAGCTTCTTAGCACGTGATCTTCTACTGCAAAGTGGATGGTTTTTAAAGTGGTGTAACACCTGGTTTTTGAAAAGTATTTTGTACAACTGCATCCCCATATTGTATGCAACTGAAAATGTTTAAAATAAAAACTACATGGAGATTTAGCGTTCGAGATACGTTTCAAAAACCTTTAATATCTATAGCGCTTTAAAGGGAATATGTATGCCCTTTTTGAAGTTAAGCTGTATTAATAGAATGTGTGTTCCACATTAAAGAAACAACAATAAAAATTGTTAATAGTTTCCCATTTAAAAGAAAATGATGTTCAAAGTTCACCTTTTCCATAGTAAGCGCGTTTACTGACACCCTGGCTTACACGGCAGTTTCAATGGAGCAAAAATTTAGCATATGTGCGCATGCATCGGCAAATAGCATGGAACAGCGACATATTTCCATGCAAATCAGAACATTCGAATTTGCATATTCAGCCGCCTACTTAAATTCATGTCTGGTAATGGAAACCCCAGTTTCGCATTTGTTTTACGCAGTTTGAGTGCCTACATATTCCCTTTAATATCTATAGCTGAGAAGCGCAAGCGTTTCGTTAAGCTGCACGTTGGTTGTAAATAGGTTGTCTCCTTTTTGGTTCTCATGAATGTTTGGACAGCTAGTCTTTATCTAGCTTATGTTTTCTTGACTATATAGTGAACCTTGTATTAGCCAATTTACAATCCGTCGTATTTGAATAATGAAACTAAGAGCCCGGTAATAATTCACACAGAACTACTGAGAAATATTGTTATTTGCTATTATGTTTACCTTGTCTTCTGTTTCTACGCCACTACTACTGTGATCTCTGTGCTTTAAGTTTCTTAATCATGTACTATACTGCTTTCTTTTGTAACTCAGGTCAATTAGCAATATTAAGCGTTGCAATTATGCCATTAACTAACTGTACCATGACCTAACTAACGAATGTACTGCTCAAAATAAAAAACTAATAATAAAAAAATTTTTTATTCACGTGCCGATTTCAGGAGACCAATTGTGTGAGAACTATGCATTTTTAAAGTTGTTCTTATTAGAAATTATTAATAACACATTTATATGTACAAAATAAGAGTTAGTATGCGGTCGGAGAAGTACGTGATATACACACTTATTAAATAGAAATAGTTATTAAATTACTAGCTAATTATTCGGTAAAACAAATTACAAGTCAAATGAGGATCTTGAATCGCGTATGTGGTGAAAATGCATTCATAAATTGCTACACTGTAGAATGACACAAAAACGTGCGCCAGGCACTGTAAGGGTGTAGGTTAGGTGTATAATCAAAACAAGATAAATAATACGAATCGACTAAAGCTAAAGCACATATTAGTGTTAAGGTAGTTAGTAGTTACAAGTTGGTATCACAAGTTACGGTAATTTAAAACGTACAAGCTTAGCTTCAGATACAACAATATATATATTCAAACAAGTGAATTAACATTAAAAATTGAGGTCCAGCCCGTGAGATGGGGCATTAATCTGCTCTGAGCACTGGGGACAGAACCACTTACCCCGGGGAGGAGCCGTGATACCCACGCAGTGATAGTGGAACCACTCGTAAGGACACTGAAATTATTTATACATTAGACTTTGAATGAAATAGTAATGTCAGTCAGTGATATAGTCTAGTCAGTAATAGTCATGACATACACTTAGTCATGGCAAAAGTCCTCTACATTACACGTCAACGGTCTTCTCAAAACAAAAAAACACAAAAACCTATAGCCATTGAAAATTAGTCATCCTAAAGTTCCATACTATTCGTTGCCCTCTCTTCTAAGTAGCGCTAGAGAAAAGATACAATTGTCCAAAAAGCCAACCTTCTCATTATCACATGCCACCATGTTTCCGTAGCTCTTCTCCTTACAAATACACCATGTTCTCTTGGACTCGTCATCTTCTCCACCGTCCGAGGAATCTTCATCTGCAATCAAGAACAATACTATGAAAACCTTAGGCTTAAAATATAATGAGAGAAGAAACAGCCGTTCCACTTATACTCATCATTTCCACGACACAACCATTCATTATCGTGTAATACGGTATCGGTACCTAAATTATCTGCGTTCTAAACCCAAATGCAGAACAGTTAACAACTGTGATCTTTCTCAAAAAAATGAAACACTTGTGTTGCGTAGTTGTGTTCTTCCACCACTTTACATTCATTCATTCATTGCAAATGAAATCCATTTTAAGTTCGTTGCATAGCATACAGTTCCTTTAACAATCTAATCCAACCCACCATTATCATGATTATTCGATCCCAATAGCGGACCAGCACTTGATGGCGGCGGATGATAGGACCGTTGTCTCTGCACAGTCTCTTTAAACATTTCTTGGACTCGAGTGGTCAACCTGAACAATTAAGATGTTTGAATTCAAAATTCAACAATATTTTGAATTTAAAAATATATCAATCAATGTACCTACAAACGCTCCAACGCGCTCTTTAGTTCATACTTCCTAATTATAAGGTTATCCATGGTATAAAACTCATTCCCGATTGGGGATGACCAATCACCAATCATCAATTATCACCCCACCGGTCGGTGAAACACCTCCCAGGAAATACTATCAAAGTCCAATCCGCAATGCAATCAATATATGAAAATTAGTCTAAATTACTAACGAAAGCTCCTCCTTTTTTGGGATGCGGGAATAAAGTATACTGCGATTATTTAAAAAAAAAAAAGCAATGTCAAAAACTTACTTGCGTGGGCGGCCGTGTCTGCTCTCCGGCCCAGAAAAGTTGGGCATCGTAAGCATGGGGCTGATTCCCTAAAAATCCGATGTGATTAAACTTGCCCCAATGAAAAACGAATAAACAGACAAACAGTAAACACAGTGCAAACATTTAATATGTCAACTTAGTGCTCCTCTCCTACCTCCTACGCCTAGTGTAAACCACATAAGATAAAGGTAAACCTTAATGCAAGATACCTAGGGCAATCTATTGTATAATCTTCACACACACACACACACTCACTCACTCACACAAAACCCAAACCCTTCATAATTCCAAAAATACCATAAAAACTAACATTTGTTGCTGAAGATGCAGATAGGGAAGGTGCGGGGCTTTGTTCATTGGTAAAGCTAGCTGACGAAAACGGCGTCCAACCTGCATTTAGAAAGAAAAATTCAATACTTTGCCGTATAACGCATAAAAAGTGTATCCCAAAAAAAGGGATTGATAAAAACAATGTTTCGCAAAATCTATTTCTACGGAACACAAATGCATTAAACAATGTATCCTATCCCATTATCCCAAAGTACATCACCTATATCCCGAATATCCCCATCCCACGAAAAAAACATACTTTTATCAGAGGCGGCTGGAGACACAGCTTGAACAGATCCCTTCGATCGTCTCTAAAACGCAAAGCGCATAATTACACATTAATATAAAACAAATAATCGCTCGGCTATGGTACACACTTCTTATGCGCAAGATTACAATGCCTTATTATGTTCAAGCATTCAAGATCAAGCACAAGTGTTGTTTTCAATAAAGAACCACACCAGGCGTCCGCCACATGACCACATTAGATGAATAGAAGCTACTTCTCTTTAAATTTATTCAAGGGTGTTCAAACACAAGGTTTGTTTATGACACGTTCCGCAGACATGTTCCACAAGGTTGCTTATAACGCGTTCTATAAGTCTATAATAGAACTACGCCGCTTACCGCTTACGATTACTTCGAACTTCGAAGTTTCGAAGCACAAACCAGATGGCAATAAAAAAACACAACTAACTTTACTAGGTACCAATTCGTCGCCCAACATGCTGCCCTTTCGACTACGAGACCCACTGCCACCGCCCAACATCAGTAACTGAAATTAAACAACTTTCATAACTCTTAACTTTAGTTTTAAAGCGAAACACCGGCCGGTTATTGAAACGCATCGTGGACACCTGAATTAGTACATACTTATGCTCGAATATAGCTCGATTTTTTTTCATTTGCATATGCCGCATAAGAATGCTGATGTACTCGATGTGTTTCAAAAACCGGCGGAAGTTATTTCGCTTTAAATAAAAGCAAATGAACTCACTCGTTGTTCATGCATATATCTAATTCTTAAATACCATATAACTTTGCGAACTCATTATACATACCCAAATCTCAAATAAAATTCAACACGCAACAAAATTTACGAAATTGACCCACCTGCATATTAAGTCTTTTCCTCTCTACCTACCAGTTTATCGAACTTTATACTAAATAACTGATAAGGTCACAGGCTCAACTCTAAGAAACCAACGTTACTCAAAAATAAAATAAAACAAAAAAAAGTTACCTCATCATCAAAACTGAACTCCTGTCCGCGGAATGAGCTCATACTATCAGTCCTGAAAACAGAATGTTTCTCGTTGCACATAAAACAACGCAAAAAAAAACCCGACAGTTTGTTGCCGACATCCGAATAGTTGCTATTTGTTAGCATACGCAATGCAGCTAATAATTACATAGCAAAAGACAATGACACAAAATGGGCCAGACTCGAGCAAAATAATTAGAAAATGAGCGACATTCTTAAAACACCCAATGAAAAAGGTCAACCAAAATTTTTACTAATAAAAAAGTACCTGTGTGTTTTTAAGGCGGGCAATATTCGCTCAGTCCCGTTAACAGCTCCATTCTTTCTCTTCTTTTGCTCCTTACGCATAGCTATCATTGACTGCATACACTCAGCAAATCCTGAATAGTCATATTAGAAATTAGCCACAATATTAGATCAAGGAGCAAGGTCATCCCACATGCCCATTAAGGCATGTTAAAGCGAAATGCATATATCCCACGTGCCCCCTTCGGTAAATTTGCATATGATAAGCAAATCCTATGTATCCTATGCTAATTTTGTACGATTGTCGTGGAAGGGGCTAGCATTTCGCTTTAAGCATTCACAAACAGCCATATTGTTCACAATACATACCACTTCTAACCACTAAAACAAAACGAACATCGCAAGCATTCAACAAAATAAAAGTATCCACAAAACAAGACTCAAGTCTCAAACAGTAAATTGCCAATTCTCGTTAACTAATAAATTTACATACATACATACAACAAAACAAAGTTTAAACTTTAAACGACCAATCCACCCACTTTTCTCAATTTGCTCCGTTATTCCTGGATTGTCGCCCTCCAGTTCCAGTTTGAACGCAGTCTTTTCTTTTTCCAAATGCGCCACGTACTTCTCCACCAATTCTTGCATTCGTTCCGATATTTTAATCTTTTCTTCGGCTTTGAGGCGGATCCGGAGAAAGTCCTAAAGTTGGAATAGGTTGGGAAAATTGTAAAAGTAGCAAATGACATCAAGAATACTCGCAATATCGGCAATATGCATTTATCTACATATTTGAAGTATATTTGCTTTGTAGAGTAAAGTATACAATAATATAGTATACAATACAGGTACATATTGCGCTTTTAAACATAAAACAAGTAAACTAGAACCCCAAACAGAAACGGACAACAAATTAACAAAAAGAAAAACAAGGAATAAAGCATAACCTCAAAAAAAAAGCCAGCAAAAGTCTCAGTTAGCAGTTAGCACCAAACAATCACACATACCGATTGAAGTCGTTCAAATTCCGCAATACGTTCATTCTCCGGTAAAGACGCAGCACGAGGGAAGAAATCAGCCACCTGCTTGCGATGACAAGCCATGCCGGCTGAATAAAAGAAAATCGTAACGGTTACCTCGATTACTTCATTAAAAAAATAAAAGTTTCAACGCCCTCCCCTTCTCGATGTACTTAGTACTTACTATACCGCTTCAACAAGCAGCACCTAGCACCTAGAAACCAGAACGTACCGCACTTGCAAATAAGCGAAATAATTCAACTGGAAATTCTTTAATATGAGGGGGACAAAAGGAAGGAAATACTGAAACTGAAACGTCGGAGCGGCACTAAACATACAAATACAAAAAACTCACACTGGACTTGGGCATCCAACTTTCTCAGCTCCGAGCATCGATCCCGTAATTCCAGTGGTAACTCTTCCAGCACTAAATATACAAATTATACATAATTAGGCTAAGCTAATAGCCAAGATCTACATATACAGACAAAAAATACTGCTTTGAAGATTATACACAGGCGAGACTAACCACAGACTAACAAATGTACTCATTACGCTCGATCACTAGTAATGACATCATACAAACAAATTCATAAACATATTAGAAAATTGGCAGACATTTCAACCAAGTGTAAACTCTACCTCTACAAAGACTGGCTTCCTACACTCAAAGCGAAATACCACCCGGTTTGGGGTTTTTTCACCAAAAATAATTTGAAAAAGTTATAAACGAAAATAAACATAAAAATACAAACAAATAAGTGCATCTTGTATAAAAATGTTCTCAAACAACCATTTTTTGCGATTTTGTATGGGAAAATTCGTTTCCGGCGATTTGCCGATTTTAATACTAGCACGGCCCCGGAAAAATCGAGGGATGGCCTTTTCAAATGATCGCACACTCCGAAGCATCCAAATGACGAAATGTTGACAAAATATTTTGAATATGGCTAGTAAAAGTCCAAAAATGCACATTTTGAAAACGGCTGTAAACGCACGGTTGTTTACCCCTCCTCTTTTCGTATTTTTTTGTTGAGACCGACCGCTAATTCGCTTTAAATTAAAATTCTTTATAAAATAAAGCACATTCTTAAACCATTAAAATAAACGCACTTTCCAAGAAGTCGTCCAGGAACAACATCTTGGCTGGGTAGTGGTAGTGGTTAGTAGAAAGACCTGAAAGAATAATAAATATACAAAATAAATAACAAACAAATACACATGACAATTGCAAAAAAAAGAATAACCGTGAAATAAGACATACATACACATCTCGCACAAAAAGGAAAAGATAACACAGCATATTTCTACGCACAGAAAGAAATATATCAACGGAATATGTAATGAACAAATAATCGAAATGGTAAAATTACCATTTTAGTGTCAGTGTGCTAGAGTGCAAGCACAACGTAGTCAATAATGATTTATTCTTATCTTATAATAATTGTACAACTCTATATAATAACTAAAACGCCGTATTCGTGGCAGCATCCTCTGGGTCTACTTAATCTTTCCTACTCCAGATCAAAAGAATAGTTCTTGATTGGGAAGTCGCGAGGGTTTCCGAAGGGAAAGGCTCTGTAGAAGTCGTACGGGTACTGCTTCGGCATCTGCAAGAAACTTACGCTAATTAAAAGGAAAGTTTAAGTTGGAGCATAAAATAAAAACAAAATAGCCATCGTTAACTTACGCTTATTTATGGCGACAGTAGTGTTACTTAATTATTAACAATAACAACTACGAACGTACGAACCACCACTCAAATCAGCATTCCTAGCTAGCTAGCTAGTACAAAGTATAACTGTTTTTGGGTTAATACATCCAATGCATATGATGTGAACTTCAACTTAGTCTAGTCACTTCCAAATCAATAAAACACCGAACGCTGAGACCTTTGACAATCATATCAACAACCCGAATAAAAACACAAATCAACATACCACTGGGTTCTTCCACCTGAACGCATTGGGATCATCACGGCAGAAGTACCACGACAACAATGCCATGGGGATTAGCACCCTCAGACACAGCTTGATCGATCCCCAGCTAAAACATATCGTGTAGTGCTTGGTAGTTTGTAGCAATCAAAATTCAATTCAGGCAAGTAAGCAATTGAGATCTTCATCTTCATCCCTCCTAGAACATAACTTGCCTTTATATGCTGCAAGTGAAACATCAAGCTAAACCTATTCCAATAGCAGACAAACATACGTGGTGAAATCCTCATATTCCAAGCCAGTAAAAGTGAGACGATCTCCGCGATAGTTCATCATATCCATGCCGACCTACAATTATCAAAATACTTAAAGCGAAATACCGGCCGGTTTTGAAACACATCGAGTTCAACAACATTCTTATGCAGATTATGCAAATGAACATAAATTAGAATAAAAAATCGAGCTACATTCGAGCAACTTTGCATAAATACGTAAAAGTTCAGATGTCAACAATGCGCTTCAAAAACCGGCCGGTATTTCGCTTAAAGAACTTAAGAGACAATGTCCGTATTCACAAGCACGAGAACGAAAATACGAATATACAATAAGATGCTCGACATAATAAAAATGAAAAGGGAGCTAGCTTAGTCATGCGGATTTCAAACGTGAATAAACGTCATGCCAGCAACCTAAAACAAAATGCGATTGCAGGGAAAAAACTGACCATCTCTCCCCAATTCCTGCGGTGATGTCTATCTGTCCACGATTCGTAGGGATCCTTGTGATCGTATGTAACCACTCCCAAATCGGGATAATCTCCGGCGTACCGAATCACATCATCCTAAAATAGTATAGTTTAATAAGCTTTAGCGTTAACCATCCATACAATGCTGAACGCACTGCGCTATATTGCGAGACACACGAGAAACGGATACACTGTAAACACAAGCCTGCCAGTTATGGACAGAACAAGAGACAAGTGAAAGTAAGACCAGCGAAACCTGAGATGCAAATTTCAGACATACTTAGGCTCTGTTTTACAATAGGCGGCCTTAGCGTTTTTTAGGCGGCCTTTACTAATAGGCGGCCTTATTTGAACTTTTAGGCGGCCTTATTAATAGGCGGTCTTAAACAGGCGGCCTTAACGAATAGGCGGCCTTAGTATAATAGGCGGCCCAAACGATTAGGCGGCCTTATTTTTAATTTTTTTCCTCTCATTTTCTGTTTTCTCATTTTTCTTTGGTTTTCCCCGTGTTTCAGTCATCACAGACTTCGAGCGATAAATATCAACCGGGAAAAAGAAAGTGGATTTTCGGTATGATTTGAGCGCGGCACTAATAAAGTAGCGATGTTCGAGTTCGAAGTTGCTAAGAGGGACGCGGCCACTTTGTTCCCAATAATAGATCAGAATGTGAAGCCCTTCACCATTGTGGTGAGTGATGGATGGGCCGCTTATGGAGGTTTGAATATAGGTGGGTCAACCATAATATGAATTATGTTGATCCCACTGACCCGGTAGTCCACACACAAAATATATTGAAGCCACTGGGCGTGCGCTGAAAGGCTCTCTAAGATATTTGAGAGGCCTATTAAGTTGATGAACAAATTGCTCTCCGAAATTAGTAAATCATGTCCTGATTAGCTTCCCCTCTCGTTAGTCGGTTTTCTTCATTATGCCACATGCTTAACTATTTCTTTTCAATGTGTGCTTATGTTATTGATGTTATTGAGCATCATGCAGCTACAATGTGATTAAAAACCAGCACTGTGTGCAAAGTATAATGAAATAGCAAAAATAAGAAAAATCAACGAAAATGAACATTTTTGTTTTTGGCTAAGGCCGCCTGTTTAAAAATAAGGCCGCCTATTCGTTAAGGCCGCCTGTCTAAGGCCGCCTATTCGTTAAGGCCGCCTATTATTTTAAATAAGGCCGCCTATAAGTAAAGGCCGCCTATAAGTTCAAATAAGGCCGCCTAAACACCTAAGGCCGCCTATTGTACAATAGAGCCCATATTTATACGGGTTAAAAACAAAACAGTACGAGTCGTTTTAGCTTCGAAGATGTGACTGAAACCTGTGGCCGACGTGGCGGTGGCGGTAAATATGAAAAGTAGGGTTAGGGGGCTTCCCCTTCAAATCTGCCTCTACCTATCGCTGTTTAGTACGATCTTCCACTCTCACTCGCCCCCCCCCCCTTTGGTAGTGCTCGGAGTTCGGACATAAAATAAAAGAAACAAGAAAAGCTCGGATTCTACCGTAACTACCTTGTCCATGGGCTTGTAGTCCTCCGGTCGCATTCCATATTTGATGGCGGCGGCCCTTCTTTCCTCCTCGGTCGTTGGATAGGCTGACGGTTTGTGATCACGAGGATACCATCCGTCAAACGTTAAGGGACCGCGCACTAAACAGAGTTGATAAAGGTAAAAACTATTACCTCACAGGTTACGTTCTGACTGCAAGGATTCTACAAGGATACTTCTAACCTGAACTAGACCAACTAGACGAGAGAGAACAGAGAAATTTATGTAAATCTAAGCGTACTTGATTTAATGCCGGTCGTGTGGAGTGAGCGAGCGGCCACCGCCCTCATAAGAGGCGTATTCATCCTAGAACATAAAACATATGAATGTAAATGCAACGCGTCAACAATATACACATAAAATAAGCAAGACGCGAGCAAAGAAAACAAGCTAGAGGCATAATACATAGCTTCAAGCAAATTCGACAAGGCCTACAGTTGAACACTGTAGCTATAGCTTAAAGAAGTGATCGGAATTATGTTAAATGAGAACAATAAGGCAGGAACATAACCATCATAACATATAAAGATTTTACAAGGCACACACAACACACTATACACGCACGATCGCGCATCGCAAAATGCCAAAATTATCGGAAATTCATAAAGGTGTATCATCTTGGCATGCGACCAAGTCTTTTCGTGGCGGGACAATTTACACACGGCGGGAATTTAAAAATTTTAGCTCTTTCTTACACCGTAGCTTATTGCACTGTATTTCATTACAATTAGAAGAACTACAGTTTAATTATAATATGGTCAATAACAGCAAGTTTTAAATACTTCGCATTAGATAGATAATATATAGGGCCGAATAAAGTAAATATTGTAAATATTTACCTTCAATAGTTGTATTCGGTGAATCACAAACTGCACTAAGTGTGATTCACAATTTCTGCGAAAAATTTGTAATAAACAACGGTAATTCTGCCCAGCAATTAGACAGAACTTTTTGTTTTGTTTACTATCTGAGCCACTTCCTTGTGATGATAAGCTTCCATAAAACAACCCAAAACACGACTATTGATCTGGGAACATGTGCTTGTTTATATTTTTCTTTCATGCATATATTTGATATTTCTGATATAGTATTTTCCGCGTTAACCCACTTTATTTCCAAATTATCCAAAGATTAATTTAAGTATTTGGATGCGTCTAATACCTGTAACCTCTATAAACACCAACCCTAACTTTGCTTGGTTACTGTAGGTAAAGTGTAGCTCGGGGGAAAATGCAGTCAATGATGAAACATAAAATTAACATACTAAAATTAGCATAAATAGACAGTAATCCTCCCATTATGTAATCCCACTACAACTACAGTAATACTGCCATGATGGAATCCGAAACAACTTCAAAAGATTTTCTTTATTTGTAAATATAAAAGCGTCTATTGATATATCCTACATGCCCATGGAATCATTTTTTTGCATTTTACTACATTTTGCAAATTCTATCTCTAACGAGTATTTGTTGATCCGTATCGTGTGTGTGCTGTGTTGACCTTCATATTTGGTCGTAAAACGCTTGAAACCTCCCATTTCTGTTATGTAAATACATCTAAACACCACTCGCTGGTACAATCTCTATTTTTCCTATTCCTTTTTTTGGAAAACCTTTCTTCATTTAACTTCTCCTCCTATACAGTTTAAAATGAAGTTATTAAAACTTCCAAATTTATATAAATTCATTCTAACTTCTAGACCGAGACATAATAGAACCTTGTTAACTTATAAAGAGTTCTCTAAACAACATTCACATTTCTAATACGGGGGAATACGCGGTTGTACATCCTTGCAATGATCATAGTTTATATTAGCTAACAACTTCTACAGACGTATTATTACTCCATTATTTTTCCGTTATTTGTTAAATTGTGGAGATATGGTTTTCATTGAGAAATTATGTATGCAGTGTGCAACGTGTGTTTTGGTGCTCCGCGAAATAATTAATTGGAAATTGCATATTTACTACGACTCATTTAAATAAAAGTAAATTATGATGTGCGGGAACAAAGAGGAGCTTGCACTGTGACCACAGCTGGCTGCGCACCCGCACATTTTCGCTAGGTCAACGCCAGGGCTTCGCCGCGCACCAACCGAGTTCTCTCTCCCCCTCGCTGAATTTCTCCTTTTTTCATACACATGTCTTTGTTCAGAATCATGGTGTACTTCATTACCGATGACCGAATGGATAAACATTACTGTCCATGGCCGACTGTCCACATTGAAATACCAGAGCGTTTGACGGTTCTGAGGGAGGCAGTCAAGGTACCGTACCTCAGAAACATGCACTAAGCTATTCCATGAGCATACACAATTTAAATGTAACTTTTGTTTAAAGATCATTTAACATTTATATGATATCCCTGATGATTCCATAACAGTTAAAGTATAACATTTCGCTACTCAGGGCGAGCTGCAAGACTGCACCGTGCTCGAAGCTAGATCAGCTACAGTTGAGGAAATAACCTGTGTTCATACACTGGAATATCACGACAAAATTAAATCTACAAAGGGTATGGATGTGGTAAGTATCTAATTCTCTCCATCACTGCTCTTCGCGTATTAGGATTACTGTTTCCATATCTATCTATCTCTCTCTGTCTCTCTCTCTGTCTCTCTCTGTCTCTGTCTCTCTCTCTCTCTCTCTCTCTCTCTCTCTATTCTCTCCCTCTCGCTCTAACTAAATAAAATCGCGCCTATTTAGGAGTCTTGTGAAAAGCTATGCGAAGAGTTCGAGGACGTCTACCTCAACGAAAACTCCTACGATGCTGCCATGCTGTCTGCCGGATGTGCCTTGGAAGTCACCAAGAAAGTCTGGGACACAAAGTAGTTTTCCGTCTTATCAACCTCAATACTTTCTGAATGTAGCTGAACGTTGCCCGCTCCTTCGTTAGCCATTGGAAGACACCAAGTAAACATTTACGTAGATTCAGTTCTTTTCATTACAACACTTTGCTGTATAAAAATCTATAACTTTGAGAACCAATGGCTTTGCTGCCATTCGTCCCCCAGGACATCATGCTTTCCCCAACGCACCGTGCGGTTTCTGTGTATTCAACAACGTGGCCATTTGTGCAAAGAAGGTGGGTGGTCATACAGTTTCTCAATTTCGGGTAGTACTAATTAATAAATGAAATAGGCTGCGGACATGTTCTACTCAAGTAAGTTGGGTAGATGCGCCGCATGAGGCAAACCACCCCTCTGTGTGTAACCCGGTGCTAGGAACAATTAGTATTGGTTGAGTGAAAATGGGTGCGTGTGGCTCAACCGGTGAGTGCTTGTCGAATAGACAAGTGATGAGGGTTTGCGTCCGCTCCAAGCCAAGTTTTTCACAATGGACCAGATTGTTGCCAGGAGGGAAAGTCTCATCAATTTTATAATGTGTTGCTTTCAGGCCCGGGAATGGGGAGCCGAACGCGTTTTAATCGTCGATTGGGATGTACATGCGGGCCAGGGAACTCAGGAATGCATTCAGGTATACTGTCACGCAATATGTTGTTCACAAATGAAGTTAATTGGACTAAACACTCGCACATTTTCGCACAGTTATTTGCATACACTACTTGGGAAGAGAACTTGCAGTATACGTTTCAAATCAAGAACCGGATGTTTTACCGCTTTACCTCCGTTAATAACTCTGCTTGTTTAGGATGATCCAAACATTCAACTTGTGTCAATTCATCGATACCAACATGGAACCTTTTGGCCAAATCTTCCTCAGAGTGCAGCCAATCATAAATGTGAGCGGATTTGCCACTACCTAAACTACCAGTCTCTCTCTCCAATCTCTCTCTCTCCAATCTCTCTCTCTCTCTCTCCCTTTGTCTCTCTCCAAATTTCTGTGATCATCTAAAACAGACTTACATCTTATTTTATAGCTTCTTTTTCTTGCTAGGTGCGACTCCCTATGGCCTAAGTACGATCCTCTAAGCAGTGTGGAAAGCTCCATATATTTCCCATCTTCAACAAAATAGTTTGCTGTTCCAGTTCCAAACACGGTCAACGTGCCGCTGAGCGACGTGGGCATGACGGATTCCGAATACCTAGCGGCTCTGCAAGTCATCGTCCTCCCGCTTGCCCAGTCCTTCAAGCCTGATCTGATCCTCGTCTCCTGTGGATTTGACGCGGCAATAGGTTGATCATACTGTTTGCAGCTCTGTACTTCTATCGTTGTGTGGCTCGAATTTAACAAAAAGAAGGAAACTTTTGGTGAGCGAACCAGCCGCCTAGTCCGAATAGACAACCCAAGACGTGGACTTGACCATTCATGTCTTAGGTGATCCTGAAGGCGAAATGTGTGTTTCACCGCAGGGCTTCGGCGCTATGGCTGGACTTCTTCAATGTATTGGTCCCGTGGTACTGCTCCTAGAAGGTGAGCAGGATATTGTATTTTGAATGCTTTCTTGACACGCGGAGAATTGTCTTATCTTGGTATATGTTGAATATATGTTTTTTTTGTTATCTAAAAGTTTACATACAGGTGGATACTTCCTTCCATCTGTTGCTGCTTCAGCCAATGAATGCTTGCGGTCTCTCAAAGGCGAAGGACATTTCATCCCTATTGAGGTAGTTTCATCACGCTCAGTTACCTCCATGATTCGCCCACTCTTTTTGTAATCCAGTAGCAGTGGGCGGATTAGCTAATTTCTCACTCCAAGAAGTATTTTTGGTCATACTGTGCGCAGTTTGTGGTGTATATAGTTTACTGAGGGAACGGAAGAAACTTGATTTATGCTGATGAGACTCTTTGTTATTTTTAGTGCTTATATGTTAAATTTCTTTCAGAAGCTTCACAACTCGATGCTCCGATCCTTACTTCGTGTTTTGAATGTTTACAGCGACAAGTATCCTGCTATGAAGACTCTTTTATCAATAATTCTTTTTCTAGGGAAGGAGGCTGGCTTGTCGGCGATTGGCCAGGTAATTATTATGTCCGCTGTCCGCACAGGCTATTGCCAATATCCTAAAATCAGTATTTAGAGTATCCAGTGATTTTTGAGAGGGTAGTTTTTGAGCTTGAAATTCGTTTACTGTTGGTAGCTGAAATATACAGTCTCAATAATAAATCGTTCTGCGAGTATAACTAGATTTAGTAAAAGCACATATGGCTCAATGGTTGAATGCGCGGTTCGCAGACAAACGAACATGGTTCGGTGACAGTGACTCATCGTTTGAACATTTTGAGGAAGAAACTGAATACGTTGGCGAGAGAAATTTTCCGATACCATTCCCGACGAGAGATCTCTACTTTGCACGCACCGCCGACGAGAACCAGAGATATACAGAGGAGTTGAAAAGCTTAGTAGAGAAGAGAGAGGCAGACGGCGAGCGCAAGTTGGTGAGTCCTGTTTACAATTTTTTTATTATAACTTGGAAATGAACCGGCCTGGTCACGACACTCGTATGTTAGCATAATGCCTGGTGTCCTATCTGTGAAGCATGTAAAGTTTGTGTTCTTCTCCTACAATTTTCTACATACTTTAGAAAGGCTCATACTCACGTACTGATTCCTCTGTGATCGACTTTGATCTATCAGCAAAAAGGGTGAAAGTGAAAGCAGCTCTGGAATTTGCTCCTTTTATTCAGAATTCGGTGAGTACTAGTACTGTATTAATTTTAAAATAGTATACTGTATACATTTCATTAGCATAAATGACGTATGTGTGTAATTGATATAATTATCGTTGCCTTGCCATTGCTGCCATGCCATAGTTTTCGAGATATTATAAATGCATACGTTCGTCTATATAAGAACATGTACGTAAGGTACGAGTGCACGATAACGGTTTGTGCATCATTTCTGGGCCGTACGTGTACATTTTGTCTACAGTATACATATCCTCTCTACACTACAGTATACATATATTACCACTACAGTTTAGAGTTTAGAGTAACTTTTTCTTTTCAGATCCTGGCACCGCTATGCAATGAGTGCTGTCTCGTTATGGCTCCAAACCAGCCTTCCGAAGAACAAATTGCTGAGTTCGCCGTTTCGCTGAGCAAACTGACGACTCATCCTTTCTTCCGCAGATTACCATTCGTACAGTTAGCTCTAACACCATTGGCGTGAGGTTACTTACGCTTACTTACGGCATCAGGATAGTACCTTATTTCATATATCGATTACAACAACCTCTAACGCCAAGCGATTACAACAACCTCTAACACCAAGTGAGGCTGTAAGGGCATGGCGATTACGGGCTTAGGGACGTTTCACATAGTGATTCCGCAGGCACCCTAACATCACTCGAGTAATTCTTGACTGTGTTGTGTACTGTATTCACTGTATTAGTGCCTTCTTTATTTTAGTTGTCAACTTCCTGTATTTCTATTCTTGACCAAATTTTATTTTAATTTATGTGTTTACTACACACCGCGACACACACTTCCGTCTATTATGATAAATTTGATTCTTTCTTCTTTTTAAATAGTGAACGATTTTGTTTGTTTACGTACAATTTGCACTCCACTGTGGCATACAGTTATCATTAATTTTCCTTGTATATTTTCACTGTGCTTTTTGCAATTCCCAGTTTCCGACAAAGTATTGTTAAATACGAGTTTTGTTGAACTAAGTGAGAAAATAAAGTTTTTTTACTAAAGTGACCAAGAACACATATTGGCATATTAGGCAAGTGCTGTAAACTCGGTAGCTGATCATTATCATCGAACACTAATTGTAAGACAGTAAGACACATAAAATTGCTCAGACAGAGATATCTAGTAATAGTTACGATGGAACCTTGTTCCATTGAGATCGTTTCTTTTTCTTATCAAAACGTTTCTGGTCTTGACCGTGGCGACACTCCATGACGAAATGTATTTTGTGACTTGGTGCACTTCCTTAGGAAGTAAGAATTATTGTTATTATAGTGATTATAGTTGGAATTTTCTGTTCTCAATACCAACGTAACTATGTCTGTAGTCAATATCTAGACGATACCGATGTACAGTAGGAAGTAGGAAGTGAACTAACTAAACCAAAACCCAGAGGAGGCCGGACCGTGTATTTCAGGCACGGGACAAGCGCCGATTTCAGTTCTCTTGCGAAGACGAGTCTAACCCATTTGTGGTAGGAATTGCTGGAGGTGGACCTGAAATGAAAATAGTTAACGCTATGTTTCCTTTGTTACGGAATTTGCTACACATACGATGACTAGGGCAGTTTCGGTCACTGAGGTCCCACACGGCTTGAAACTGTACACCGTACACGCATAGTTCACCGGTTCACCATCTTTCGGGTCCTAGCACAACAGGAATTGATTTCTGCAAACCAGCAACGGATTGACTTTCTAAAGTTGCGTGAGGTCATCGCCGTACGTTCGCCGGGCACTCCTAGTGCGTCAAAGACCTCGTTGGTCCTTTATCTCTTGTTTTTGCATGCGTTGGATCAGGCGACATTCTACTTTCGGTTGTAAACCTCGCTATCAATAGTGTATTAATGGCAACTCGTAATGTTAATAGATAAGCAGTGGTCGTATAAAAGGTCAGTGGAACTAGGAATAGACTCTATCTGCGGTGTTTAGCACTTCATACCATACTTCCTTCCATGTTCCGAGCCTTGGTCTATTATACATCAGTTATTATTTCATCGAACTAGTCTACCAATAAGTATTCCCTAAGTTTCATCGCTGTCTTTGGTTATTTAGACCCACCTACGCAGCTATTTCTCTTCTATGGGATATGCTGTAGTCCCTTCTTTGTTCATACTAGTATTCTGTACTGTATGTACTCTCTTATTTTGTTGTTCTTTGTTTGTTTGTAAACAGTTATATACATACACACTCTATTTTACTGGTTGCCAACTAATTTACCCACAAACATTTCCTTTATTTATCAGTCAAGACTCTTGAAAATTGAAGAAGCAATTTATATATTCAGAAAGAGTACATATTCCTTTCAGGGAAATATACAAAATGGTGTTCTTCGTTACCGATGACCGTATGAAAGAGCATTATTGTCCATGGCCGACACCCTATATCGAAGTGCCTGAACGATTGACAGTGATTACTGCAGCAGCTAAGGTATACGTATGCATGGAATTATTTAGAATTTGGATAAGCTTCCTTCGGAATTCGTCTATGCTTTTTTTATGATTTTACACCGCATATTTTCCTACGGTAGGCTAAGAGTTGCAGCGGGTGCGCGTGGTATCAATAATATATAACTGAAATAGCGACATCAAAATTTATATGAAACTTTCTACCAGATTTGTGTTACTAAAATTGTTACTATTTAGGATGAACTCAAGGACTTTACAATGTTGGATTCTCGATCGGCTACAGTGGCAGAAATCACCAGCGTGCACACGCTTGAATATCACGATATTATCAAGTCATCGAAGGGAATGGATACGGTACGAAAACTTCATTATAGAAACTTTGATACCTCGTAAGGCACAAGCTTACTGATAGTTGGTGATAGTCTGTGTCAGTATCATACGTTTCTATCATGTTTATTTGTCCCTTCTACAAGGTTATTGTCTCGTTGACTAGTTTTTGGAAAACAGCGACTACACCAACATTCTTATGGCAGCTTACGCAAATGAACATAAATTATAATAAAATATCCAGCTAAATTCGAGTAACTTAGCATAAATACGTACGAACTCAGTTGTACACGATGCGTTTCGAAAACCGGCCGGTATTTCACTTTAATTGTTAATACCAATTTGCTCCGGTAGCATCATTTGACAATTTCATTTCACTATTAGTAATGCAAGTCTCACGATGTTAGGCCATTTTTCATGCCTCTGGTCTTATAGGAGGCAGCCGAGAAGTTCGCCGGAGGTTTTGAAGACATCTACGTCAACGGAAGCACCTACGACGCTGCCATGCTTTCTGCCGGTTGTGCGCTCGAACTAACGAAGAAAGTGTTGGAGACAAAGTGAGTAGGACCTTAATGTTTTTCTTTATTTTCTCGAGGCTAATACAAATACAGTATACATTAAAACTTCATCTGCGAACAGCTAGTTAGTCACCAGGACATGAAAATGAGAAAACAATTTGAGGTCAAAGCGCAATGTCTCCTTTGCATCATGTAAACGAATGCAGATACCATGTCACTAGTGCAGAAAAGAAGGTATAACAAAAAAGTGTAACTAGCTTGCGCTAACAATACGTCAAGCTGCTACAAAGTATATTGGGCAGCTCCCCATCCCACGCTAACCCCCCAAGATTTCAGGCGATCCCACTTTATTTTTTAAACAAATTTTCTTCCAGAACTAACGGATTCGCTGCCATTCGTCCCCCAGGACATCACGCTTTCAAAGATGCGCCCTGTGGTTTTTGCATATTCAATAACGTGGCCATTTGTGCGAAAAAGGTCTGCGAGAGATCTATTCCGCTTAATTTTCTTTTAAATTTTGTAATTTCCAAGTTTGTTTTTCCATCAGACATACTTACGATAGACATTAGCGTTCGCTACTAGCACTTCGTCATTCTGATGAGTGTGTGCACAGCTTTTGTCTTTCACATTTTGCTAACAGTTTCGTGTGCATTACAGTAAGTTGTTGCTAGACATTCACTCATCGTCCAGGTAACAAGCATAATTTTCTTTGTTGTCAAAGCGCAATGTTTCCTTTGCATCATTTAAACGAATGCAGATGCCAATTCAATGATAAACGTCTTATAACACTAAGTCAGCTATCAGACAAAGGTTAAAGAAGGAGTCTCACGAGATCTAAGTATACTAAATACTATTTCTTTCTTCTTATCGATAGATGATGGTATTTGCTTCCCAGAAACATGCCTTATGAAGCAAAAGCTTTTAATTAGAAGGAATAAATCAATATAATGTTTAGAATTCTATCAAAATTCTTTACCATAGCGTTTGTAATTGTGTGTGTCCCGAAGGTATCTGGTGGACTCAAAATAAGAAAATAAGGGTGCAACTAGAGCTAGATACCCGCGGGAGACATACAATAAGAGCCAGATGCCCTCGGGACACAAAGACTACGGTTATGAATTTTGATAGAATTCTAAACATTATATTGAATTATTCCTTCTAATTAAAAGCTTTTGCTTCATAAGGCATGTTTCTTGGAAGCAAATACCATCATCTATCTATAAGAAGAAAGAAATAGTACACTTAGATCTCGTGAGCCTCCTCCTTTAAAACAAAGAAAAAAAACAGAGGTATAACAAAAAAAGTTTAGCTAGCTTGCGCTAACAATAAGGCATACTGCTGCAAAGTATATTGGGATGTTGAGAGAATTCTAGAAAGAATGCAACAAACTGTGCAGTTAAGTCGACTTACTGATACGATAGTAAACAACCTTGAGCTTTGCAATTCTGAATGTGCTTCAGGCTCGCGAATGGGGCGCGAAACGCGTGCTGATCGTCGACTGGGACGTGCACGCAGCGCAGGGAACGCAGGAGTGCATTCAGGTAGTGATTACTTTAGAATAATAGAGGAAAATCTATAATAATATATAGTGCAATAATGTTGGTGCTGTAAAAAACAGGTTGTAAAAACATTATGCACAACACATATGTTCATTTCGATTGTTTCTTTTTTGAATCCTTTTTTACTTCGGTGCAGTTTTACTGTGGCTTGGCTATGCGCTGTTTTGTCGCCGCGCACACGTGGTAATCTACAGATGTTGGGAGCATGCACATGTAGTCTTTAAGTAAATTTTTTTCAATTACTTACTGCTTTCAGGATGATCCAAACATTGTTCTCGTGTCGATCCATCGCTTTGAAAAAGGCAAATTCTGGCCTTTCCTCCAGCAAAGCGGGATTCATCATGAATGTGAGTGTCAAGTCTTGTCAAGATCGAGTAAGCTGGTTGGACGAAGGGATAACGGTTCAACAAGCATTTTATTATTATTGACAAAATTGTAGTTTGTAGCCCAACGTACCTATTAATATTTCATCTTGCAGTCCCCAACACAGTGAACATCACCCTCGAGGATGTCGGAATGGGTGACAGTGAATTCTTGGCAGCCCTCCAAGTCGTCGTCCTCCCGCTCGCCCAATCATTCAAGCCTGATCTGATCCTGGTCTCATGTGGATTTGATGCGGCACTTGGTAGGGAATAAAATTTCCCGATTAAAGAAAAACCTATTTTCGAATTACCTGTAGAAGAAGTGCCGTAAAACGTTAGTTTCACTCAAAGAATCATAAACTGTGTTGCCAAGAAACGTTTATTTGTATGCAGTTCTGCTTTATGGAATTTATACAGTAACAGTCATACAATTGTCAATTCCAACTTTTTTTTTTCCAGGAGACCCTCAGGGTAAGATGTGTCTATCTCCCCAATCGTATGGTGCAATGACCGGCCTTCTCCAACAAGTCGGTCCTGTTGCCCTACTACTAGAGGGCGGATACTTCCTGCCGTCTGTAGCAGCCGGAGCAAAAGAATGCATACGATCACTCAAGGGATACAGTCATTTTATACCAGTTGAGGTAGGATTTATATTTCCAATAACCATGTTTAGTCCAGATTCATCAATAGCCACCTACTACTGTAGTCTTTACAATTAGCTTAAGCGCAAAGCAGACTGACTGGTTTCCCGCCCGGCGGTGACAAACAAACTTGTCAAGAAAATAGATGCTAGCGTAACTGAATCAGCTTCCCGTGCGGAACCACCCACATATGTGTTAAAGCTTATTGTAAATGAAACTCCCGTTTCACAATCCACACAAAAGTCTATTCTCTAGTGGCTCTCCAATTTTCTTTGAAAGTTCAAAACAAAACCTCTTTTCAGAAAATCGATGAGACAATGTTGAAGTCACTTCACCGTGTTCTGGACGTGTACGCTGATAGATATCCTGATATGAAAACCCTTCGTGATATCATTCATTTCCTGAGAAAGGAAGCACAGTTGCCAGACGTGGAGCAGGTAGTCTTTATCTCCAACTTACAAAGACTGCCATAGTCTAGTGGTAGCGGGCCATGTTTGCAGACAACCTATCGAGGTTCGCTCCCGTCCGGTTTCATCAAACACATTTCCAGGAAAAACAAGAGTACGTGGGGGAGAGATGGTGCCCTATCCCATATCCGACAAGAGACTTGTACCCTGGAAACGACGCTGATGAGACCGAGAGATTTAAAGGACTCTTGAAGGGATTGTTCGAGAAGAGAGCAGCCCAACAAGGACAGAAATGGGTAAGGGCTACCGTAGAAATGTAAAAGAAGTTCACGAGAAAGCTAGTTCTTCATGTTGTGGGGTTATCTCTCACATAGCACAAAATTACCCTATTTTGGTGGATTCGGGGTGTCGTAACCATGTCCAGTACCACTTAAAAAAAAACTATTCCTCTTCATTTTCCTTCTTTAGCACGGAACCTATACAAAGACCGATGCTTCGGTGCTCGATTTTGTTTTGTCAGAAAAATCGGTAAACGTCAGCGGACCGGTGGAATTTGCTCCATTTATTCAGAGCGCGGTGAGCCAGTTTCTGTTATCTCTGCCGATTTTCGTCGCATCATCTTTGTTTTGATCCTTTCAATAGATTTTTGCATCTTTTTTTACAGAAACTATCCGTAAGATAGTTATAGCAGAAGTAAAGTCAGGTGTAGAAGGGCAGCGTCTTAAAACTATAAAAGCTTCGCAAAATCTAATGTATTCTCTGGCATTTCAGATCTTGGCTCCACTGTGCAACCAGTTTTCATTAGTGCGGGCTCCCGGTCATCCTTCCGAAGTACAGATTGCTGAGTTCGCAGTCTCGCTAAGCAAGCTCACCACCCATCCTTTCTTCCAGAGACTACCATTTGTGCAACTTGCACTAACACCGCTTGACTCATCCCTTATAGTACTGCCAGCCTAGAGATAGACCTAAAACTGGGCCTAGGATAATGTAAGTCCTGAACCTACACATAAGCCTAATTGTCAGCCGCATGATCTGGGCCTAATTTATGTTCTTGAGCCCGATTTGTAATACATATGATGTCATTCAAATAGCAATTTTATATGTCTCTAACTGTAGTTCTTTAGGTATTGCTTTATTACTGTTTTGTAGTGAAATTTGTACATATCCCATACACAAGCAATATGTAAATTTAGGCCCTGTTGCAGACTTCTGAATAAAAATTGTTGGGCAGATATGGGTTAAAAGTCTTGATACAGTCTGCAGCCTTATTTTATGCATGGTTCATGCAAAGTGATAGAGGTAGACAGGGAAAAAACAAGCATTTACTTGATAAACGGATTAATGTGAAAACTGAATGTTTCACGTAGATTATGAAACCTCTTTCTGCCTCCGACGTTACTATTCGCGATGTGGACACGTCAAATTCTATATACAATTCATTGCATTTTAACAATGGCCAAGCACATACCAACATAGGAAATGGGTGAACCCACTTGATTCACTGGTTTTTCGTGGTCCTGCCCATTTTGTGACCAACTCGTGACCAACCACTCATCGAAACCGTCATCAACTGGTCACTAAATGGTCTCGAACCAGTCACGAACCAGTCACCAGATGTTTTTTTTCTCAGGAAGGACCATTTGGTGTGGTTTTTCTGTGGTTTCGGCAATTATTTCCTTTTCTTGTGAACGAACTGAACGAACAGCGAATATTTAATCATACCTGCTTGTTAGATTACATTAGTTTTTTTTACATTAAAGGGTCAGGCCCATTTCAAATGACCCCTACGTTTGATGATTCCATCTGATTCTCCATGTCAAATATAGTAGGATGCAATTTTTTTCTAATTTTCAAGCGCAAAATTCACGCCGTATTCATCGATTTACCCCTGCCAGTCATACCCAACTTTTTATCGCATTTGTCACGCCCCTTCTCGCTAATTGGGCATTATGCTCTATGGGGCGTGGCAACTGCGATATCGGCCAATCAGCGCGAATGGGCGTGCCAACTGCGATGGATAGCTGTGTATGACCGCTCACGGTAAATTGCTGAATAATGAGTGATTTTTGCGCTTGAAAATTAGAAAAATATTGCATCCTACTATATTTGACATGGAGAATCAGATGGAATCATCAAAAATAGGGGTCATTTGAAATGGGCCTGACCCTTTAATATAATAAATGCAATCGTTTATTGTTTCTCCATATTTATTTCATCAAAAAAAGTTTAATGTTTCATTCAGTTTTCAAAAAGTCGCTGCAAGGAGAAGGATATTCTGCATACGAGAGTGTTTGCTTGTCACACTAGCGCTATAAAACGATGCATTTTTGATATTATTTAGTAATAAAAGGTGTATGTATGCAAGGAATATGCAACTTTTTATCGTTTACTGAATAAAACTTATGGGTGGCTATAGGTGAAAAGCCGTTTCAGCTGGCACCAATGGTAACCGGGCCAGGCAGTATTGTGTCACCTTGTAGTCATGACAACATTTGGAGTGTGCATAAACACCACCACATTATGGTTAGGAAACAGACATCAAACCATTTTTGTTCCTTTTTTAAACGTTCTTCATTTCTATAGGTCTATAGTAGGCTATTTTTTTGGCTTACTGTACATATATGCAGCGAACTTTTACTATGCATGGGTCGAATTTATGTTCGAGAGAGCTATAGTCCCACAGCCCACAGAGTGTCACTATTGTCTTGAATTTGTTCAATACTAGGCGATTAATAAAAATATATTCTTAATTCAATGTTACTGTAGCTGTACGAAAATGTTTATTTATGACGTACAAGAGTGTTTGCCTCTTATATGTGGTAGACCCAAATATCAAGTTGCCTATTCTTGTTGTTGCCGCACAGCGAGGATTCTTGAACAAGTAATTCTGATACAAACAATAATATGTTCAGAATGTCTCGACCTCCATCCGCGCGTCCAAAGACTTCCGCCGGGCGTGCGGCTAGCGCTGCGCGCCCGAGGCCCGTCACAAGGGCAAGTCAGCCTGGCAAGTTCTTGTTTTTGACTTACATCCATAATGGTCTTACAACACAGCTACCGATCAGATAATAAGACAGCTCCAAGCACATGGTTTAAGCGACTTACAATTTATCTTCAAGAACGATCAGGATGGTTCCCGTTACCTTAACTATCTCCAAGTCTGTATATTGAACATTTCTTTTTTATTGTTTAGTAGACCATATTTATTTTTTATTGCTTAGATGATGTCGGTCTTCCGGCTCCAATTGCCCGACCAGCTAGTAGGAACGCCGTATCAAGGTCGGGAGCTGTGGAGCCTCCTAGAGCAGGTTCGTATAATATTTACTGGTTTGTTGCCTTTTTCTAAGAACCACTAGTGCGCGGATAATTTCGCGCTGCGCATCGCGCTTATAGCCGTAGCCGCATAATAGTGCGGGTAGCACATAATGCGTAACCGCGCAGCGCGGGTAGAGAATAATAAGCGCATTGCGCGGGTATCCGCGCGCGTGTCCATTTTTAGTGGTCTAGCCGTAACCGCACTGCGCGCCGGAGAACGTAATAGAAAGAACCGTCGTTGGTCATTTTATTGTCCAATACTCCCTCGTTATCAATCAAACTAACGGCAATTGTATCTCTTTCATGCAATAAATTAAAATATGACTTGACTAGCTTGCAGTAACCTGTTTTCGTTGCGACGTAACTGAAAGTTCAGTGGAGCTACATGATGAAAAACAAATAACTAATTTCCTTCCAGTTTCCCGTGCAGTTATGTCTCGTAGTGGAAGTTCTGCGGGGAGATCAACTGAGGTAAACATTGTGTGTAAAGTTATAAATAATCTACCAGGGCCATTATTTCATTGATAGCAAAGAAGATATGTAAGATATGTAAGATAAGTCGAATATTTTGGTTTCAATAGCCGACTCTATAACAGGGCATGGAACGTGTGGCCACCGCAAGTCGAATGATGCGACCTCCATCTTCCGCTATTCGACCCGTGACGCAGCAAGGGCTATCTGGAGTGCGAGCGCAGAGCCGCTTAGGAACAGCAAGTCAGCCCTTCTTATAAGCATACTCAATACAGTCTCATTTGGTGTGCGATACCACATCTTGCCAGTTTTCCAGCTCTTCTGATCACTAAAGGTTGCATTGAAAAATAAATTTACTGCTTCTATATGTAGTTTTTTTTTACATGTTTTATGAAATCGGCAGCTTTTTTTTTTTCATTCAGGTCAGCGACGAGTCATGGATAAATCATATTTTATGGGCTTAATGAGAGGGAAATTGACTCTATTAAACGAAGAAATCGCTCGACTTGAACAAGTCCTCGAGGATGGCGAGAAAGATCGGCAACAGATGAATGTATACGAGAGCAAGTGAGTAATTATTTTTTTCAAGTATGTATGTCTCTTGTTTTATATACTATAAAGGAATTTCTTTGCTTCCTTTGCATCCATCTCTCTGACTCTATGTACCAACTCTTTCACTGTATCCCTATGAACCTCTCGCTCGCATTATTAATTGTTCTCTCTCTAGCCCTTTCTCCTGATATTTCCTGATGTTTATCTCTTGATTTATATAAAGAATGCACCATGATCAATAATTTTCTATGATATTTTGCAGGGCCGAGGAGAAGGCTCTAGAGATTCGCGAGCTGCAAGGCAAGCTTGCAGACCTGAACATGGTGGTCGATAAGGTGCACACTGGCATGGAGATGACACAGATTGCTGTCGATGCGAAGGATGTGCGAATGAAGGCTGATGAAGTGAATGTTCAGTACCTTTTGTCTGTCTCCCTCCTCCAATCAACCCTCTCTCCCTCCCTCTCTCCCTTCCTCTGCCACTCTATTTCTCACTCGTTATATTTCTATCTTTCTCTAAAATATAGAGCAATTGCCGGCACAGTATTGTAGTCGAATGGAGCCGTATCGTGCACAAATGTGTTGAGTGCTATAAACTAATGATATTAATGTAATTCCTGATTCACCTAATTATCAGCCTAATTATTAATGTAATTTTATAGGTAGCAGCAAGCGTGGAAGAACTGTTCGCGGAACGACGCGCTAAAGAAGCTCTAGCAGACAAAATACAAGCAGAAATTGAAGAACAGAAGAAGTTGAACCAGGCCATTATGTCTTCCATGGTTTGTTGTTTTACGTAGCAATTGTCAGCAAACGTTGTTGTAAAGATGATTGGCATGTGACTTCAAAATATCTTATTATATAAAGGAGAAGAGTTTACTTTTTTGTTTGTGTGAACATAACGAAATCTTTTCATAAAGAAAATTTTCTATTGGCAAATAGCATACAAAATCTTTGCCGCTGGCGAGATTCGAACCCACAGCGGCGCACAATCTCTCGATTCATAGTCCAACGCTCTACCTGTTGAGCTATGCTAGCTTATCATAAGGGTAACAATCTGCCCTTCAGAGAGCACCTTCAATGTCAAATTTGCATGGTACTTAGTCTAATGGACATCCAGGCTCATAACATACGTTTCGCCAATTATATATGACTTTGTAGATGTGTGAATGTTTTAAATAGGGTAACAATCGGCCCGATCGGCCGAAGGCCGATTCCTCCAGTCGGAGAAGAGCCCGTAGGGCTCTTCGAACGGCTGGTATGCAATATGCTGGACACCTGCGCTACCATGTTTTTCATGCAGATTATGTGCATGAAACTTCGTATACTATTGACTGTTGACTACGAGTAATGCTGTGTCAACTTGGTTTAGTGCATGCTTCAAAAGCAACGTGTCATACCGCTTGAGAGTTCAATTAGTGCACTTCTAGGAGTCCGGGATTCGCTTGCGCTATGAGGAATGCAAGAAGGCGGCCGAGGCGATGAAAGAAGAATTGGACATGAAACAAGGGGAACTGTCAAAACTGGAAAGAAAAAGGACACAGTTGGAGAATGAGCTGAACAGCTCACCACTCAAGCAGAAAGCTAGTAAGATCACAATAATTCTAATAATTTGTGTGATGAGGAGGTTCTATCTCTCTCTCTCCTCTTTCTACTACGCTTATAGGCTTATGACAGAAAGACAGACACACACACGCTGACTCTCTCGCTCTTACTGTACTTTAAGCCCTATAATTTGTGCAAGATTTAAGTTTGCTAAGCTAAGATACTGTAAGTGTAACGCGACCTAACAACATGATAATTTATTTCCAGTCGAGTTGCATGAACGTGCCATGGAGCTCAAGGAAAAGGAGCGTCTTCTTCTGGAAGAAAAGGAGAACGCTGAGAGTCCGGAGGAGAGAAAACAAAAACTATTGGAACAAGTCCGCAAGAACAATGAAGAGATAGCGGTCATTGAGAAACAGTACGAAACATTTATGATAATTAGAATATATTAATCTTATTGTGAGAGCTGTGAAACTAGAAAAAACATAAAGTAAGAGAAAAACAAGGAGAGTGTAGTTAGTGCAGCGAGCGAGAGAATGTGAGACGCGGCTATGATGAGGAAAGGGATAATTGCTTCAGAATCGAGCAAGTGAACGAGCAAATAGAAATGGGAAACGAGGAGTTACGAGAATTCGACAATGATTTCGAGACGATTGCAGGTAAATTTAAGCAACGCTTGTTAAAGGGTCAGGCCCATTTCAAATGACCCCTATTTTTGATGATTCCATCTGATTCTCCATGTCGAATATAGTAGGATGCAATATTTTTCTAACTTTCAAGCTCAAAATTCACACACTATTCAGCAATATAGCGTGGACAGTCATACCCAACTATCTATCGCAGTTGGCACGCCCATTCGCGCTCATTGGCCAATATCACAATTGCCACGCCCAATAGAGCATATTGCCCAATTAGCGCGAAGGGGCGTGACAACTGCGATAAATAGTTGGGTATGACTGGCAATGGTAAATTGCTGAATACTGCCTGAATTTTGCACTTGAAAATTAGAAAAATATCGTATCCTACTATATTTGCCATGGAGAATCAGCTGGAATCATCAAAAATAGGGGTCATTTGAAATGGGCCTGACCCTTTAATTGCATAAAGGAAAGCAACATCCTGGGGAAAGTTACCTATTGTGCGGTGCAATTCTGTGCGTTTAGGCGAGCAAAACGAGCGCTACCGCGAGCTAAAGCGGAAGGAGACCCAGATGGAGGAGTTTCTCGCGGCTTTTGATGAACAAAAACGACTTCTACAATTGGAAACGGAAGAATGCTCTGATGCGGTCCTTCTCAATTTAGCACGCATTGGAGCGAATATAGCGAGTGTAAGTTATATGTCAAGTTTTCTGGAGTGTTCCTATAAATATGACTTCTGGCAGGTACATGACCTGTCGCATCGCTACAAATGACTAATGCAACTGTTTTGAAAAAAGTTGGTTAGTTAATTATTTAATTGTTTTTAGTTAAACGTTGGCGAGAATGTGACAACGATGGACCCGAGCGGATTGGTCGGAAGTTACACCCAGAATAGCACAGCTGAGGAGCTACAACATTGTAAGTTACAGGCAGAAAATCGCACTGTCCGAGGGTGGGCCGCTCACGTCTAACGCATAACTCACATGTTATTTTGAGAAAACGGGTGGTCCGCTAGGAGCGAGCAGGTATGCGAGAATCTTCCTTCTGGTGCACACATGTGCGGTTAGCCGTTAGCGGTTATCCCGCGCACACAGAGGCCATATTCACCACTCAATTCCCCAGTAATTTCCCGGCCTTTGTTCTACGTCTCTCACATTAGAATACTATTTTCTGTCCCCAGGGAATACTTCCCCGAGGGAATCGGAGTGTTGAATATGGCATCTGGAATACTTCGTCGACCCTTGACGCATCTCGTTGTTTTTCTCGCAAAAACTAAGCTGCAGTTTTGCATGTAGCATGTTGTTTCTCCTAGTACTGTAGTGATAGTATATACAGTAATGCAAATATTATCCATATTATCCACGCTGATATAAGCTGGCTATTTCAGTGCACGTCCGACTACAAGAAGAATTGCTGAGTTTCGATGAACTGGAAGCTCGTCTGAAGTCAGAACTGGATTCTTTTGGAACTAAGGTATTTTCTTGCTAACCAAAGTAACTAAGGTAACTAAGGTAAGGTATGACCTCTGCGAAACATGCCATAGGGAAAATCTTTGAATTTGAACTCCTTTGAATAACGGTGCACGCTCTTGAAGCGTAAAACAAATTTAGGTAACCAACATCAACCAAACCTTTCACAAACTTCAGAACTCCGGCAATTTAATTCTGCATTTAGGAAGAAGAATTACAACGGCAAATGCAAGAATTTTCTGATACGGAAACGCTCAGAAAACAAGTCAAGGACAAGTTTAGGGTGGGTTTTTAAATTTCATTTGAGTTGGAAAGATTTTGTATTATGTATCGAGAGAGATAGCGAGACATAGATATATGGAGATACGAGTGATAGCGAGGGAAACACTACCTTCTCTCTCGCTCTCTCTCGTTCTTGCACTCTCTTTCGCTCGCCATCTCTCTCTCACGGGGAAAGTGAAGCAGAGATACGAAAAGAGATTATTAGATCAAAATTACCACTTTAATTCAGAAACTCGAAGACCGTAAACGAATGCTGGAAAGAGAGGTGCCCGCAATGGAGGGAAACGAACTTGAATTGCGAAAGAAATTGCAAACAATTACGGCCGAATTGGACAGTAGTGAGGAGTACAGACAGGTATTCGCCTACACCTATAAAATCTTTGTTTTCTTCATAAGGCATGAAGTATTGAAACTAGCAAACTGATCAAATATTTTTTTTTACATTCTGAAACAACAACTTGAATTATTTCGCTTGTGAGTTGAAAAAATTTATCAAATCAGTGTTACAATCCATATGATTTTTCCATATGAGTTTTCACCAAATGTATTACCTGGGGACCACCGCACCCCAACCCCAATGAGATATAACAACCGTTTTTTCGAAACGTATATTGGAAAACCGCTTTTCCATATTTTTTTGGCCTACTCTACATGGAAAACATCATACAATATTTAGGTTTTCATAATATACCGACTAACCGACTGTCACAGCGCTTTAAAGTACACCTGAAAGAAATGTTTATTAGACTCTTAGAAAGAGCGCAACGCCATCATAAGAGACGATGAAAGAATTCAATAGTTTTGAAATTCAAAGTAGTAAATCAAAGATAAAATACGAAAAAATGCATAGCATATATATATATATATATATATATATATTCACCAAAGATAAAAATAAATTCCACAGAGAATAGTTGTAACTGGCATATCATCAAAGAAAATTTATTCACACAAGCAGCTAACAATTTTGTAATTTAGGATAATTTAGATCCGCGCAGAGCAGAGAAAACTAGCCGAAATAGCTAAAGAATGCTCCCAATTGAGGCAGGTTGTCACTGAAAGAGAGGCCGATACACAGTACGAGGAGATAAAGGAGGAGGTGATATTACTTTCATAACTTTTTGTGGAAATGAAGAAAGTTTTTCAAATGTGGGCATTCACGTTACGCTCGAAGTGCTTCATCTTGACAAAACCCCCTAACGAAAATTGTGTTGCGAATTTGTTTTGCGTTGTGGTTTTATAGGCACCACGCATCCAGCTTTATTTACTGAGGAATCATTTTGATTTTCAGGTTTTACGCTTGCGTGAAACGTACAACGAGTGGTTGAAGACGAATGCGACCAAGAAGTAAATAAAGTTTCTATTTGTATAGATCAAAAATAATTTGATCTCATATCATATTCACTATGTTTTTAAATTCATTCATGTACATTTATAATAAAAGTTTCCCCTAAATTGTTTCACATGCATAATTTTTCTGCTAGTGTCAGCAGTAGACATGAGACAAATTGTGTTTTCAAGTATTTTTGGTAAAGCAATTCAGACATACATATAATATGTTATTCGAAGGTAATTAGGGTAATTACCCTCCTATTGAGTGATGTCGCTTTTTAGTGGGCGTAGGGTCACACTTTCACCGTTCCACGACCTCAATAAGACAGTTTTAAAGGGTCAGGCTAACGGGAAAATGTTATTTTTGTTTCATTGCGATGGTGTTAGCTTACTTTAACCTATTTACGTTTCTCCCCTGCGTATTCTTACTTAATTGTCACGGTGTGCCATGTACTGTAGTATGCTTTATGCCTAGAGGGTATTCACGTTACGATATTGTAGCATGTTAGCGATGTAAAGTTAGACGTGAGACTTAGGGGTTTAGTGGCATTTAGGCAAAGTGATAAACTGGTAAGATTGACAGTCTCAGGTGAGCGACTGGTAAGGCAGACATAGACGAATACCACCCATTACCAGACTAATTATTCACAGCGGGGAGCTGTTCCACTATTGTATTGCAGAACCACCAAAGTAACCATGTTGCAATTTTGTTCTGTTTTGAATACTGCTACCGGCGCTTTGAAACTCAGTGACTAACGTTTGGTACAAATGGTCCTAATGGTACTAATCATCCCAATGCGATATGTTTGTATATTTGTAGTCAATTGCATCCCGTCATGAACATCATAAACCCTATAACCGTCAGGAAGCGCATACACTCGAATATTTCATTTTTATTAGATTTTTATTGGGTTTTCTTTTAAATACTTCAAAACACTAATTTTTGAAACTTTGTTTCCTTTCTCCTAATGATATTAGTGTATATATATCCATCAAAGCAAGCTTTCAAACATCTATCCTCGGTTCCAAATATAAGAGAATGTTGTTTGTAACTTGTTGTGGTTGTGGTTCTCCCTAATGCAAATGTTAATGTGTTGTTGAACAAGTATACAAGTCACCCTCCGGTACCTGAGCGTTAAGGTAATGTTATATCCGCCCTCTTTACTCAGTTAGTATATAAGGGTCTAGGAAGTAAAGTTCCTTGGTTAGGTCCACCAGCTTCGTGCAGTAAATCCTATCGTACAGTCTATATTTTGGATAATTGCTATAACCATCTCCTTGAACATACATTTGCTCCGATTTCTTTTAGGAAATTGTTTAGTCTTCTCAATTAAACCCCTGATTGAGCAGATTTACTATTTGGCTAATTAATCTATTAATCCTTTGTGTTACACTCCGAGCCGGAATCGAAACCAAGCCCCTGGATTGCTGGTCCACTACGCTACCCAGTACACCACCAAAGTCTAATAAAATGTTCATTCCAGATGCGAGATTCGGAGTTGGATCCGAAATATGCATTAGCTGAGGCGGAGACATTGAAGAAGCTCGCATTTTTTGGGATTGCAATTAGGTATGTGAGAAGGAAATATAATATAGGCTAGTAAAAAAATCGGACGCTCATATGAGCAAAGAAAAAAAAGAAAACTCACTTGTTTTAGCCTCGTACTTATATGCGTACTTCTGCTAATTATTACAGTACATCATTGTCCTAGTAAATATATTGTATATGCTAATTATTACAGTACCGTGGCAACACTGACTGCAATTGTCGCCGTGCCAATGATGTATAATTACATGCAACACGTGCAATCATCACTTGAAAATGAAGTCGATTTCTGTAAGCATCGAACTGAAGGACTCTGGGAAGAGTATTCCCGGGTGAGGATTTCTTAACAAACATTATACAAATGTATGTAGAATGTTTGTAAGGTGTAATGTTACGCTCACAAGCTCGCTAAAGCCAAATTACAGTATTTTACACCCGGCAGACATTGTGTAAGCACAACTCTCTTAGACACAATTCAGATAACTGATGGGACAATGATAACATTAAAGCAACATTCTATACAACACCAACTTGTTCTGAGGCCGTATTCACCACTACATTTACCCGGATAAAATCGTTTCCCGGGAAAGTATTTTACCCAAAATGACCATTTTTACCTTTTCCCGGAATTCACCACTTTTTCCCTTTTCCCAAAAAGCGAGCTGGGAAACGGAAAATTTTACCCGAGCTTGGCACGGGTAAACCAGAAATTACCCAAGTGTTGTGGTATATTTTTCGTCGAAAACATTTATTTAAACATTATTTCTGTGTTTTATTTGAATGTTTGACAATAATAACTATCTATTTCTTTAAGCAGCACAAAAAATTAAGATATTTACGTTAGTTTTTTTCTATTCTCTTCCATTATAACGATAAGAAAATATTGTAAGGGATATCTACTATATTAATACATGTTAGAAGGCAAATAATGCGACTTGAGCATTCGACAGACTTCCGAAGAGCTTGTCGTACTATGAAAATGCACGCGTCCGGCATATATTCTACCCTAAACAAATGGTCTGAGTGTGCTATGGATGGAGTCAATGGACTATTACATTTTTCTCAAATCATTGCAAAGGAAGATATAGCTTAGGAAGTCTTGTATAAAAAATATAATAGACGTCCCCCATCTCCATAAAAAGGTTTTGCGGCGAGTACTACCAACACCATCCGTTGTGGTCTAGTGGTTAGGATTTGTGGCTCTCACCCACAAGGCCGGGGTTCGATTCCCCGCAACGGAAGCCTGTTTTTGCCCTTTATCTTACCGGGAGAATGTCTTTACAACCTATCTGTACAACCTTATTAGCAATTTTTCGTTGGGTATTGTCCTTAAATCTCATCTAACGGAAATTGTGTTGATCCGAACTCTAACTATATATTAATAATTATTGAGCGTGCTTATATTAAGCAACGAAAATATACAAAATTATTATTACAATGAAAATTAAGCATAAACATATAAAATAATCATATTTTCCTTGAATTTCCCCTTGGGTAAAATTCCCCGTTTCCCAAATGGAGTGTGAATTCGGGGAGGGATAAAAAGTTTTCCGGAAAGGGCAAAAATATTTCCCGGGAAGGATTTTCGTTAGGAAATTGTCCCTGGGGAATTTGTTTTCCCGGGGAATTTTTTCCGTAAGAATGGTGAATACGGCCTCTGAAACCTATATCTTTACCCCTCATTTATCCATTGTGACTAGAGACTGATATCTTTTTTTTTGCATTTACACATTATTTACACATTAAAGGGATCGGCTCACCTTAAATTGTGTCTGTGTTGGGACAATTAACACCTGCCTTGTTTGTATGGGACAATTAACACTTTTTCATTTCGGGCCGATCGATCCACCACTTTATCACCTAATATCTTCGTGAGTATTGAAATATAACACTACTTTTTGTATTCCAAATTTTTATTATCCCTTATAGAAAATAAAGAAACAGAAAAAACAGACACGATTTGAGGTGAGCTGATCCCTTTAAGAAGTTAGCCAAGAAAATACACGGAATATATGTAAATTTTTAGCCAAGTAAAAATAACGTTACTGATGATTTCTAATTTAGTTCGAACAAATCAAGGGCGCTGCTGGTCGTCTGAAGCGTGACGCAATCCAGCGTAACGTACGTCCGGGAGGTAGACGTCGCCCAGCAGCACGGGGAGCTGCTTCCTACACCCAAGGATTAGACCAAGCTGTCTTTGGTGGGACCTCATCTCAATCTGGTTCTTGCTGTTCTTGCGGAATCGGGCCAGCCGGCCCTCCCGGGCAACCTGGAGCAGATGGAAACCCGGGTCTAGATGGATCGCCCGGGAACGATGGCCAACCAGGTCAAGATGCAGCACCCGACGCCCTACCAACGGAAGCTGATTTTTGCTTCGACTGTCCTGCAGGCCCACCAGGACCCCCAGGGAATCCCGGACCTCCTGGAAGTCCCGGTAATCCAGGACCACCGGGACTATCTCCGCCTCCTGCCCAGCCTGGCCCTCCCGGGCCTCCAGGACCAGTTGGACCACCCGGACAGGATGGCGAACCTGGTCGGCCAGGTTCCCCGGGTGCACCTGGGCAGATTATTGAAGTACCGGGAACGCCAGGTCCTCCTGGACCTCCTGGCCCACTTGGTCCACCAGGACCGCCCGGTCAGCCTGGAGCCCCAGGAACAAGCCAGCCAGGTCCACCTGGGCCTCCAGGAGACCCTGGGCGCGATGGGGCACCTGGAAACCCCGGATCCCCTGGAGCGCCTGGTGAGTCTGGAGCTCCCGGTAACCCAGGAGGATGTGACCACTGCCCACCACCTCGAACAGCTCCAGGATACTAAACAGCATAGTTGTTGAAGACTTCAAATGTCCCGCTTGCCCAATAAAAAGCTTACTTGAACTTGTTTTTCTTAATTTCGTTTCATGCTTTTAAGTTATAATTCTCAAAAGTATTTTGTTGTTGTTCACAATTACCAATGCATAACACCGCTGATATAAGAATATAGTTTACCTTACGTCTGGAGGCGCAGACATTAAAGCAGCGTACTTAGTCCCCAAAATATAATAAATGTATTCGCATAGTTGGTGGATTTGCTGCGTGCGTCTTACTATTATTATTAGTAAGTCTTACTGTATGCATACTATTCCATCACGTAGTACACTATGTTTCGATGCATCATTTACCTTTACCATCGGTGTGGTTTATGTGCTTCCAGTCGCCATACAGGAAATGAGTGCACCTAAAATTGAAGATTTCGTCATATTTCCTGAAAGCTACAAGCAAAATGTCACGGTTCTTTTTACCTATTTACCCTGTCCGAGCCCAAATAGTCCGGTCTATTTTCGTGTTCGTCCCCCGAGTGTTTTGACCTTTTATTTCACGGCTAATCATTCATTTTGTCTAGCGCGGCAGATCATTTTCATATACACTTTTTTCGATTGGGTTTTGTGCACTTTTCTAAAGAGGCTGGTTTTGCGAGAGCAACGCGTCGCGCTATTCCGAACGAAGTAGTCCGTGAGCGCGGAAATTTTCGGGTTTTGCGTATCATCATACTGTACTGATGATTATAGGATGCGCTCAGCAGGCTTGGGAATCTAAGCCTAAGCCTAAGCTTTTTTATGGTAGTCAATGGGCTTAACTTATGATAAATACGGTCTTTGAAACGAAATAGCGGCCGGTTTTTGAAACAAATCGAGTACACCAGCATAAATTTGAATAAAAAATCGAGCTAAATTCGAGCATATTAGCATAAATTCGTAAGAATTTATTTCTCCTTTTTAATACGGTCTTTGAAACGAAATGGCGGCCGGTTTTTGAAACAAATCGAGTACACCAGCATAAATTTGAATAAAAATCGAGCTAAATTCGAGCATATTAGCATAAATTCGTAAGAATTTATTTCTGCACGATGCGTTTCAAAAACCGACCGATATTTCGCTTTAAAAGATATAAACTTATACCTTAGGCATAGATTTATGCCTATGCCTCTGGTCAAGTTCAACAAAAAAAACCTGTTTTTTCAATTGTCGATTTCGATGTTCAATCGTACGAGTAGCTTATTATGGGCAAGTGCGTACGCATATAAGGCTACAGTTGGTTTATTCTTTAGGGTTAAGTTGCAGATGTATTCATCAGTCAGTAAATTTATTCTTTGTTTGGTGCATGACCTACAGAAAACTGCGCGTACCTTGACTCCATAAATCGCAACCAACTAAAATTTATTTTGGTTTTGTTTTCAGTGTTTCCAAAATTTGGTGTTGATTCACCAAGCACTTTTTTGTATGATATGGATCTAACAATCGAAAGCAGTTTTTCAATTTCAAGTAAAAAAAGGCTAGACGGTGAGCCGGTTTTTCTCTCGCTCCCATTTCCCTTTCGATAGAAGAAATAGCGGCTAGCGTTTACGTAACAGCTAATGCCCTTTCAATTAGCTGTTGAGATAATTGGTGGCAATTAACGCTCTATGGTATGGATATGACGTGACTTCATAAAAGTAAAAAATAATGATGATACTGCTCTCATCAGTACACTTTTTTGAATTTTATAGGCAACTACCTGGCTATGTACAGTATGCAAGCGATCTAATTCATGGTCTAGTAAAAAGCAGCCGACTAAAACACAAGCCTAACAAATGTGTAAGGATAAGTATAAGCCAAGTCTTGCCGCCTAATGGGAATGAATCTTAGCAAAAAAACTTTAGAGTGGTGCTACAGCTGGTTTTTGCGTCTAATTATATTAATTTGCATACAAACTATGGAAATGTCATCGCCGAACATTTCAAAAGCCTGCCGTTATATCGCTTCACACAATTGCCAGTGTTTTGCCAATTCGCACAATTGCCAGTGTTTAAAAGTCGATTCGAATCAACAATTTCTTCTCTCTCTATCTAGATAGAGCTGTCGGGTTTATGCATATATAAGTCACTGATAGGCGCCTCCCGTCGTGGCAGTAAAAAGCTCTGATTTATAGCCTTGACGAATTATCAATGACAAAGCGTTTACTTGTACACGTCATAAGGGTACTGAAACAAAAAGACACTACAAAGTTATGTGGCTATGAAGAAGTAATACGAACGAGTAAAAACCCAGATCCCGCAAAGTAAAGCTGTACTTTTTTCTCGGCTTTCTGGTTTAGAATCCATTATGAAGTCTTTGAATCCACACCGAAACTGCTAGAGATCACAAGGAAAAGGCCTCACGCACGTCACCACTAATCACTACCATCCTCTTTTTGTTTCTGATTCGTCTTTTTAATGAAAACGGGAAAAGAAGAGTCTATATCAAAAGCGATATAAATCTTCCTTGTTGGCATATCATTTTATCAATACAATACGAATCGATAGAGTAATAGCTGACACAATCGCCGCGTAATATCATGGCTCATGGCACACTCTAAACATACAATAGCTGCAGTAAACATACTCCTGCAGCAAAACCGGCTCCATGCCACTTATAATTCAAAAAGAAATATTACCGCTAAAATAATTAAACCCCCATTCAATGTTTTCATTGAATTGTTACCATACTCAATTACAGGAAGTAGTATTGGGACGAAGTGAGAAAATATACTTATTTCATTGTTATTTTACTATTAATAGTCGACCATTTGTCAATTTCTAGCTGAGAGACAGATTACTCAAGCAGACATGTTTTTAAGAAAATTCTTGTCATATCAGAGTGAAAATCTAGCAGGATGTTTGCTTTTCTTTCGCCACTTTTTTTGTGGAAATTTTGCAGGATATACACATTTCTCTCCTACTTTTTTAAAGTAAAACATAGTCCAGACAGTGTTGTCCTGCTGCTCAAAATCTATGTGCGAAATCTCGAACGCGATCGTGTACGTAGTGAAAAAGCGCTATAGGAGAAGACACCTGACTAAAAATACTTCTTTGGGTCGGTAAGCTAGATTATAATCAACAAAGTTAGGCTGCCCAAATAGAAAAAAGTTGTTTTCCAAAAGTATGATGGACGCTATGTTCCCGTGTATGCAAATAACTGCACGAACTGCGAACTGCCTAATTATATTTATTTGCGTGAACCACCCAGGAAAGCAGTGCCCAGCATACGTTTCAGGTACCGGCTGTTGTACCGCTTTAAAGAAGTGTCTGAGAACTAGCAACTGAACACAAAAAAATGTCCGAACACAAAAAAAACAACTGAACACAAAAAAAAGTATTGATCAACCAATATTCACAACTAGCCATCTTTGCAAGAGAAACCATGAAAGAACAGTTCAGCGAAAAATCGATTTTATTACATGAAGTTTGTATTCTACTTTGGATACGTTTAATATCCAGGTGCGGTACGAGGGGGAGGGCAGTGGTCGCAAGATCCCTTGGATCCGTCGTTTCCAGATGGTCCAGGCTCTCCAGGGCCTCCGGGGTTTCCAGGGGCACCGTCCTCTCCGGCATCTCCCTGAGGTCCGGGCTGTCCGTCTCCTCCAGCGTTTCCAGGTTGTCCGTCAGGTCCGGGAGGTCCCTGAGGTCCGGGCTCTCCAGGCTGTCCGGGAGGTCCAGGGGGAGAGGGAACGGTGCGAACCTGTCCAGGTGCTCCAGGGTTTCCAGGGGCTCCATCGTTTCCGGGGTTTCCAGGGGGTCCGGCAGGTCCAGGAGGTCCAGCGGTTCCAGGGCGTCCAGCGGGTCCAGCATCTCCAGGGGCTCCAGGGTTTCCATTGGGTCCCTTAGGTCCAGGTGCTCCAGAAGGTCCAGGAGGTCCAGCAGGGCAGTCGAAGCAGAAGTCAGCGGCGGTGGGTCTCTGGCTGCCATCGGTGGCATCAGGTCCTGGGGATCCTGGGCTTCCTGGGCGTCCATCGTTTCCGGGGGCTCCGTCCTGTCCAGGTGCTCCGGGAGGTCCAGAGACTCCAACTCCGCAAGAGCAGCACTCAAATGTCTGCCTCTTGGCGCGTTCCTTCTCGCTCGAGCGGAAGTTCTCAAGCTTTGTGTACTCGCTGCGCAGGGTCTCGGCGCGTGTGCGGCAGAAGGAGATCTCGTCCTGGAGGGTGGACTGGACGTTTTGCATGTACATGCACAACATCGGCACGGCCACGATGGCGGTCAGGGTGGCGACGGTGGAGACGGCCACTCCGAAGAAGGCGAACTTCTTCACCGACTCTGCTTCCACTAGTTTCCGCTTGTCCTCCATTGCACCTGCAATTATGCTAATTGAGTTTTTAATTATTTTCTAGACGTTCATAAGAGAAGAAAAACGCAAATCGATACCCTAAAATGTAAAGTACTGTATAAAATAAAGAAAAAAAACCTAAATCGTGAATAGCTATTAAGAATTGCGGTAAATCACAACTAGTAAGGAAAGAGAGTAATTCTAGTTCAGTGTCTATCTATAACAGTGTATTGTAAGATTGCTGTAAGAAGAGTAGGCTGAGTGAAACTTGATGCTAAACTACCGGCCGCGGTTGCTTATATACTGTTTATCGAGGGTGTTGGTCAGTGCAAAAAAAAAGTGACTTATAGATACGGAATCAGTTTTGGAGGTCGTCTTTACTCTCAAACTCTCTTATCACAAACCAATTAAACAGTTCTCGGTTTCATTTTCGTAAAGAAGGAAGCGCTCACAAGGTCAAAGGCAACTCTAGCTGCAGAGGGAGAGTTTTGAAAGATTAATGAGCTACCGCCGAACTGTCCACTACGCTAGGAATGCTAGGACAAGAGTTGATAGTGACCATTTAAGTGGACGATACAAATCAATCAATAAATTAATTAATAATAACACTAAACAACTACTACAATGATTAGGTGTAGGTGAATTACAGTCAAGCAGAGATAGCCCAACGAAATTCATTTGGATAGTTCGTAAGAGTTAATTGTATTTCTCGCAAGTAACAGAGTAATATTTATTGGGTCTAAAAGTCTATTGTCATCTCTCTCTACCTATAACCCTCATATCGCGGAGCACTATGCTGTTATGCCGCTGTGGCGCAACATGATTTGCTGCGGTGCAGCCACATTGCTGCCAATGCGCTAGGAATGTCGGAGCTAACTTGCCATCCCTCAACCACCCCAATGTTTCTTTTTAAATGCTCGTCGACGAACAAACACCAAGTTCGCTGCCCTTTCGATTTTGTACTTTCCTTTTGCGTTGGGATCAATCTTCGATCCTCTACCCGTAACAAAAAAATGCTGACAAAACGCGGAATTTGGAAACTGCCGTTGGGTTTCGAAGCCCGGGAACCTGTTTGTTATGGCATTCATACGAAAACAACCACTGATACTTGGTATTTCTGGCTTTCTGAAGGCTAAGGTATTACGGTATTGCCTTACACTCCATAACCACAGCCATCCATACGATAATAAAGTATTATTTAAGAATTTTAGCCTTGGTGTACCGTAGACCTGTCAGTTTCGGAGCATTACAGTAATCTACACAGTAATGAAGCCTGGTGACCAATCAATAACTCTATGCAAGATACAAGTTGCTACACGCCAACATAAGTCTTTTCATTCTTTCTTGTGCTAAAAAAAAGAAAAAAATATATTTTCGCTTTGCCATCGCAAATGAAAAAGAACGAGTTCGGCAAAATGGCCTTGAATTTTTTAGTAGTCTTAACTGATAGTGGAATTCTGAGGGATAACTTTCTTGATAAAAAAAAGCCAACGAAATCTTTTGAGCAGCGAGAGAAGAAAGAGATGGAGAGACAGAGAGGTGATAGGGATAGGGAGAGAATGACATGATTAGACAGAGAGGCAAGTGAAATGAGTATTCGCGAGAGTTAATATGAAAACATGAAGGCAGAAAACAAGAAGAAAAATAAGTTAGCGCCTCTAAACAGCTTCCATAAATCCATAATAAGTATCCATAGATCCAATACATTAAGCTAAGGGCATTAATGAAGCTCTTTATTTTCGACAGCATAAGAAACAAGTACAAAAAAGTATGTCGTATGGCCGCGAAAATCGACATTTGTAAGCAATGAACATATCTCTTGTATTATTGTTTTTTACTAAACGATGAAATTTAGCTACTGAATCATTTACATAACAGCAAGAACATATCTCTTGAGAGAAAAACTATTTTCTGTGGGTCTGGTTACTGTAGTCAGGTTCAGGTTGTTGTATATGTCCTGCCAGACGGGCACATTTGCGCTGCGCTGCCAGTGACTACAAATATTCAGCGAAACCTTTGTTCGCGGCGACGTTTTCGCACACATACGGTAAGCGCCGCAACGTGCCGTATTCATACGTTGTGAAACAGCAGGAAGAATGTGACAATCACGAAGCCATAGAAATATGAAAGTGTGGAAAACATGCTAATTGTAGAAAAACGGTCGAATGCACCTCGAGAACCTGCTATCCAAATGCAGTCACCATCCGAGTTGTCCTCAAAATATGGGAGGGGTGCGCTTTGCTTCTTACTCACGAGCATGTATACCAGTCTATCTCTAGCTTACTCCAAAATCAGCTAACCATAAGGAAAATGCCTATTATAAATTATAAGTCGAAGCAGACGACGTATTTTCATATTTGCCTTTCCCGATCATTCTCTAGCTCATTATTAGAGAAATCCCGCGTATTGCCCAATTTTTCGCGCAAACTCCCCCAAGCACATTAAGCCCCCGTTTAAGCTTAATTGCGTTAATTTACGTTGATTAGTGCACTTTGGAAAGTGATTAGCAAAGTTATCACAATGGCAATCCACGCAAGGCCTTTGCTTGAACGTGAACAAGCTAGGTGCGCCTCCCCTCCCTCAGGACAAGGGGTGGGGGCGCTGGTAGCTTTTTAAGTTTCCTAATAAGTCCGCTTGCGGGCCTCCGACTACTTAAGCCGGGGTGCGCGCTCGGATAGCCACATCAGTGCAGCGCCTGCACTTTTTCTCATTAGACAAACGAGCAAAGCACTTTTTGTCAGCAAAAATCAAGCCGAGCTCCCGGTTATCTGGTAGCAATCAAGCTCCCTTTTTCATTTAGTTTCTGAGATCGAACCTGCTTTTCCTTATCATATTCTTTTGCTCAAATCAAAGACTCTCGTAGAATTAAGGATTTCGTTCTGAAATTTTAGTTAACTTTTCATGGTGATTTATGGTTGGGTCTAATTACATATGATTCTGGGATTTCTAACATAGATTAAGTCTTTGATTCATACCATTGCCGTTGCAAAGTTATGACAAAACTACACATACATTTATCTTTATGCATGATTTACTTCACCACTAGATGACAAAACTTTACCTTTACCCGAAACGTTTTTTTTGTATTTCCAGATTTTTTATATTGAGATACCGCTCCTCATAAATATGCCGAATTATTTATATCTAATAACTCTCCAGCTTCTCGTACATTTGAGTCACATTTTCACTTCTCTCTCAGCTCTCTCACTGTCAACACTCAAGAATATTTATAACTTGTATTTCAGACATGACCAACGAGAAGGAGAAGCTCATCGAGGCCGAATCGGTGAAGAAGTTCGCCTTCTTCGGAGTGGCCGTCTCCACCGTCGCCACCCTGACCGCCATCGTGGCCGTGCCGATGTTGTGCATGTACATGCAGAACGTCCAGTCAACCCTCCAGGACGAGATCACTTTCTGCCGCACACGCGCCGAGTCTCTACGCGGCGAGTACACCAAGGTGAGATTGATTCTAAGCTTACTTTATGCCACCTGTAGAAAAAATGGCTCGACATGAATGTTTTTGCATTAGCTCTTTGTCACCGTAATCCTAATAATCTAACAGGTGCGTACGTGTGATATCCATAACAAATGGGCATTCACTCATACATAAGTTTATAGTTTCTTATCAATATTACTTGCAGCTCGAGCACTTCCGTGTCGGAGAGAAGGAGCGTGAGAAGCGTCAAACCTACCAATGCTGCTCTTGCGGAATCGGAGCCTCCGGACCCCCTGGACAACCTGGACAGGACGGATTCCCTGGAAACGATGGACGTCCCGGAGCTCCTGGAAACCCTGGACCTGACGCACCCGAGGGCCACCCCGTGCCCAAGGCTGAGGACTTCTGCTTCGAGTGCCCTGCTGGACCCGCTGGAACTCCTGGACCTGCTGGACCTAAGGGACCCAACGGAAACCCCGGAGCCCCAGGAGACCAGGGACCTCCCGGAAGACCTGGATCTGCTGGAGCACCTGGACCCGTTGGACCCCCTGGAGAGCCCGGAAAGGACGGAAACCCCGGAGGTCCGGGAGCCCCTGGACAGGTTCGCACTGTTCCCTCTCCCCCTGGACCTCCCGGACCTCCCGGAGAGAACGGACCCCAAGGACCTCCTGGACCCGATGGACGCCCTGGAAACCCCGGAACCAACGGACAGCCCGGACCTCAGGGAGATGCTGGACAGGACGGAGCCCCAGGAAACCCCGGAGCTCCAGGAGAGCCTGGAAACGCTGGAGAGGCCGGACTCAAGGGATCTTGCGATCACTGCCCTCCTCCCCGTACCGCCCCTGGATACTAAGTCCACCCAACATCGGTTCCAAGAAACCGATCCCCTTACAAAACTGGTCGTCACCATCCTTGCCTCATCTGCTGCACTGGATGCGACATATAAATTATTTATATATTATTTATCATGCAATAAAATGTGCCATTACAGCTTGTTTCTTTGATAGAATGCTGAAAAATACATTGCATATGTGAAAGAAAGCACCCGCAGTTTAAACAAAAGCGCCATTCAGACAGAGCACAGAAGTATATACAAGCAGTGAGCATCTTCAAGTCAGGGGCAAGTATCCCTATATGATTGAAAGACTGTTATACCTTTAAGGTATTTATTTAAGGTCACCCCAAATTGTTAGGTGTTTTCGAATGGTATGTCAGATAGGTTGACGGGTAGGTCTCATGTCAAAACATGTAAGACTGTTTAACATTACGGATATTCCGGGTGTCGAAACGTTTCGCCTAATTTGGGGCAACACCTTCTTCGACAATAGAAGTATTCCTTTGTACTCTGAACCTCGTACGCGCAGCTGGCAAAACTTTTGCTGGGTGCGCGGAGCTGCGTTGCTGCGCTGCGCGATAACTGACTCCACCATGTATTATTTCCCGTCATCCATTCACCGCGCACCTACGCGGGAAACTGCGCGTATCGCGGCGTTCACAAAAACGCGGCTAGCTACGCGCGCAATCCAAATTGCGCGGTTGGTTACGGGCGCGTCTGCGCGTCCCAGAACGTAGTATAAAGAGGCAAATAGCTATGACGGTATGAAAACAAAACGAAAGTTGAGCACTGCATTTCAATGAATAGCATGCAAAATATTACAATTAGACTAGACGTGTCTTCAGCCATCTTAACCACGTTAACACGCTTAGAACAGAATCAGCTGCAGCCACAATACCTTGGACTTGCGAATGATCTACGGTGCCAGATAAACTAGCCCACCGCCAAGACCAGCAAACCACAACACTCAAATCGGATACTGATCTCCAGCTTCGTAGGACCACGCCTTGCCCTTCCAAATCTTCTTAGCTTCGGGGTACTCGACTTCGGCACTGGTGCTGTGGACGGCGTACACGTTTCATCGTTGAACACGGCTTCTTCTGGAGTATGTCTTGAACTTCCGCGTCCCCTCCTTCTGTGGCTTCAACGCCTCACTCCAGGAGGAACATACGATGTAAATGTAGATCACAGAGCAGCAACGACGCGACGGTCTTCTCCAAACAGCTTTATTGATATAATAATTTATTACGCACAAAGACAATCAAAGAAAGCAATGTAACGTGCAGTTTGTGTTATAAAATACACATAATAAATAAAACATAATAAAGCAGTAGTAAAATGTCTCAGCAAGCAAATTCGAAGTAAATCACAGGAAATTCGTAGCATTCTGTTCAATCATAAGGGAAGTTCTATGGACAAATGAATGTTTCCGAACATTTCTTGATGCCCTATTAATAACAATCCTAGAACTACCTCTACGAGAAGAATAATTGTAGGATCTAAATTTAAACATACGTTGTAGAGATAAACCGCATTTACCAGCTAGTATTTTCCTCAGCATTTTGGCATCTGCTTTCTTTCTACGATTCTCTAACATATCCAGTTTGAGAAGCTCATTTCTAGTTTCACTATTTGGCGTATCCATAAATCCAACTAAATGAGATCTCATAAACACACGCTTCGTAAACATACGCTGGATTCTTTCTAGAGCCACTTTATCCCTTTTCTTGTAGGGATTGAATACTACACTTCCGGACTCCAGAATAGACCTAACGTATAAAGTATACGCAAGAACAAGAACGTTGGCTTTTCTAGTTTTCAGTGTCCGGAATAAAGCAAACATTCTTTTCCTTGCGGAATTGCATACAAAATTTATATGTTTTGAGAAACAGATATTATCGGTAATAATGAATCCTAAGGGCGCGTTCGGGATTGCGAAAAGAAAGAAAAGAAATTAAAAAATGTCGTTCGGGATGGACGAAAAGAAATGTTTCAAAACTGAAATATGCTGAACATGCGAGAGATACCAGACAGTCAGAACATTTATTTTCTTTCTTTTCGGTCAATCCCGAACGCGCCCTAAGTCCTTTACTTCAGTTACTTTTGATATCACAATATCATTGCACAGATAGTCAACCTTTGGGTTAGAACCACCAATATACAATGATAGCGGTATCGTAGACAACAAACGGGCGTAGCGACGACGTAAAAACCAATGAGCTAACACCGGGGTGTTCTTATATACTAGTGGTAACAATTGTGTTAAATAATAATGCGACACACAATATTCCAGGGTTCGACCTTTTATTCATAGTTCTTGACTGTTATGTTTCACAGATATTCGTCTGTACAAACAGATACTGAGCGAACAAGAGAAGACGAGAATAATAACAGTGTTTATTAGTAATACAGAAGGCAGTGGTAGAGTTGATATAATGATCAATGAGTGTTAGGCAGTAGCCCTTATATACTGGTGGCTACGTGCAGAAACACACAATCATGCCAACGGGCAATTACTATTACTAGAGAGTGAAACATTGATCTTCCAAAGACTAAAGATCAATGAGCAACTGTAAGTGATAACTGGAACACAATGATAGTGAGCAAACTACATACAATAATTAATCTTAGGTATATACGTAATACCTAACACCTCCAACCTTAGTATTTAAGTCATACTTAAAAAGAAACAACAATAACACTAATGCTTAGTAGCGCTTATTAGACGGGTTGATCTCCATCTTCGTTGTTGGCTTCCTTGCACGGCTGGATCGACGTAGTGGCGGCGGCGTAGTTGTCACAGCTGGTTGCGGCGTAGAGGCAGCATCTTCGAAAACCTCCTCATCATCCGGCACAACGTCTTGTACCGTCGGCGCGGTAGTATATTCAACTGTTTCAGTGGTATCAGTTGACGGTTGAGTCTTTTGCATAGGTTTAGACTCTTTCAGGTTCGACTGGGGTAGTGGATTAATGTCGAATGCATCAAGCAAGATGTCGTAGGCTCGACTTCGGGTGGTGACAGTTCTCGGCCTCATCTGGTTAGCATGTCGACGGATAAGGTTCTTGCGTCCTTAAATCCTCACATCGTACATCACTGTACCGTTCTTCTTCACTACCGTAGCTTCCATCCAAGTAGGCTTACTCGGAACTGGAAGAAGAGTTCGTGTGGCATGCTCGACTGCTTTCTGCGTCCCATCCTTCATTCGATGTAGCAGCACCGCGCCTAGACCATACTGAGATGCATCCGTGACCAGGACCAACTCCTTCTTGGGGTCGTAGTGGGTGAGCAGCATTGGCGAGGCGACGATCTTCTTTACCTCGTCAAAGGCATTCTGACACTCTTTATTCCAGTTCCATTTGACATCTTTCTTCAACAGTTCGTCGAATGGTGCACGCAACTTGTGCAATTCCTTTATGAACCTGCCGTAGTAGTTGATCTTGCCGATGAAAGAGCGTAGCTGACTGACGTCTTTCGGTTCGGGCATCCTCAATATTGGCTCTATCTTGGATGGATCAGACTTGCGACCTTCTGCCGAGATAATCATCCCAAGGTACCTTATCTCTCTTGCAGCAAAGGTGCACTTCTCGAAATTGACGTGGAAACCATATTCCGAGATCCGTTTCATGCAGGCATTTAGGTTCCGATTGTGTTCCTGTAGTGTTCTACCAGAAACGATCACATCATCAAGGTACGCGCAACAACCTTCGAGTCCAGCTGTCATAGCGTCCATGATCTTCTGAAAGATTCCAGGAGCAGTCTTGACTCCGAAGCACATTCTGTTGTATCGGTACAATCCTCGATGAGTATTGATGACGAGCAAGTTCTTGGAGTCGTCCTCTAGCTCAACTTGTAGGTAGGCATCCTTGAAATCGAGCGTACTGAAGACGGTTCCACCGTTCAGTGTTGTCATTATATCTTCTGCTGTGGGAATCGGGTGTGCGAAGTCTTCCAGTGCATCGTTCAGTCCAGTGCTGAAATCGGCGCAGACTCTGACACTACCATTCGGTTTCTTAACACAGAGAATCGGAGCGGCCCACGGAGAATACGTGACGCTCTCAATGACTCCAAGTTGCTCTAGCCGGTCCAGCTCCTTTTCCACGTTTTCCTTGTAGTGAATCGGTACCATTCTCTTTGGGCGAAAAACGGCGTTTGCCCCTTTCTTGAGCTGGAGGCTCGCTTTGGTCTTCTTGCAGAGACCAAGCTCGGTGGAGAATACATCAGAGAACTGCGTCTTGAGCGTAGCAACGTACGTCGCAGCAGATTCCCTTGACGATGATGTAGTTATGGAAGGCTTTCCGGAGACCCGATTACAAACAGCATCCAACATAGATCTGAATGACGGTAGACGCTCCAACCAGTCCAGGCCTAGGAGATTCATCCTAGCGGTGACGTGCACGACCTCGACGATCTGCTCATCCTGGTAAGACGCGTTGCACTCGAAAGAACCAAACAATTCGAGCTGCTCTCCATTTGCTGCAGGTCGCGACTACGCTTGGGGATTTCAAGCTTGGTCGACCCAGCATCTTCCATGTGGCCTCAGATATCAGCGTTAAATCTGAGCCGGTGTCCAGTTGAAGTCGCACCTTCTTTCCATTCATCAGAACGTTAACGAATCTGCGGCCGACAGATCGCGAAGACACTTCGTGGACTTTTCTGTTGCTTTGCTTGTCTTTCTGCAGACAAGCCACGGCGTAATGCCCTTTTCTTCCACACTTGTTACAAGTTACTTCCTTTGCGGGACAAGACCGATGTCCGCTGTCTCTTCCGCAGTACTTGCACTTTCCTTGTGTGGGCCTTCTGTCGTCTCTCTTATGCTCTCGGTGGTTGGGTTTATTGACGCGGTTCACGGCAACGGGGTTCACGGGTAGATCAATGTCGTCCTTGTGCTCGTGGTACTTGTCGACGGCCTCAGCGACATCGTCGAGTGTCATCTATGGAGTTCGATCCAGGGTCTTGATGAGCCATGCACGCATCTCCATATCCTACGGATTACGCAGGCTATTCAAGTAGTTGAGCACGCGAAACTGCGAGTCAGTAAGTTCGTTGAATGCAAAGTCATCGCAGGCCTTGTTGACGACGCCGATGTGGGTCTTGTAGTCAACACCGTGCTGCTTGATAACATGTAGGCATTCAATACGTTTCCGGAATAACGACTTCTTGGTGACGAAGACAATCTTCATCTTCTCGATGACCTCATCCAGACTCATATCCATTGGCTTCTTCGGCAGACAGCGCAATTTCAGTTGTTTCTCCTGGTGTGGCCCGAGACGAGACAACACGAATCGTATTCTGTTGCTCTCCGGAACGCATTCGGCTTGAACTTCCAATAGATCTTGGTGATCCTCATACCAGTCAGCAAAGCTGGTTCCATCGTCGACATTGAATTCAAACATTGGAATGTTTTTGTATAGTACATCCAACATTCCCCTCGCTTCCGACGTCAATGGTTCACTTTCACGCGTTCTTTCGAAAGTGACATTTCCTTGAGTTTCTTCTTCCTTCCTCTCTTCCAGACGTTGCAGTCTTTCTACAGTCATCGCCTGACTCTCTTGAAGTTGCTTCAGCGAAGCCAGGATAGCCTTGAGCGTGGCCTCCTGATTGCTTTCCTGAGCCATGTTGTCGACGTCAGTAAAAAAAATTGGCGATAACTCTGTTCCGTCTGTGAACGTACGATGTCACCGTTTGAATATACTGTAAGACTGGGTGTTGGTTTCACAATGAAAACCTCACCAGTGGGTTACAGATACCCAAAGGTAACAACTGTTGTTGGCTTTGTGTGCCTAAAGCACCTCTATCCAAACAACAGCAAAAAGCGTTTTGATCTACCGGGTGTTGCGGCGTTGCCTGCTTCACCGGGGGTAGAAGATCAAAACACTATGCGAATCCACTTCACACGACCGAACACGACGACTGATGATGTACGTGTGTGCCTAAAGCACCTCTGTACAATCAACAGTTAGAAGAAGAAAGAATTCCTGAACGCCAGTGTTATGTTTCACAGATATTCGTCTGTACAAACAGATACTGAGCGAACAAGAGAAGACGAGAATAATAACAGTGTTTATTAGTAATACAGAAGGCAGTGGTAGAGTTGATATAATGAGCAATGAGTGTTAGGCAGTAGCCCTTATATACATATACTGGTGGCTACGTGCAGAAACACACAATCATGCCAACGGGCAATTACTATTACTAGAGAGTGAAACATTGATCTTCCAAAGACTAAAGATCAATGAGCAACTGTAAGTGATAACTGAAACACAATGATAGTGAGCAAACTACATACAATAATTAATCTTAGGTATATACCGTAATACCTAACATTGACCTTTAAATACACCCCACATTTTTCATTTAAAAGATGTTGGTGCATGTGATTCATAAGCGAAATCCATACAAACCATAACAAAGAAATCATATTCCAGTCAAAATATAGACAATAAAATTGTGATTGAAGAACTAATATTAAGTATTTCATAAATACTTCACACTCCGGAAACGCCATAGTGAAGAAAGGTTGTGAGCGAAGAGTCAAAAAAGTACGAGCCTAGTACGATCAAATAAGTAAACTAGGTGAGGAACAAACTCAATGTTCATTAAGAATTGGTGAGGAAAAATAACGAAAGGTATTATTAGTAAGACTTTCTTTAGCGTTATCAAGTGATTAGGCTAAAAGTATAATTTGCCGACAGGGCCTTCTCCCCGAGAGAAACGAAAAGGGTCAGTAATAGGAAAAAGTATGAAAAAAGTAGTAAAAAAAAACGAACGGTAATTAGTGTGCGATGCAGTTGCTAGGGTGAAATGTGAACTGTAATGATGGTGAGAAAAAAACAAAGGAAAACGCTAGTGTCAACAAATACGTTTTGGTTACAATAGTAAATCTATATTTACAGTGTTTGAGAAGACCAGCGGGTGGGGGGGGGGGCGTTTGGACTAGACCTACAGGTAAGGAGATGTTGATGAACGACCGACGTCGTAGTTCGACAGGCGGCTGGGAATCGGCGTATCGCGATCGCAAATTGCGATGTGATTGTGAAAACTTCCACACTTGCGACAGGGCCTGACACGGAAGTGCCGGCAGTTGCGGGCCCGGGTGAACATTCAGGCAGAGGAAGCAATGGCGGTTAGATATAAGGTAGCGGCGTCGTTCCGATACGGTACGGATGGTAGCACAGTAGCTTGAAGTGTGAGAGTTAACACGTGAGCAAAACGTGCAGCGTTGGTTCTCGTCACGGGGTGGAGTGTCTTGGGAGCGAGTGTATCGTTGGCGGTCAGAAGAACGGCGGCCAGATCGCGGTTCCGCGCGGGGTGGTGAGCGCTGTGGAGGGCGGTTAGATCGCGGTTCAGCGCGTGGTGGAGAGCCTTCTCGATGGTGGTTAGATCGCGGCTCAGCGCGTGGTGGAGAGCGTTCTGGATGGTGGTTAGATCGCGGCTCAGCGCTTGGCGCTGTACGACGTGGGGGCTGCTGTTCAGGTTCATCGGGAGTCGGTGAATAGGCCGGCGAATAGGATGGGGAGTATTGGGGACTCCCGAGGTCCAAATCGATGACATCGGGAGCTATTTCGTCGTGCATGGGTGATGAGTCCACTTCCTCGATTGTGAGGGTGGGAGGAAGAGGGGGCAGATGTGGCTTCTCCCGTTGTAGTTCAGTCTGGAGCGAGTAGCTGTCGCGGCGCAGCTGGCGAAGACATTCGGCAAAATTGAAGGACGGGTATGGACGCTGGCTTTGGTCATAATAGAAATCCTCGTGGATAGATCTGTTGTAGTTGAAGAGTTCGTTTCCGGCGCAGGTCCGTAGATATTGCTCACAGGTCAAAAGGAGCCGCTCTTGGAGTTTGCACTGATGTCCAATTAACTGTAACTTCTCATGAGCGTGCTGCAACGTGAGTTCGCTGGTGGCGTCAATTGACTCCTGAATCGTACTGCGGAATGTTGTGCGCAAAAATTCTGCATTGACGTATGAATCGGTGAGGAGCTGTATTAGCTGAGAAGGGGGGATCTCTCCGTGTTGTGAATTGTTGGCCATACCGACTGAAATGGCTGTAGTGAGAAAGACGAATCAAGCGGCGAAAAACCACAGATACAGTACGGAGAAAAGATACAAACGTGGCGGAGAGATATGGTAGACGGATGGAGTGTGTGCTTGCAAGAGATGTAATGTGCTGCACTTCTGAGTGGTGGACGAACGATTGTGTGCCGTGCTGGTAGTGGGAAAAGAATTCGCGTTGTGTACTTGAAGAAAGGCATTTTTCTAAGCGGTGCATTGAGAAGACGTGATTTGGAACGAAGTTGGACGTGGACGGTGGAGACAAGACAATGGTATCTGTTTGGGCAGAATAAATTTGGTGCTGGGTGAGTGGGCCACTTTCGAGGTGCCGCGGTCAAGACGAGACAGACGAAAAAAATAAATTGCAGCCGCTCAAGGGCTCGCAGGGTGGAGAACAGCTCCAGGCATTTCGCAGGCTGGAGAACCGCTCCAGGCGAAGAAAATAACTTGCAGCCGCTGAGGGGCTGGCTGGGTGGAGAACAGCTCCAGGCATTTCGCAGGCTGGAGATCCGCTCCAGGCGAAAAAAAATAAATAAATTGCAGCCGCTGAGGGGCTGGCTGGGTGGAGAACAGCTCCAGGCATTTCGCAGGCTGGAGAACCGCTCCAGGCGAAGAAAAAAAAATAACTTGCAGCCGCTGAGGGGCTGGTTGTGTGGAGAACAGCTGCAGGCATTTCGCAGGCTGGAGGACCGCTCCAGGCGAAAAAAATAAATAAATTGCAGCCGCTGAGGGGCTGGCTGGGTGGTGAACAGCTCCAGACATTTAAATTGTTGTAGCCGATGTTGGCTCAAATAAATGGCGCGAGAATAGATGCCAAAGTTACAATATGAACAACGTGCAGGATATGCGGTAGCCTATGGGAGTTCAGTAGTGACAGTAACAAAAAACAGCGAATTCTGATGTGCAGGCTTGAGTACAGTGCAGTGCAAAATGTGTAACATACGGATCCTTATACTGACTTTCCAATTGATGCGCGTATTGTGGAGTGTGGCGTGGCATATTTAAAGTGCAAAGGTGCAAAATCGGGTGAAGAGATTAATAGATAACGAAAAAAGTCTAGCAGAAGATTGAAGCGCTAGATCCGAGCGGTCGCCATGTAAAATGATAATGCGACACACAATATTCCAGGGTTCGACCTTTTATTCATAGTTCTTGACCTTTGTTAACCCAGGGGTGGTTACCGTACTGTGGGGTGCTACCTAAATGGCATATGGGCGTGCGTCACGTGCGGTGCGCGGGTTATCGATTGGTTACGGTACACTATTTTTTAGGATTTGTTCTTACTTTCTTTTGTGTTGCTGATTTTTGTTGTTGTTGCTGTTATTCTTGGCCTCGTGCCGTTATACGCTTGTCACTACCTGTATTGTGACTTTTCTATATTGAAGTAGTCGTCGGTACTAATATTCTTGCCCAAGACTACTAATTGTTGACTCATTGATTTGTTGTTGTTATAGTTACAAACCGGTATTATTTCATTTTGTACCAACGACTACCATCTCATTTGTTGCATTGTTATTGTTGTTGATTTGTTACCACGAGGATCATATTTCCCTCTGGTATCCATTTATTGTTGTTTGCCTGACTTGACGGCTCGTTCACAATTGTGACCCGTCACACTCTTCCCCGATTGTTGTTCCTCGAACCGTCGGTGTGAAAAGTTAGTATTACCAGGCCACTCATTGTTAACTTTGTTACAAATAGTTATTTGCCACGTTATTTGTGAAAATATTGATTATTGATAAATATTTGTTCTAACGGAGTATGTTTTGGAATCGTGCGTTGCATACGCCAGTCAAGTCAATTACCGATTCGTTTACTTCCCGTTACTTGGGGGCCGAACCGACTGACTTACCATCACAGGATACTCACCGTGCCGAATTGGAATTCGAAAATACCGAGCCAACCATAAAAGACACTGTTGCAGATATGAGTCCGACTAATAAGGCCAGCGCTGAGAAGAAGTCGAGAAACGCGGAGGGAGATATCAGAGAGGAGCTGAACCTTCATGTGCACAAAGTAAGTGATGAATTGGGTGCTCTAATTGGAAAGATTGAGGAAGCTGTAGAAAGATCGAATAATCGTTTGAACTCGCAAGAACTAACGGAGGAAGTTAAGGCGTTAGTAAGTAGCGAATGGCAGGAAGTGTTAACTAATGTGAGGCAGGCAGTAGAGCAAACTCACAGCGGTAAACCGGTCATGAACGAAATACTACAGTCTGTTCTTGGTTGCGAAGAACATGAGATCGTGACAGTGACTCAAAATATGAGGGAAGACTTGAGTATGTTGGACAGAGTGCTAGAAACCAATGACCAATTATCTTTACAGCTGGAGAAGTTGTCGAGCAGGAACAAGACTCTCGAGAGCGATGTCGCCGACCTCAAGGAGGAAATGCAGAGGGTCGAATATCTCTCCACCCGTAACGATGCACTGGAAGATAAAGTGGCTCAGTTGGAGGACGAAAACAGGAAACTCGCAGAAGCACTGAAAAGACATGAAGGTGAGAGAAACTCCCACACCAGTCGTAGAGAAAACGTTAAAGTAGCGCCACATAATGCTGAAGTTTTCCAAACCCCATGTGTCAGCTCGAGATTACTGAGATTACAGAGGGCGGAGGAGATGTCCAGGCGCCTACACGACGAATTGCTCCCGCGTGCACCGAACCGACAGAATGGCCAGTCCTTCAAGTACCAACAGGAGTCCGGTGGTGAGTATTCAGTGGATGATAGTCAGAAATCAATAGGGAGTGTAGTCGGTAATAATTACAAGTCTAATAACGGTAATGCAAACAATGAACGACAAAAGAGAGTAGTGTTTGAGCAAGGTGTTACGGAGACGGGAACGCCTAGGAGACCGCGACCCGGTCCCACTCGAGGACAATCTGAAATGACAGGGGTTCCCTCATACTCTTGCGAGGGCCCCTCACAATTTGAAAAGACAGGGGTTCACTCATACTCTTACGAGTACCCCTCGTTTTCTAACGATGAGCATTACACAACTGGTAACCGCTATAGGGACCAGTTTTTGTCAGATAATTCGGAGCAAACGAACTTGTGGGAAGATAGGTTTATGTTTATGCAAGCAAGCCAATCAGAAGCGATGACGAAAATGGCCGCTGGACTAGCCGCTATGGCGGTCCCGGAACCACGAATTTGCAGCACAGACGACGAGCGGGAATTACGAGCGTTTCAGTCCCAGTTTTCTTTGAAATATGGTATGCTGTCAGATGATCAACAAAAGGCAGCGCTATCTACGAAACTGACAGGGCGGGCCTTAGAAATATACAAGGCACTACCGAGTGCGGACCTGGCAGGAGCCATTGAAGAGGTATTCGATGCGATGGCCAGGACGATGATAGGCAGATCAGCCGCATCCGCAGCTGCAGCGTTCTTGGATCTCAGTCACTTTCGGAAAGAAGCTGGTGAATCCTACGCAAACATGTGTGCGCGACTGGAAAGGATGACCACGCAGGCGCATCCCACGTTACCAGCAGTGCATCTGCAGTCTGTACGGTGTAAGCATTTGTTGGAGGTGGTGTCACAATGGAGTGAATTCCCAACCCTCGTGAAACTATGCAACGGAACACAATACGATACTCTGAAGCGAGAGATAATCGAGCGCACCCAGATGAGGGAGCATCTGAGAAAATCCAATCAGAACAGAGTCGGGCCGCAGAATAAGCCTACAGCGAAGGACGTGGAAGTTCGGAATCACACGACACGGCAATCACCCACGATGAACACAGGAGTCGCACCAAAGTGTTCGAAGTGTTTCAGAATCGGGCACACAGCGGAAAGATGTCGCGCGGGCCCCAGAAGGCCACCAACCGCCACGAGCAGCAATGCGGCGCAGGTATCGGAGAACAAAGATCCACGGCGAGGAGTGTTGAGAAAGTTCCTGGAAACGGATGCAATTCAAGTGTGTTCATTGACACAAGAAGACGCAGAGGGGTACATTGGCAAGCGCACCGAGCTAACCACCAACGTTGCCGGCGTTACGATGGATGCATTAGTGGATAGCGGATCGCAAGTAAGCATCATCACCACGGGAGCGATAAAGAAATTGCATCGGGAAGGCGCAGAGTTGGAAGACACGTGCAAGTGGTACGAACTAGCAGATACGGAATTACCACAAATCCTTACTGCTTCGCGACAGCCAATGAAATTCGAAGGCAGAGCCGAAATCCCAGTATCCCTTGACTCCCAAGAGACTTATGGAAAGTTCTTAGTCTTGAAGCAGAGTGAACCAATGATACTGCTCGGCACAAATATATTTCCAGAATTGAACCTGGAGTTACGACAAAGAGAGTCGAACGGAAAGTCGATCGACGCCACAGTCGCTCTACGGACGCATGTGCCACCGAGAAGCACGATCACGGTACCGGTGAAGACACCACAGAATGTGAAGAAACAGGAGGCGACACTGATCAGCGCACACGTGGGAATCGCGAACTCCATTTGTGAAGTTCAAGACTCATCAGTGGCATGGGTGACGCTACACAACAACAGCGACACACCAAGCGTCCTTCACGAAGGTGAACACATCGGAAGTTGGGACACTGAAGGTGTATATTCCGTCGACCTGGACCAGGCGCTGAGAATGTGGACAGCGACACCAGGAGCGACAGCAATGTGTGCAGCGATATCGCCGGACAGGTCCGGGACCCTCAAGGAAGTGCTGGAAGAATGCTCCGACCAGACCCTCCCGGAAGCACTGGCGCAGATCGTGGAAGAATTTCAGGACGTGTTTGCCCTGAAAGACGAAGAACTTGGACGAACGGATCTCGTAGAACACACTATCATCACGAACGATAACACTCCGATCAGACAAAAACAACGACCGATCCCCGTTGGACTTCGCCCACAGGTGAAGGAAATGCTTGACGAGATGGAAAAGAACGGAGTTATCGCACAAAGCAATTCGCCATGGGCGTCACCGGTTGTACTTCAACGTAAAAAGGATGGAAACATCAGGATCTGTATCGATTATCGCAGGCTGAACCAAATCTGTGTCCAGGACGCGCATCCGTTGCCTAGCATCGACCTTCAAATCCAGAGCCTGGGTGACGCAAAAATCTTCTCCACATTGGACTTAGTGGCTGGATATTGGCAAATTCCGCTCTCGGAAGAATCGCAAGAAAAATCGGCTTTTGTGGTCCTCGATAAACTGTACGAATTCCACGTTTTGCCATTCGGGTTGGCCACGTCACCGGCTTGTTTTCAACGATTGATGGGCACCATTCTTGGAGATATGATTGGTGAACACGTATATGTATACTTGGACGATATATTGGTAGCTACGAGGAACGAAGAAGAACACATCCGTATACTGAAAGAGGTGTTTCGTCGCTTCAGGAGACATGGTCTCCGATTCAAAGCCAAAAAGTGTGCCCTTATGGTTTCGGAATTGTCGTATTTGGGGCACAAATTGACGCGGGACGGGCTTCAACCGGAAGGCGACAAGGTGCAGGCAATCCAGAACTACCCGAAGCTGCAGTCGCGAGAGGAGGTTATGTCGTTCCTGGGACTCTGCGGGTATTACAGAAAATTCGTGGCTGGCTATGCGGCAATTGCATCCCCGTTACATGCACTCACCAGCAAGAACCAGCAATGGGAATGGACGCAAAGTTCGCAAGAGGCGTTCGACGAGCTGAAAAAGAGACTAACCACGACACCGGTCCTTACGCAGCCCAGATTCGATCTCGCGAGGTCAGGGGAACGACCATTTATAATATACACCGATGCGTCGGGAAAAGGGCTCGGAGCAGTCCTCACACAGAAGGACGAGTGGGGTAACCTGAAGCCAATATATTTCGCATCCAAGGGTCTATCTAAGGCAGAAAAGAACTATCATGTTACAGATGCGGAAGCATTAGCAGTAGTGTTCGCCCTGCGTAAATTTCGCCAGTTCGTGTACGGATTCCCAATCATCGTACGGACGGACCATCAGCCACTCACGAGCTTGTTCACAAGATCGAATGTGTCACACAGAGTATTACGATGGGCGCTCGAGGTGCAGGACTTTAATGTAAAAATCGAGTATATAAAAGGGAAGGTTAACTTGGTGGCGGACGCCTTAAGTAGGGGCGGTGCCGTACCTGACGACAAAGACATCCCGTTGGAAACCTCTCATGTCATTTGCACCTTGCAAACGGAGACGACTTGGCTGACGGAACTCCAGGAAGAAGAACCGTTCCGCTCGATAATGACACACCTGCGAGCAAACAACAGCACGGTAGAAATACGCGTGCCTGGGAGACCGAAACCACTCCGGATCGCCGACTTCGTGATCGACGAGAACCACTTGTGCATCTTGGAGGAGAACGGAGAAGCAAGAAAGGTAGTGCCCAAAGCGAGAAGGCGCCCTCTAGTGGAGCAACTGCACCGGGGTGTTCGAGCCGGACACTTCTCAGCGGGCAAAATCATTCGACTACTGCAGAAAGAGTTCTACTGGCCGACACTACGCCTAGATGTGGAAAAGTGGCTCAGAGAATGTCAAACTTGCGTAACAGCGAACTCCAGACCAACTCTGACCCCACCGCTACAACCAGTAGTAACCGATAGACCGTTCCAACTAGTCGAAATAGACTTGATCGACATGGGACGCACGTCAGATGGGAATAGATATTGTTTGAGTATCCTCGACCATTTCACTAAATTCGCGACGGCGTTACCGCTAGCATCGAAGGAAGCAGAAGTGGTAGCGAGGGCACTGGTTTCATGGATGACTAACACAGGGCATATCCCAGAGCGAGTACATTCCGATCAGGGTCGAGAATTCGACAATGCTGTACTGCAGCATGCCGAGAGGCTACTGGGAACCACGCACAGTTGGACCAAAGGATACGATTCGCGCGGGAACGGAGGAGTCGAACGACTTAACCGCACTTTGGAGCTTATCCTGAAGAAAACAGTCCAGAACCCGGTCGAATGGGACAAGAAGCTGTCCTTCGCAGTCTTGGCCTACAACAGTGTGCCACACAACACTACCCAGGAGTCACCTTATTTCCTACTATATGGACGAGACCCTCGGTTCGTCTGGGAAGGCCTGCCCCAAACAGAGCAGGGAGTGCATCGAATCGATGTCGGAGAGTATAGAACGGAGCTAGTTGCGAACCTACAGATGGCCTGGGAAGCAGCGCACAAGGAGATGAAGAAAATGTCTGTGGCAATGAAGAAAAACTACGACGACAGAAAAGCGGTGGACCCATCACGATTGCCGAAAGTTGGAGATCGAGTGCTACTCAGAGTGCCTGCCGAGAAGATGAACAGCAAGCATCCGAAGTTGACCAACGAATGGAGGGGGCCATTCCGAGTAAAAGGAACAACGGAAAGCTCCGCGCATATCGGGAACATATTCGAAGCCAGTGAAGAACTCACAGTACCAATGGACGCACTGAAACTAGTACCCGTTGAGATGCCAGACACACCTTGCCAAACAAAACATCGAAGGGGGCGGAAAGGGAAATGCAACTAAAGAACATGGACAATGACTTATGTGTGTACATAGCCTATATATAAATGTTTAATTTCTATTATCTATTTTAGGGACGCCCACTCCAAGGTACTGACTGTCGACGCCGGGTGCCCATTGGACCCTATCGCGGTCTGTACCGTCCCCCAGTGCAGCATCCCAAAACTCGAGGCCCACGCTTCGCTTCTCGGAGCCGTCCACTACTTCGCAGCCCGACTTAAAACCCAAGATGGTGGAGAGGCGTTTTCTAATTGCATCAAACGGGTCAATGTTCCATTGCCTATTACCGAGGATCATATGGGCAATGCTATCGCTATTATGTGTTATTGTAACCATTTCTCTCGTTACCTCCAGTATCTTTTCTCCTTGTCTCTGTCCAACCCGTCTTTCACCATCAATCTCCCAGCTCTTCGTTTTCATCCTAACTTTAATACTGTGTTCACTACAATCATTTCTAAGTGGGCTAAAAATCTATCTCTCCCACAGCCAACCAACGTGCCGCTTCGGGTATCCGCCGAGGACGCTGCTGATTTCCTTAGGTGGAAAGAGGCACAGGGTAAAGCAGATAGTCATCATAATAACGACGCTGCTCCCAGCCACCCCCGAGGAGAGCCTTTTCGATCGGCGCCTCGGGGTCGCTATTACTCTCGCCCGCATCCTTATCAGCACTAAGCCGTGAGGATATGAGCCCGGGGACGGCCTCTTCTTTCAAAGGGGGGCATGTTAACCCAGGGGTGGTTACCGTACTGTGGGGTGCTACCTAAATGGCATATGGGCGTGCGTCACGTGCGGTGCGCGGGTTATCGATTGGTTACGGTACACTATTTTTTAGGATTTGTTCTTACTTTCTTTTGTGTTGCTGATTTTTGTTGTTGTTGCTGTTATTCTTGGCCTCGTGCCGTTATACGCTTGTCACTACCTGTATTGTGACTTTTCTATATTGAAGTAGTCGTCGGTACTAATATTCTTGCCCAAGACTACTAATTGTTGACTCATTGATTTGTTGTTGTTATAGTTACAAACCGGTATTATTTCATTTTGTACCAACGACTACCATCTCATTTGTTGCATTGTTATTGTTGTTGATTTGTTACCACGAGGATCATATTTCCCTCTGGTATCCATTTATTGTTGTTTGCCTGACTTGACGGCTCGTTCACAATTGTGACCCGTCACACTCTTCCCCGATTGTTGTTCCTCGAACCGTCGGTGTGAAAAGTTAGTATTACCAGGCCACTCATTGTTAACTTTGTTACAAATAGTTATTTGCCACGTTATTTGTGAAAATATTGATTATTGATAAATATTTGTTCTAACGGAGTATGTTTTGGAATCGTGCGTTGCATACGCCAGACAAGTCAATTACCGATTCGTTTACTTCCCGTTACTCCTTTAAATACACCCCAAATATTTCATTTAAAAGATGTTTGTGCATGTGATTCATAAGCGAAATCCATACATACCATTAACAAAGAAATCATATTCCAGTCAAAATATAGACAATAAAATTGTGATTGAAGAACTAATATTAAGTATTTCATAAATACTTCACAAATTGCATCACAGACAATTAGAACAAGTAATTTGCCTGCGGCAACATACAATTAGCGCATGAAGCACATATGATTAGAAGATCAGAAATCAAACGTGTGAGTGTAATAAAACAACTATAAACATTACACTACAAACTACTAAGTCTTAGGTATAGCCTAATACCTAACACGTACTTACTTTGTTTTCATTGTTTGTATATTGGTGGTGCTTGGTGCTTTACTGCTTTTTTCAGTAGATGCCGTTGTTGTTATTTTTCCTTTGTTTTTTTTGCTCCACATTTATATGCGACACCGCGCTTTATTGACCATAATTATTTCAGATATGACATCCTATTCAAATTTTTTGCACAATCTGTTCCAAAGACAGGGATCTAGAGGTCCCGAATGGTCCATCCGCTCTCATCTTCAAAACGGGCGAGCAGTGTAAGTTACGGTTATTATTTGGTAGTATCATTATGGCTGGTCGGACGCGACCGAGTATCGCGTTGGGAAAAGTTTGAAGAATGTTGGCTATTCAGCCATGTTATGTTCGTGATCTCTCTTTTTTTCACTTCCTGGCTGTTATTGAGCCGAAATTTTCTAGAATTCCAATTAAACTATACTTGGTTTTAAATTTGGAGATCTTGTTAGAGAATGAATGAAACCCCATCGTGAACTTTTTACCAAGTAGCAAGTCCGGAGACCAGACCCAAACATAATAGCTTTCCTCTTAAATATCCTATGTGGACCACGCTCCTAAGAATTAATTGTTTGTTGCTCGTATTTTCTCTAGATATTGAATGAACTTGCATAACATTTCGATGCCTCCTGCACCGTCGTTGGGGCCAACTTGGTCAATAAGGTTGCACAGGGTTCCGGGTCATCGAAGAAACAAGAGAGAGAGGCCGCAGCTGCAAAGTCGCAAAGAGTTTGCCCGATGAAGGTTATATAAGCAAAAACACCTTCCAGAGCTTAAATGTGAGTGCTTTGCGATCTAACATGTAAACATTTTGGGCTCTAATTTGGCAAATGGGCTCTAATTTGACATATCTATTCTTCTAATGGTCTTATACCAAACCTGCAAAAACTCCGCCCGAAAAGATGATTTTGAAGAAAAGTTTTTAAAAAACGACTGACGTATTATGTGGATTTTTCTGTCTTTGGTTCCGCATTTTCGTGGGCATCAAATGCACACTTTTGGGCTGGTCTTCATTATAGTACCAGACGGCTCACGCCGCCTGAGGCGACTTACGTGGAAATATGGTTGGTTTAGCATGGGTATACTTATATACAAAGCTTCAAACGTATCATAAGAAATTCACATAATAGGAAACAATTGCATATGCATACTTCTATAGCTGCGACACTATTTTTATACCCGAACATGAAAATTTGCATTTCTTAACGCACATCGGTATGCAAATTAGGCTACAGTTACTCTTTTATATAATAAGACCAGACGGCTCGCGCCGCCTGAGGCGACTTGCATGGAAATATTATTGGCTTAGCAGGGTCATACTTATATACAAAGCATCAAGCGTATCATAAGAAATTCACATAATAGGAAGCAATTGCATATGCATACTTCGATATTGAGCTGCGAAACTCTTTTTATACCCGAACAGGAAATTTGCATTTCGTAACGCACATCGGTATGCAAATTAGGCTACAGTTACTCTTTTATATAATAAGAAAGATATCAGGTCTCGGTAGGCTCTGATACTATGCTCGACTCGCATCTTTATATTACACTTTTCGTATGCTAATTACATAGGAAATGGAAAACACCAAAAAAACACGGAACATGATCATTGAAAAACCCGCTCATGGTCCGTGTTTTTTTTTCGAACAGAATCGACGATTTTCTTATGTATTATTCAGCAGATTTTAGTAAAAACCCGTGTTTTTTTTGGTGCAGACACCAAATAACACGGAACTTGGTCGAAAAAAACACGGATCATCAGTGATCGGTGTTTTTAGGAGCATGTTCGGGTTTTTCGTTGTGTTTTTTTTACAAAACCCGTGTTTTTTTTGTTTTTTTTTTTTTTTTTTTTTTTTTTTTTTTTCCGTGTTTTTTTTTTCGTGTTTCCGTTTTCCTGTGTACTTTCGAACTTTCGAAATACTTTCGAAACAGACAATTCTAAGACTTGTTTACACAAATGTAAGTATGCCCAATAGCATACGTTACAATAAGCGAACATCTTTTTACATCTAGTTCTTATTTTTGTAGGCAAAGGCACTATTCTTGCGGTCTCCCTTCCTGTCATCGCCAAGTCTGAGACTTCCGCGTCCGACGGTATGTTTTGGTTTGGTATGAAATACACACCACCTTATTGTTGCTTTTTCATTTGTTTGTAGCAAACACTATGATCTTTGTTTCCGAGTATTTTCCGCCAATTCTCCGAGCTCGGCCCGCGGAAAAACCAGCAAGTTTTTTAGTAGTTTCCTACTAGGTTTTTACGCGGGCGAGCTCGAGAATTGGCGGAAAACTCGGAAACACTCTCTCGTCGCGGAGGGCGCAGACAACGATACCCTCCCACAGCACGCCGCACCGCGGCAAAAAACCACCGCCTACACAAAAAATAATAATAATAACGAATAATAACACAAAAGCAAATACTAATGTTTATTTTAATATTAAAAAACATCAACAAAAATAACATCGGCAAAATAGGAAAGAGGCGCTGATGAATGCATTTTTATGTCTATTTTAATACTATTTTAGAAGGCAAAAACAAATATAGGACTAAATAAATACGCAAGGTTCAAGATCATGCAAAAGGAATGCCTCAAAAAAACCTCTACGGGACTACATAAACTCTTATGATAACCAAATTTAAGTCATAACAGGGTTGTAAAAAATCAATTCTTCTGTTTGACCCTTAAAAAAACACTTCTGTTTGACCTTGTGCAAATCCCGAGCTCGGCCCGCCGATTTCCCGAGCTCGGCCCGAGAACCTCAAAGTTTCCGAGCTTTTTCCGAGAATCTTCTCGGAGAATACTCGGGAAATAGGCGGAAAATCCTCGGAAAGGCCTAGTTTCTCGGAAAATGCTCGGGATTTATTAACGGAGCAGTATGATTGTTTGGAGGCGCAGCGTTGCAGCAAGTCGAAGTGCGGGATATATGTATTCATTAGTGAGCTCAATTTATGTTTTCTGCTCACCTAGCCGTTTATATCCTTATTCGTTCACCTTGTGAAGTGTGAATACACTCGGAAACATCATCAAAATAAAATGGAAATGTTAAAATTCAATATACTTTAACTTTGTTGTAGATATGTCAGAAGGTTGAGGAGACAGTCATGAGGCAGTGTGTACGTTGGGAGACGTAATGCGCGGCGTCTGGGTGTGCCACGGGTGCGCTGTGCGGTTTAGTTGAGTTCAAGGTTTACGTTATTATTTGCAGGCAAATCTTCCAATTCGTTCTTCGGTATCCACGTTGGCTCTTGGGACTGGGAAAGAGGTGTGTTGCTTTGCACTCTTGTATTGAAACTGAATTGAGATCGTATAAGGGTCTCCCGTGTGGCCGTATGCACGAACACCAAGATCCTCCCTGGGTGGGAGGATCCCGGTGTAGCAAAGGTATGTTTGATTCCTGAAAGTCTTTGTTTGGTTCTTGTCTTTGAGTTGAGAAGTTTTGAGAAACATTTTTATTGCGGGTTTGCGCGTCGGCGTCGGGTTGCGTGGGCAACAAGGCTGTACATACCTGTACCTACACATCTGATTTTAATGTCAACTCCTTTGTGGAGAGGGGTGTGATTTGGGTGGACTAATTTGCATATAAAGTATTGAATTATCTTTGGAAATGTTGGTGTTTATGTTACTGCGACTACTGAGATTATTTTTGTGCGTCGCATCGAGCGTGAAGGCTTGTTTTGTTTGTTTGCGACCAGTCAACTTTTACTTTTTGATTTTGATGTTTGAATTGAATTGCAGAATGAAAATGATGGTTCTTCGGCCGGTACTTGCGAAACTCCCTCTGTTGTGACTCCTATTGAGGTTTGTTCATCAAGCTAGAGCAGCTTTTTTGAGATATTCACTCTTTTCGGTGGGAGTAATGTCTAATTTGCCTTCACAACGGTGAGAAACATGATAAATAAAATGCAAATGGTTGGTTTTGTTTTTGGTTTTTCGTGCAATTCCCGATACGTCTTATTTGTGAGTTTGTGGTTGTTTAGCCCATTCACCTAATGCTACTATTTGACGAGTGAAGTGTCGTTGTTAAGTCTAATTGAAGATTTTGCAGAATGAGTCCATATTGGCCGCACCAGCGTCTTCTACATCATCTCCACAATCTACCTCGGCTAGCGCTGGCAGACCTACGTGTCAGCAGCAGAAGGCCCAGACGGTTTGATACTTTTCTATTTGTTTTCCCGTTGAGTTGTTTGGAATTGCGCGCCCGCAATGCCAATTCTGTGTTCTTTCACTGAAGCTATTTTCTTGTATGTGTGAGCGTGAGTGCCGTCCATTCCTGTGTTACTTGTAAAGATGCAGTGTGTAGTGGAGATGAAGTGCGGGTGTCTTCATACACAGTTCTACTATTTGATGAGTAGATGATTGTAACGTGGTAGGAAGAAGTCTAATTGAGTATTTTGCAGGGTATACGTGTGCAAAATACTTATCGAGCTACCACTACTGTTGTCACAAGTCAGAAGGTTCGATGCTTTTCTATTTATTTTCCATTTGAAATGTTTGTGTCTCCGTGCCTATCGTAATAAAGTACCGTAGTTCCAATCAGTTAAGCAGCAAAATGATCCGTTCTACAGTGATACTAGTAAGCTAGTGATTTATAATGATTACACACGCGCGCACGCGTGTCTGTGTGTGTTTTTGGCTGATAGTGAACTGAACTGAACTGAGCCTACTGTGCTTGTTGACACACTGTGCACAGTGTTCCACAATTCTACAAGAAACTTATTAGTGGTTATATATGTTTGTATTTGGAAAGTTGATTTGTCTCATGATGACAACGCGGCCCTTGTCCATGAGCAAAAGAAGAACGCGATGGCGGATCTAGAGGTCGAGAAGCAGAACGCCGTGAAGCGCAAGCTTGAGTCCGAATCGGTCGTTATGAAGAAATCGGAGGCAAGTTGTCTAAGAGTAAATGGTTTTTTAACAATAAGTAAGCATCTTCAAGGGAATCCTTACGGAGTTACCCATAAGAAAGGTTTCCCTTGTTTCGGATCGTGCAATTCTACTGTTTTCCTATTAAGTTGGTTTTGTTTTTGGTTTTCCGTGCAATTGCCGATACGTCTTATTTGTGAGTTTGTGTTGTTTAGCCCTTTCACCTAATGCTACTATTTAGTGAAGTGTCGTGAGTGCTGCCCATTGCCGCCCATTCCTGTGTTACTTGTAAAGATGCAGTGTGTAGTGGAGATTAAGCGTATATGTATACATTTTGCAGAGTGAGGTTGGCCCGTCGCCGGCGGTTTCGTCTAACCCGAAAACTGCGTCTACTTCTTCAACTGTGAAGGTTTGATGTTTTTTCTATTGCTTCCCAGTTCAGTTTGCGCTCAAGTAGTCAAGTACCACAGTTTCGCGGTTCTACAGTAATCCTGGTAAAATAATATTTAAGGTACTGTAATGATAGTTCGGGTAAATTCGGGTCACAATTTTTCACACTCCGTCAAGGGCTTTTGAGCTTGTGTTTATATATTTTTGTGTTTAGTGCAAAGATACAAAGGACAAGGCCAAGACGCATAGCGGGGATTCTAATCTGTACGTGAACTATTTGGATGTGGGCAGGAAGGTGTGTGTTGGAAAGGCCCAGGATTACAAGAAACGACAGACAAAGAACAATATTGAGGCAAGTTTTGAATTAGGATAATCATTGTATGTTGATTTCATGACCCACATGAACTGAAACGCTTGCGAATTTGCTTAGAACACGAGTCTTAATATGCAAACTAGTATAATTCACCTCCCACCGAAGTCATGTACCACCTCCCCAAAATTTTGAGATTCGGCCCTAATTTGTGGCCTGCGCCCTAATCATTGTAAGCGCAAACACGCGCACTTGCGTTGCTTGAATAACTTGTAAATCAACATGATGGACTGTTTGCGAAACGTGTATTGGAGATTTACGTGTCTTCTTTCCAAGTGCTTGTGTAGGTTTTTATTGTGTTTTGGGTTTACAGTTTGAGCTGGCCAGAGTATTTTTTATTGGGTTTACAGTTTGGGTTGGCCATGCTTACCGGCTTTCTGACACTGAGCCATATTAAATGAAACGCCTTGCGACTTTGTTGTTACATCTTGTTCTAAGCGGAATTATACATGATAGGTGCAACTGAATCGCTGTGCCTCGTGTGCATAATTGCATACGAAGAACCAACATAGTACACAGGCGTAGATTCATACTGAATAACATAAAAATGACTAGTTGTCCTACGTGTTATCTTTTCAAACTGGTTGTCGTGATTGTTGTGTGTGACGGGTCGGGTCGGTCTGTAAACAAATGTTACGTAGAAGTTAGATGTTCGTAATTCAGGAACACGACGATAGTCTACTCGAGCTGGCGCGAGGTCTGGATTCGTGTGAATCCGCACTGTTTGAAAACGTAAGTATTTTGTTCTAAGTTTTTTTTTCACTTTGTAGTGTGGTAGCAGTTTCTTATCACGTCGTCATTGATTGTGTGACAGAAAACTGTTTATGAACTGGTTCCGCACTATTTTTTTTACATAGTACATTGAAGAACTGCATCCAACCGCATTCGTAGTATTGCAAACATGGGACGCGTGCTTATGAGACATCTGACTGGAAATGCAGTACTGTGTTAGCACACGACGCACACGTCACAAACCATGTTCCATACCGCTTTAAAGTCTGTCCGAATGAACTGAAATGTCTGTACTTTGGGGACTAAAGAATGAACAGGATGATGCGATGTCGGACGACGACATGCCCCTTTCCTCGTTGCTCAATGGGAAGAGGGCTGGATCAAGTACTCGTACGGGAGTACGTTTTTTTTATAAACGTTTGTTTGTTTGTTTATTTACGCCTGAAGACGAACAGGTTGTCATTGTTTTTTAATGTGTGCCACGGACTAAATGTGCATCAGTTTCCGAAGTGGCACCTCCGCGATGCCTAAGAGAGTACAATAATGATGTTCTTAATTTCAGGTTAAGAAGCCACCACAGGTCGAGTCAACGCAATCGGGACTGCGCCAGTCCAGCAGGGTACGAATGCCGGTCGTCAGGTTTGTTAATAATAATTTATTTGCTTTTGATAATAGTCCATTGTTGCTAATAGGCTGTCTCGTGGTTTGAACATGGTTTATTGATCCAAGTCCAAACACTGAAGAAATGGACAATCATACATACTCTAAGTGCGAATACTTTGCAAGGGTCCTAGCTCCTATTTACAAGATTTTAACTACATTTAGACCCTTTTTAAAATTAATGAATGCGAAAGAGACTTATGAAAGTATAGTGAAGTTAACAAACTTATACTTTCAAGGTATAGTAACATGAATACACAGGATACTTATGCGCTGTACTTAAACATGTAATATTTAGATTCGCGGTTCAATGTGATGCCCCGCCTAAAAAGAAGGTAAAAGTGGACGACAAGTTCAGTGGGGGCAAGAAGCCCGAGAGCAAGGAGGCAGCCACCATTAGAATTAGAAGGCTCGAAGCCGCTCTTGAAGAGGCCCGGGCGGCGATTGAAGCCACGAACGGGAAGAATGCAGCAAATATATCCAAGGCCTAGGGTGTAGTCTGTATTGTTAGAGTCAGGTTAGCATTTTTTGGGTTTAGTTTAGCTCTTGGTGGATAGTGGCACGTTGTTTGGTTTCCAAGTTGGTATATGAATTCAAAGCATGAGTCCTGCAAAGTCATTGGTGAAAAGCATGATGTAAGCTACAGTACTCGATGGTATGGTATTACTAGTTGGCTCTTGTAGGTGGTAAATTTTTTTGTCAACTTGGATCTGAACTTGTCTTTATTTTTGTCCGGTTTTTTTTTATTTGTATGCCTCTAATCTTAAAAGCAGTACGGTTAATTTGTGGTCTGAGCCTGGGCATTGCGCTTATAATTTACCGGTACCAGTTGTATGTGATCTCTCCATTGTGTTTATGCATACGAGTACGTTTTCTCTGTTACCTGTGTTAGCAGTTTGTGACGAGTCTCTACTGGTGATATTGGCTATTTTTTTTCATTTTGTTGTGCCCGTTTGTTTATCTGTGCCATGAGTATTCGACTATACATTAAAGTATGCCTTATTTATTTTGTACCCTTTACGTTCTTTTATGCATTCGTGCTTTCATTCAACTGGATCTTTACTTGCTTAGATATTACCGTTTTGACATACCCGTATGTTGTTATAACATATGTATACCTGTATGTTGTTTGAACATTTTTGTTCGTAGGGGTCCAGTAATATATTTATATTTTGTTTGATACCGCCCGATTGTGAGTAATTGAGATTATTGAAAATGAGCCAAAATTATTGCTTCTGTGAATAGTTCGTACGTTTGCAATGTCTGATAGAGTATTTATGTTAAGTTTTCGCGCACTTTCGCATGCGAAAGTATCATCCATGTTATTGCAGTTTCTATAGTGGGAAACTAGTGGAATTTTACATACAGTAAGAAATTTACATACCCTGCGGCGTGTTTTGCATACATCTAATGTAAAACTGCGCGAAAATGGAAAAGTGAACTTGGATGGTACTTTCGCGGCGAATTTGCACGCAAGTGTAACATAAATACTCTATCATTATATATCCTGTGCATCGTTTTCAGATTCTTATAAATTTGCATGTTTTTTTTACTCATTTATCGCATGTTTTGATCTTGGTCCGCGTGAATAATTTTTACTTTGCGCATAAACTATTTAGACCAACTATATGTTTTTGTTCTGTTACATTGTATTATAGTACGTCATGTGGGTTGGGGGTTTATGCCATGTGTGCAGTAGGTGCCATGTGTGCAGTAGTATGTCATGTGGGTTGGGGGTTTATGCCATGTGTGCAGTAGGTAGTAACATTATTGCTTGTATGCTACAAAGATGAACTACAGTAATAGGGCAATTACTTGGAAGGTACAATAGTGGTACTAAACTAATAGTGTATTTGCTTGGAAGCTACAGTAGAGGGTTGTTCTTTGGAATCTACAGTAATGGGTTATGGTTTGGAAGCTACAGTAATGGGTTATGATTTGGAAGCTGCATCTTATGGGTTATGGTTTGAAAGCTACAGTAATGGGTTATTGCTTGGGCTTGGTTTTCACTTGGTATATGTTAGGGTGACTACAATAAGCCGTGGTATGCATTTACATATGGATAAGTATGGAACCTAATGTATGGTGAGTGTTTTTGATGGAATGTCTAAGGTGATTTTGTACCGTAGTGTTGCTTCATAATAGGGCAACTAACATAAAAAGATTGTATAGTTTTACTGTAGCCGGGGTGTAGTTTTCGAGTAGTTGATTTGAAAACCATGTCGCGCATTTGTATTAATTGTTATGCTCAAACTTACAAACTACAGTGGGAGAAGATGTAATACGGTAAGTGCTTGTGATGGATTTTCGGTAATGATTAGGTGTGTATTTGAATGCAGTGTTTGTGTATGCTTTCGTGGGTAATTTAAGCATACAAAAAAGTGTACCTTGTGTTATAATTAAACTAACTATAGCAGAAACAGTAATATTAGTAGATAATATAAGGCTTTGAATTTCTATGTATTACTCGTATTATGTGTGACTCCTTTGAACCCTACTATATATCTAGGTTTAAGTTGCAGCCTTGTGTTCTTATGGTGTCCCGAGGGTATCTGCGTGTACGGAGGGTATCTGCGTGTCCCGAGGGTATCTGACCCGATAAAAGGAAAAAAATTGATCACTAATTCTCGTGAGCCCGTTATTATGCTTTCCAGTTTGTACCTGCACCTGCAGATCGCAGTACTGCATTCTGGTTTCTCTTTTCCTGCACTTTTTTGTTCGTACTATTGATTGCACTTGTGCAAAGTGCAAACCCAATAACTTTTTTTCAGAAATTTTCTAAATATGTCCCCAATAGGATAGCGATGATGCTGTGTCGAAAAAGGGGTTCATTGTGGGTGCCGGTGGGGCCCGCCAAGGTCCAATTTGGTCCCAGGTCCAAAATTATAAAAATGCTGAAACTTCTCCGCAATGTATAATTTATAACACTGGTAGTCATTAAGTATGTTATTTTTTGAGACTAAATGTCCGATTTCTCTGGAGAAAACCATGCGGAGGAACCCCCGACTCAATCTACCATTTCTGGCACCCAGACCCAGTCGCCGCGGAATATGGAATATCACCTTTTGTAAATTCATTCCCTCGTTGCATAGTGCATCTTGTTACCTATGCTTACTTGTGTTATGCAGACTTGTTGTTATTGCTATCTGTTACTAGGATAAATATGCTGTGTGTGTCGCATAACGACGTCGATCGATTACTAGCTGCTGCGATACGAAACTACGCCGAATAAGCCCAAATAGCCTTACCACCTGAAATAACATGCTTAATGAGCACCAGTGTTAAAAATTGTACACTGTGGAGAAGTTTCTGCGAATTTAATAATTTTGGACCTGGGACCTAAATGGGCCTTAACTGACCCCAACGGTACTGAGGCCCACAGTGAACCGCTTTTTCGGACTCAGCATCTTCGCTAACCTTATGGGGACCAGTTTTAGAAAATTTCAGAAAAAAAAGTTATTGTGCATAAGTTCAAGAGTACTAGCTAGTACCATCAATCTATTGTTCATCGTTTTTGAATTCAACAAAAGAAACTGGGGTCTCGAATTTTTCGCCGGTGTACATATCTCATGTGCCCATTCCCATTATCCAAACACAGTTACATGATCCTATCTTTTTGACTACATAGGTTCAGTTTTCAGTTCTTAACTTGAAATGGATATGGATATGGCGCTTATGTTCTCATTTGGCGCTGGAATATTTTCACCGTTGTCGCTTGTGATTGAAGTTTTCCGTTGCCTCCGCTATGTTAAATTTTGTTCTATTATTTGTTTGACGTTGTTACTTTCATAGATTCCGGAATATGCCCACGTCAAGCCAGAATCCTTCCGGTCTCCTTCGCCAGGCCCAGCCGCATGTTACAAATAATGATGGTAAAAGGTAAGTTTTATGGGCTCGTTAATTGGAAGTAAGCTAGTTTTTATAAAGGGGTTTCAGAAAATGCCGTACTGTACACATGTACTCACTATTCTTTTGATTACCCGTTGATTTGTGATTTTGTTTTTGGTATGCTTATCGAGGATTTGGGCTTTTTGCAGGTGTCGTTACAGTCACATTATCTGTAATTCTGTGAAGAATTCTTTCCATCCAATTTACGCGCGTACACTGTCTTTTCGTTCGAAAGGTTTTTACCTACTTACACTTCAGGGCTTCTGGCACTTCTACGAAGACTGGTATCACAAAACGACGTAGGTCTTCGAGGATCAAGAAGCCGGTGATGAGGTTTCTATACAGCTTCGATGTACGACGAAAACCACACAGTCATACCCTACAAGTGAAAATACTTAAATAATTCGTAGTTCCAAGTTCCTACTTACGAAGATCGAAACTATGTGCAGATGGTTTCCTGCAAATACGAACATACTTAGTTATTGTGCTTAAATATATCATATTTAGGTTCCAAGTCGACGACCCAAGGCAGAAAACGAAGAGACTTGGAGATGATGTCAAGAAGGCCGAAGACGAGTTCGCGCAGACTCAGGTCGAAATGGATGAGGCGAACGCCAATTTGTCCGAGGCTGAGGTCCAACTGGCTGAAGCGGAAGCCAAGGTGTCTGACAGCCAGGAGGCACTTCTGAAGGCTATGGAGGAGGCTTGCAGAGCTGCGAAGAAGAATCGCAGAGCTGCGAACAGGGCGCTCGAAACTAAGTACAAGAAGAGTCGAGAGCTAACCAGAGCTCGTTCCAAGAAGACTTAGTTATATCATTTGTCCCCCCCCCCCACCTCTATTTTTGTGTGAACATCTACGCGCTTTGTTCTTTCCGGTACCTTTATGTTGTACTGTAACATGAGTTTGTGGTGTTTTAGCAATGTTTACCAAATTACCGTAGTTATTTTGAGCACGGTTCAGATATGTCCATTTTGTTAGATGATTAGATCATAGGAAGATCTACCTACCTTCCGCATGTGAATTGTGAATGACGCTTTATATGTGAAAATATGCAAAAATACTTTACCAAAAGCGAATAATTTGAATTCCAACTCAGGGGGTGAACAAGTAGAAAGGTAGTTCTACTTAACTACCGCGGGATTATGAAACGTGTGGTGATATGCCTGCAGACCCCTGCAGTATATGTAAAGATATAATATGCAAATATTTGCCGAAATAATTTGCATACTCCCGATCGGGAAGCAGCTGTATGAACACATTTCGTGATCCTACGGTAATTAAGTAGAACTACTTGTCTACTTGTTCACTCCCAGAGTTGGAATTCAAATTATTCGGTGTTGGTAAAGTATTTGTCTCTATTCTTTACTAAATACAAGTAAATTCGAAGAAAAACGACGATTTTGTAGTGACTGCGATCCTTTAATGTCGATCCGCATAGTGAACAATTGATGAAATCAATTTATTCCTATAAAGAATATTAATTACATTCCTTCTGTCGATCAAGATTCGACTGCACGATTGTTGTCGTGGATGGCATTGTATCTTTTCCATTCTGTTCACTATACTATATCTTTACTTTAGTTGAACGACGCAGTCGCAGTGAGCCAGGCCAATTTGGACGCTAAGGTGGCCGATGCGCAGGACATTCAAACTCACAAGGCTAAGAACATGGGAAACATGGCGGAGGTTTGTAACTGAGTGTAAAACTGTTTGGCTTGGTGTCCAATTCGTATTTTTTGACAATTGGTATATTTTTTATGTCTAGATGCCGTTCTGTGGTGAACAGAACTCAGTTCACTTGCCCGTCGATAAGTCTGATTCTATTATTATATGCATAACGCCACAATGCGGAAACCAATAAGTTAAACGTACAAAGTTCGCTTTAATCTGGTAAAGCGAGCACCGAGCACGTGTGCCTCATTCCCAATTTTGTTTAAAAATTCCATTATTTCGTCTGTCGTGGTCGTGCTTTGACGTGCGGTTCAACAGTTTATCTTCTGGTTCTTTTCAGATGCCTAATGCGAGCAAATTCGCGAAGACTTCGTCATCGTCTTCTCAAAATGCTAATGCAGTTCCTGTGAATGGAGTCAACACACCTAAAGTTCGTTTCTTTTCTGATGTTGCGTTAGGCGAGACTGTCAAAAGCAATAGTTCAGAACTTGAATAGCACTACATTGTCATCTACCTCTTTTGTTGCATAGCATAGTCTCTGCCCAAACCATTGCATTGCTACTACTAGCGCAAAACTAATATTTGCAAGCTCTCTCATTCGCCATGACCCAAGATATCACTACGTTATCAAGATTTGCTACCAATTTCACTACCAATTTGCACTGTTGTGAGAAAGGCGTATGTTATAGAAAGGGACTGAATCGGATTAAAATGTGCGAACAAAAACGGTTGTCTATTTGGTTTCCCATTATGTTGGTGTTGATTTGAAATCTATTTTAATGGGATTTCACAGGCTTACTCTACCATGATGAGAAAAGCGCATTCCGTATTTTTTATTCACTTTAAAGCGGCGGTCTGCGTGGTTTCTGAAAGTATGTCGGACAGTTCTTTTCCGTGTTTCGTATGCGTATTGTATTTGCACTGAAAACACCACATAGGAAATGATTTTGCAGAAATCTGCCGGTCTGTCTTCCCCTTGTCCTGAGACTTCGCCGATTATTGCTGTGTCTGTCTCCAATGATCCAAGGCCACAACATCTGGTTTGTTTATTTACTGTTTGTTTTCCAATTGAATTGTTTTGTTAGTCGTCGTAAATTAATTATACACTACATCATCCTTTTGTTAGGAACCCAACCTTCCCTTCCCTCGGCTAGGGACGTGGGACCAATTTGCATTGTTATGACAAAAGCGTTATGTTATAGACAGGGACTGAATCGGATAAAAAAGGCGGGAACAAAAACGCTTTTCCATTTGGTTTCCCATTGTGTTGGTGTTGATTTGAAATTTATTTTATTAGGATTTCACAGGCTTACTCTACCATGATGAGAAAGACGCATTACGTATTTTTTATTCAATTTAAAGCGGCGGTCTGCGGTCTGCGTGGTTTCTGAAAGTATGTCGGACAGTTCTTTTCCGTGTTTCGTATGCGTATTGTATTTGCACTGAAAATACCACATAGGAAATGATTTTGCAGAAACCTGCCGGTCTGTCTTCCCCTTGTCCTGAGACTTCGCCGATTATTGCTGTGTCTGTCTCCAATGATCCAAGGCCACAACATGTTGTTTGTTTATTTACTGTTTGTTTTCCAACTGAATTGTTTTGTTAGTCGTCGTAAATTAATTATGCACTACATCATCCTTTTGTTAGGAACCCAACCTTCCCTTCCCTCGGCTAGGGACGTGGGACCAATTTGCATTGTTATGACAAAAGCGTTATGTTTTATAGACAGGGACTGTATCGGATAAAAAAGGGGGGAACAAAAACGCTTTTCCATTTGGTTTCCCATTGTGTTGGTGTTTGTTGTGAACTTTCACAACCTCCTTTAGTTAATTAATCTAATTGTCTGTTGTTACTTACCGTAATCCATGTGTTTAAATTCCCGCTAACAATTGTCTAAGCCATTTCACGTAGGTATTAGAACTACCTGCACATCACTAATTAGTTGACCTAACACCAAGGTTCTCAGTTTGATTGTATTGTTGCACTATTGCGATTGTGGCTTTGTGCCTATTGTGCCCTTGTGGCAGTCTACCGGCCTGCGGGCCCGTCTGCTTTGTCAGACTCGGTCTACTCGAATCTTCTAGAGTAGTTACCGTAACCATGCCTTATATTCCGGGACGAATCTTCTAGTCCCTAGCCTTAGCTTATATTGTGGGTTATGTACCCAAGAGACCTTGAACGTTTTACATTGTGTTTATCTAACTAATAATAAATACTTTTAACACTCGTGCAAGTGCTTACATTCCTGGCGTTGGAGCCTGAGACAGTACATCTCCGCAAGCTCTGTACTGTTTCGTTATGGTGCCCCGTTCAGATTAAATCGGTGAATGCTAATTTAAACCGACAATTCAAAATGGCGTGTCTCTTCATGGTGCCCCGTTCAGATCAAATCGCGTTATCCTACCAAACAAATTCTTGTAAAAATTGGCAACTGTTTCTACATGGTGCCCCGTTCAGATTAAATCGGTTACCTTTGCCGAAAAAATTATTCAAAAAAATGGCACCTCTCTCTTAATGGTGCCCCGTTCAGACTAAATCGGTGACAGCTATATTCTACCGACAAATTAGAAAAATTTGCACCTGTTTCGTTATGGTGCTTCGTGGATCAAATCAGTGACCTGCATTATGCTGACAAATTAATATTAGCACTCTGTACTGATTCTACATGGTGCTCTTTCAGATCAAATCGTATACCGACAAATTTTCTTACAAAAATGCACCCGTCTCTTTATGGTGCCTCCTTTCAATCAAATCCATGTGAACCGACAACAAGGATAAATTGAACTCAAGTTCGCAAGAAATGAAAATTGTTTATCAACAATATAAATAATTAAAATTTATCCTCCTCGATGACGATTAGTGGATCAGCCAGCCGACGCCCCAGGTGATCATGGAGCAGCCGAGTGAGACGATACGACACCTCTTGTGGACAGCTAACGAAACGTCGATCCTGGGATGCCGAGAAGAGCCTCAACGATGCTGCCGCCGAAGGAGCGAACGGTGAGGGTCCTGCAAATGAAAATCGAAAATATCGAAAAATCCTGAACGAGAGAAGATAATGGTTGGATCTCGACAACCAGGCAAAAAAACTGAGAAATTAACAAAAGTGGACAAAGTCCACAGTTCAACTAAAATTAAAATCGGTAAATGCAATAAAACCGAATAAATACTCACCAACAACAAGAATATGGAGACGAGAAGGAGTTCGCCGATCGACGCACGTTCACGCCGAATGAGAGGGATCCGAGCAGCAGATCACAGTCGGGAGTCTTCAGCGCGGAGCGGACGATATCAGCGACTCATCTGGAATGGACAACAATAAATGAAAAATCTTAGCTTTCAGTATTCAATTCGGGAATGAATACTGAACTGTGATCATAAAATCCTTTACATAAGTGAACAAATTACAAATAATTGTGACTGTAAATGCACGTGCGCACACTGGCGGTACACAACGCCGCTAAATCCGTGAAAACGATAAAAAATAACTGCGAATGCTGAAGTTTGCAATAAGAGAAACATTTGAAAAGAACCAGCAAAATCTATAAAAATGGACAAAATTCGTAAACGAACCGACGACGGGAAACGGGCGAGAAGTCCAGGAAACGCTACATGTGCAGCAACGTCCATCTCGACAGGATTAAGCGAAGAATATATAGTTAACCTGCAATAAGCAATTAAGTATTGTTTTCGTATATCTCGTTTTCCTTCTTTATTTTAGTTTCAAAACACGTAAATATAAATCCGCGACGGCGGGAGGGCTCCACATACGTGTAGCACCACAAATAACTATAAAAAATGTACTGAAATACGAACAACAAAATGTGACAACCAAGGAAGAAGTTTCCAGAAAACACGTCCGGTTCGTCCGCGAAAGTGCCGCAAAAATGCGGTCGCAACGCGAGACCGTATCGCGCATGCGAGCACAAAATAAAATATGCACTTGTCAGCATAAGATCAATGAAATTGGAATACGGTAGCAAGCTGTCATAGTGCAGATCACCTCTAACCACTAAATGCATAAATAAAATCCTTTAATGGTAAATTGGATGAAATAATATTCTCCAACAGCTCCGGAAATAATGAAGACCAGTCTTCGGTGGAGCAAATGAACGTGTATATTAGTATTTGGCTCCTTTGTGTATATTCTTCGTCTCCCCGGAGTGTTGTGAACTTTCACAACCTCCTTTAGTTAATTAATCTAATTGTCTGTTGTTACTTACCGTAATCCATGTGTTTAAATTCCCGCTAACAATTGTCTAAGCCATTTCACGTAGGTATTAGAACTACCTGCACATCACTAATTAGTTGACCTAACACCAAGGTTCTCAGTTTGATTGTATTGTTGCATTATTGCGATTGTGGCTTTGTGCCTTTTGTGCCCTTGTGGCGGTCTACCGGCCTACGGGCCCGTCTGCTTAGTCAGACTCGGTCTACTCGAATCTTCTAGAGTAGTTACCGTAACCAGCTATTATTGCCTTATATCCCGGGACGCATCTTCTAGTCCCTTGTCTTAGCCTATATTGTGGGTTACGTACCCAAGAGACCTTGAACGTTTACACTTTGTGTTTATCTAACTAATAATAAATACTTTTAACACTCGTGCAAGTGCTTACATTCCTGGCGTTGGAGCCTGAAACAGTACATCTCCGCAAGCTCTGTACTGTTTCGTTAGTGTTGATTTGAAATTTATTTTATTAGGATTTCACAGGCTTACTCTACCATGATGAGAAAGACGCATTTTGTTTATTTACTGTTTGTTTTCGAACTGAATTGTTTTGTTAGTCGTAAATTAATTCTACACTGGACTGCATCATCCTTTTGTTGGTAACCCACCTTCCCTTCCTCGGCTAGGGACGTATTGACCAATTTGCACTGTTATGAGAAAGGCGTATGTTATAGAAAGGGACTGAATCGGATTGAAATGTGCGAACAAAAACGGTTTTCTATTTGGTTTCCCATTATGTTGGTGTTGATTTGAAATCTATTTTAATGGGATTCCACAGGCTTACTCTACCATGATGAGAAAAGCGCATTCCGTATTTTTATTCACTTTAAAGCGGCGGTCTGCGTGGTTTCTGAAAACCATGTCGTACAATTAATTTGCCGGATAAGTGCAACTTGCGTAAAACGTCACAACTGGTATGCTCACTCAGAGTGAAATGTTCATTCAGGCCCAGGCCACTTTGTTGCGCAGTTTGGGCTTGGAATCAGTGACGAGGACCCGAAGAACACTACTAGTTCTACGTTCTGTGGCGCGCAGAGCGCCGCAGACTTTCCCGCACGTTCTGGGTATGCGCGCATACTTTCCCGCATGGTCTGACTGTGCGCGCATACTTTCCCGCATGATCACGGTGTGCGCGCATACTTTCCCGCATAGAGCGCCGCCTGAGCAATGTCTCGGAAGTCACAATTTTGACAATTTGGATAGCCCAGCTGCGAGCGCATACCTTCCCGCGTACATTCCCGCATAGAGCGCCGCGCACTCACGAAAATTCTTCTGTCAAGACATTATTTTCAGCTGCAATACCGTAGTTACAACAAATAGTTGCTACAAATAATGGAGTTTTGCCGCTAAAGTGCACTTTTTTCTCAATTTTTTTATTTTCTCGTTCTATTTTCGTATTATTTTCCGTTTGTTTAGTTTGTTGTGTATAATTCTTTGTTTACTGTTTAAGGAAATCTTCCATTGTCATCCCGACGAGTACATATGATAGAATTTAGTACATTTTAAGGTTTTATTCACTTGAAGTTCCATTGACGTTTTTTGATGAACTGTTCTTATGTTTATTGTCTATTGTTTATTGTGCAGGATGTCTGCAGCGGGTGCAGGATGTGCAGGATGAAAAAGCGTATGTCTGTATCCCGTAAGGCTGAAGGAATGGGCCTTGCGCTATGGCTTCACCTACGACATCAGTGAGAAGTGCTAATTGTAAGTATCTTTTTTCTACTTATTGTATCTTGAAATATTTTATATACCGGAAGCATAGGCTGTTTGTGATCCTTACGTTGCTCTACATACACATGCATTACGCGCAAATGACTTTGCATACAAAGATAATAGTTGTTTATGATAGCTTAAGCTTATATGTTTTAGTGCGCAACAACAATCACCAAACGTCCAGAATTCCTCGCCTTTTGATGGTTAAAAATTTACAAAGGTGAATGGTCTGGCATTTCGGAACAATTTTGTACGAACAAGGAAAGCATAGGTATGTTTATTATTGTTTCATTATTATTCAGTAAGCGTTAAATGCTGCACATCCAGCACATCTGCCGAAAACAAGTTAATTTTCCTCCAAAACATCAAGGACGAGTACCGATGTTTTATTAGATGTACAGGGAATTTTGAATTTGGACCCGTATTGAACGTAGTGCCCCCATACTCATGCATCTAAATATTTCAAATTGCAGACACCACCTCTTCCTTCAACAAAGCGCCAAAGCTTCAAGTTCTGCAGAGTTTTGTGCTTCAAGAAGAAGTCGCGCGGTCGTGGTCGTCTTTGGGTTCTCAAGTGTTTCTTGATAAATACTGGCTAGTTCTTTCCTTTTAGGTGTTGGGATGCTTTATGTAACGGCTGATGTGTTCCTAGACACTAGATAAAACGTTTATAAGGGCTTGTTAATGGGGAGCTTTAGCCATTCCCCTATTCGTCGTCATTATTATTCTTAAGCAATATTTCTCTTTTGTATGTTGACAAACTCATTCATCCTACTAACTTAGTCCACTTTGTTTTACTTCTCGCCATTCTATACAAAATAGTTCCACAGTAGCTGAGTATCTATTATAGTTACTTATTACTCAGTTTATTTGCAGCTTGCCTTATTTTGTTGTAGCTTGTAACCGTAGACATACAACCGCAAAGTCCCTAAGTTTACTTAACTGCTGTTCCTTAATTCCTCTAGTAACGTTTAGAAGTTATTGATATGAATAATTATGTTGTATAGTATTGTGTAGAGACTTATATTGATGAAACTTTTGCTAGCAATCTATTTCGTTAATATTATGAAAGTAAGTTCCTCAAGTTTGATAAATTCGCAGTCTATTTCGAATTATTTTTAATCGCTTCATTTTTATTGTATTCTATCAATATTGAATTAATAAAATTATTTTATCGCTTTTGTATGATATTTTTTATATTGTGAAGTGGGCGGGGCAAGGGGAGGAGCCTAATGGCTAGTGTAACCGCCTAGAGCGCCGCGCACTTACCCGCATAGAGCGCCGCGCACTAACCCGCGTAGAGCGCCGCCGACTTTCCCGCATAGTGCGCTGCAGACATACCCGCGTAGAGCGCCGCTCACTTTCCCGCCTTGTGCGCCTCTGCAAAAGCGCACAAGGCGGGATGGTACGCGGCGCTCTGCGCGGGTGAAGACCAGAGGTAAGAAATACTTATTGTTTTCGGGTCTTGTTTACCTTCGCGCTCTAATAAATGTACGTGATAGATTGAGATCGTTAATCATTAAAGCGTGTTTGAAATTGAAACTTATCGTGGTCAATCATATTTCAATATATTATATGCAAAATGCTGCGCCTCTGTTGGCTGGGTGGGTACAAAATGGTAGAAAATGCAAAAAGTTCTTGCTTTGTAGTTGCTCCAGTTGCATCGCGACGAGCGTGCTTCCAAGTCTTCGAAGGCATTCGATGACGAGGACCCGAAGAAGTGCTGTGCCGTCGCCACCGATACAGGTTAGTCTATTGTATTTTTATATTTTCGCAGCTTCGGGTTGAGATTGTTAAATCTTCTACCACTTCCGCGGCACAAGAGTGGAGAGCCTGCCTTTTTTGCATATATACGTGTATAGTTTCGACCATTTTCGAGTCCCATTTCTTCAGCAGCTTTCGATTTAACTTGCGAAAGTTCTTTATAGTGTATATGTATACTGAATGTCATTTATGTATATTAGTAAACAACTGCGTACTTGTGACAGCGAGCATAGCAAAGCAATGAAAGCAAAATGCTTTTAGGAACCCGTATTGAGTCACAGGCCTCATCCGAGGTGTCCATTTCCAAGAACTCTATTATTGGTGAGTGATGGTTTAATCCTTATGATTGTGTCGTTTTGGATTTTGTACGATTTATCTGCTAACTTGTACGATTTTATGGAATTGTCCTATCTTCTATGATATGAGAACCGTTGAACTTCAGAGCCTTCCATCTCCATCTTACAACAATTGTGTACGATCAGTTTGTATTTGTACGGTTTTTTGTTATTATAGCACATGAGGGCGCTACTCTTCACGCATTGGAGCAAGAAGCCAGCTGCCATGTCCATTTCCTTGCCAGAAACGAACAGAGGGGTGTGACCATCCAGGTGACCGGCCCTCGCGAGGAAATCGAAAAGGTCTGCGCTCCTATAGGCACTCTTGTAAGTTTGCATATGAGGGTATTTTTAAATGACCTAACTTTGTCGCTAGTTGAGCCGTTTTTAGATTCTTGATTCATCACAAAACTCATCTTTACATTCTTATTTGATTTGCTCATCATAGGATGCCATGCGAACACGGGAATATCTATTCAGTAAATGCGCGACAAAAATTAATTCACATTTGAGTAGACTACATGCGCTTTATTTTATTGAAGCATTAATCGAACAATACTGAACTCGTTTTATTTCAGCATACATGCCAGAACAAGAAGTCTGAGGATGTGAAGCAGTTAGTGCTCGACAGCTCGGAAGATGATGAGGAGGACGAAAGCGGAGGTCAGCGGAAACAGGGACCGGTAAGCCTAAAGTTTTTTTTCACGTTCTTCCTTTTTTCATTAAAGGAGGAGGAGGCTCACGAGAACGAAGTGCTCAAATAGTTTCTTTTTTTATCGAAAGATGATGGTATTAAATTCCGAAAGACATGCTTTACAAAGCAAAAGCTTTTAATTCAAAAGAGTAAATCAATAAAATCAATATACAACGATGGAGCCTATAAAAATTTTGGATCGTAGTAAATAGTTGATTTTCATAGTGGGCATGCAAATTTACAAGTCATTTTGCAAGCCAGCACAAAATTTTCATGCCCGCTATGGAATAATGGAATCATCTATTTACTACGATCCAAAATTTTAATAGACTTCATAGTTTTATATTAATTTACATTTTCCAATTGAAAGCTTTTGCTTTGTAAAGCATGTCTTTCGGAATTTAATACTCATATTTCGATAAAAGACCTCCTCCTTCAAAGGCTTAAAAAGTATGTAGAATTCGGGGTTCCCGATTCTCGCAAACTTTTAGTTAAAAAAAAACTTGTGAAAGAATCGTTATTTTTATAGGCGGTGTCTGACCGAACAAATGAAGACGAGCGAAATGGAAAGGAAAAACTCGAGTTAGAAACGGAGAAGATGGTAGAGGATAATACTGGCTCGCTCAAGGAGAACGTCAATGAGCTTAGCATGTTAGCAGCGTCAAGGATAGAGACGACATTTCAGACGGTTGGTGTATGTTTTATTTTTTTTTTAGTCGATGACGACTAGCTAGGTGACCGTTACTAATGTTATTATTAACTCGCAACGAGTTGCTAAGGGCCAAACTTCATATTTCGTCGCCCCGTTCAGATACTACGGTTAGTTAGTTGGACAGGAGTGTCTGTTAGCTGGCAACTTGACCAACTGTACACGACAACAGCTTTAGTTTTTTTACAACAAAATAAAAAGGCTAAAAGTTAAAAGGCAGTCTCCATATTGTGTTGCGCAACTCTAACAAGGATTTTGTTTGTCTACTCGCACCTAGTTTGTGGCTTCCCTGACGTGGCTTAAGAAGTGCGCGGTATGTGTGCCACTGCTCCGTCGTAAACTCAAGGCGGTGCACGTGGCGCACTCTAATCTCCCCGCCGCGATGTTGCGGCGTTTATTTTCACATATTCATCGCACGTATCAAAATATAATTACACATTTTTGTTCAGGTTCCTGCACCCACTGACGTACCACAGCTTCGGGAGAAGATGAGATGTGTGCCGCTGCCTATGGTACCTTATTTTGTCAGTAAGACATAAATATCTTGCTGGGAATTAATCTTTTATTAGTGAATTGCAAATTGTGAAATTAGATGTCTCTCACACTCATTCTGTGCAAACATCAGTGTGAATAGACATATTAGACATGCACCGAGCACCGTACGTCACAAGCCATTTTCAGCACCTGAGGAGACTAGTACCCCAGTCAGTGAGAGTTGCGGATGATGAGGTTCCGGTGCGCAGGTGGATCCCGGAAAAGGTATCTATAGAAAAGGTTGGTATGATCTGAAGAGCCTTTGAACTTTTTGTTACTTGGGGAAGGAAGCCATATTCACCACTCGACATGTCACAGAAAAGTGCAATGGCGAATGCTTTGTTGTCGTTGTGATGTGTTATAGACAGAAACAATGATTACAGCACGGCAAACCGGATGACCCGGGTGCCTTTTACTTAGCAAATTGTAAAATAATAGATATAAAGAAATAACTGTCGAAGAGAGAAGCAAAAGCTACATGGTAGCTAGCGATCAAATCATTGAGTCTAATCAACTAACCCAGGGAAAAGCTATAGGCATATATGTTGTGATGACTAATGCGCGCGGAGAACTGTTGTAACACACAAAAGCTAAGTCAACAAACCAACCGAGGGAAAATTACATACATTGATTGTAGAAAGGGAGAATAATTAATGGCTATTAAGATAGAACTAAAGTCACGGACAAGGTTCCGTGACACTCCCCCCTGACAAAAGAATGAGTGAAGCGAATAAAAAAAATAATAAGGAAAGGAAAAATAAAAAAAATGAGAACTCAATTTGATAAATGAAAAGAAATGTGTAAATTACTGTCAAAACAAACAACACCTAAACTAATGCCACATTGCCATATTTCAAAATATAAATTTAACAATAAACTTCATAACTCATTGCGTAAGAAGTGATGGGCCAATACACATGGTTTAACCTTCCCGGACGGTGCACCATGTCACAGAAAAGTGCAATGGCGAATGCTTTGTTGTCGTTGTGATGTGTTATAGACAGAAACAATGATTACAGCACGGCAAACCGGATGACCCGGGTGCCTTTTACTTAGCAAATTGTAAAATAATAGATATAAAGAAATAACTGTCGAAGAGAGAAGCAAAAGCTACATGGTAGCTAGCGATCAAATCATTGAGTCTAATCAACTAACCCAGGGAAAAGCTATAGGCATATATGTTGTGATGACTAATGCGCGCGGAGAACTGTTGTAACACACAAAAGCTAAGTCAACAAACCAACCGAGGGAAAATTACATACATTGATTGTAGAAAGGGAGAATAATTACTGGCTATTAAGATAGAACTAAAGTCACGGACAAGGTTCCGTGACACGACATGCTTTTTGCGTTCCCTAGGAAATATGAACTATTTCCTGGGAGCGAAAATATACAGTAATGGTCCCCCTCGGGTCACCTTTTGGTGAATATGGCTCGGCTGTTCTGTCGTCTGCATGATAAGCAAATGATGACCAAGGTGCGCGCCTTCGGCCGATTGGTTCGCTATTTAAAAAAAAGTGAGCCTGCCTCCTTCCCTCTTTGCTTCACACGTTATAGTCGTATATGATTGGGAAAACGTATGATATAATTGTGTATCCTGGAAGCGACTAATTGTATTGTGCCATGCAAATTTAACAATTTGACACTGAAAGTTCTATTGTGTAGAGCAGAAAGATTCTCTTGTCATAAGCCAGCATAGCGCAGTCGGTAGAGCGCTGGACTATGAAGCCAGAGGTGGCAGGTTCGATCCTCATCAGAGGCGAATGTTTTGCGTGTTCTATTTGGATTGTGAGATATGTAAACTTTATAAACAGGTTTCGTTATGTTCACACAAACCACAAAGTAAACTCTTCTCCTTTATAAGATTTGCCTAACAGCGCGTTGCTGAATTTGGCCGTATTAGTGTTACTACTAGTTAAAATCATATAGGAATCCGCGCGAAGGAAATTAGATTTTGTTTGCTTTTTCATGCAGCAACCGTTACTGATTGTGTTTTGTTTTCGTTATGGGCTGTTTTACATTAAAGAGAATTAGCGTTCGGCCTCCAACAAAAAAAATACAACAAGAGGAATAAACAACTGTGATTTGATTACAGCTGTTGAAACCGTGCCCTTTTGGACTTTTATTTGCAAATTCAAAATATATTGTCATAATTTCGTCATTTGGGTGCTGCGGAGTGTGTTTTTATTTTGCCCATATGCCGTTTTTTGAGTCGGTACTATCGGATTTTCCCCTACAAAATCGTAAAAAATGGTTGTTTGAAAACACTTTTTGCAAAATTCACTTTTTTGTGTTGTGTTTTTATATTTATTTTTAGTTTACAACCGATTGGTATTTCGATTTAAGGCATCTTCCACAATGGACAGCAGGATTGAGCGCTACCAGAAGAGCTTTGCCCCTGGGACGCGTTTAGACAATGGTGGAGTTGCGGCTGAGATTGCGCTAGCTGAAGCCAAGTATTGCCATGTAAGTGTTTTTGTTTTGTTATTGCACTATGCGCACGCACCTAAGACATATGTTACCTTGAATTGTAAAATTGTATGGTGGGCGGGATGTTTGGTGGTTGCGAAAACGTAAACTGGTAAACCAAATTTTCGTACATTACTCGAAATGTGGTGTGATGACAATGCTAAGGTTTCCATACTCGTTCCATAGCGCGGTTTGCTTTTTTTTGGTTATTGAGGGCCGTCGTAACGAACTTTAAAAAACTTGGAATTTTGTCATCAGTGGGCCCAGTTTGACAGGCTAGGGACGTAAATGAACGTCAGCCGAATGCCTGCTGCCTGGCGGTATCTTGTTTGTTGAGTAACGGAGTGACACTGGTTGAAATTTAAGACACTGGGCTTCGCCGTGACCTACAATTTTTACATGTAAATTGCAGATTTTTGAATCTGGGAAGCAGGACTGTGCGAAGTCGAGATTGGAGACCGAGTCAAGCGACCGGGGAATGGTATGTTTTCTTCATGTCTAGAAAATGGAGCGTTCTATTTTGATAGTTTTGGCAATTTTTTTCCTACTGATTTGCTCGTCGAATTCGTTTAATAGTCCCGGACCACGCTCTTTTAGATGTTATTCAGTTTGTTATAACAATCTTGTTAAACGTATTCTTACTTGCCCGCGCAACGCACCCGATCTGTCTTCCCCTGGTGTTATTGGTGTTGCCGTCTGAGTTGGCTACGGCTTACCGGCTGTCTGAGCCATGCTAAATGAAACGCCGCGCGACTTTGTTGTTACGTCTTGTTCTAAGCGGAATTATGCGCGATAAGTGTGCATAATTGCACCAACATATTACGCGAGCGTAGATTTCATAGTGAAGTAATGATGACTGCAGTTATCCAACGTTTTATCTTTTCAAAATTTCCAAGCGGATGTCTTGATTGTTTTGACAGTGATACGGGTCGGTCTGTAAGCAAATGCGAGGTAAACGTTAGATGTTCGTAATTCCGTAATTCAAGAGCACGAGCAAGACGATAGTCTACTAGAGCTGGCGCGAGGTCTGGATTCGTGTGAACCCGCACTGTTCGAACACGTAAGTATTTTGTTCTTAGTTTTGTTTTCACTTTGTAGTATGGTAGCAGTTTCCATTCACGTCGTCATCGATAGTACGAGTGACAGAAAACTGCTTATAAACTGGTTCCGCAGTAATTGATATTTTTTACATAGTACATTTAAGAACTGCATCCAACCACGTGCGTTGTATGCAATTTGCAAACATGAGATGCGCACGTATGAGTCATGCGACTGGAAAAGCAGTATTATGTTCGCACACGACGCACACATTCGCAAACCATGTGCCATACCGCTTTAAAATGTTTAGGGTGTGTCAAAATGCCTTGGATATCTGTTGTACTTTAGGATTCCAAGCTGGAAAAGGATGACAATATGATGTCTGCCGATGACGACATGCCGCTCGCCTTTCTAATCAGTAAGGAGCAGGTTGGTCAAATTGCTGATGCGAGTTTTTGTTTTATTAACCGGCTAGACTTTTGCATCATCGCTTTTATGTTTTTGTGTTTGCACTTTTGTTTACGCCTTAAACCATCAGGTTAGCAGCTAGTATACTACACCACGGAAACTTCTGCACATCAGGTTCCGCAGTTGCACTGCCGCGATATTTAGGGAATTTTGGAGTACAATAATGATGTAATTTCAGCGAACGAAGTCATCAATCCCCAGCATGCAACAGTCTCACTCTGATAATCTGGTTGTTGAACGGCGCACGTCGAAGCGGGAAAGAAAGGCGGTCAAAAGGTTCGAATAGTTTATTGATAAATGCTACGAAAAATAGACAATCCTACCCCAAGAGAAAACACCTCGCAACGATCCCTTGCTCCTTTCTAGCTCCTTACAAGGATTGCAACTTCATACAGATACTTAAAGCGAATGTCAAGCCTGATTCACAGATATTCTATAACACGCTGTCACAAATACCGTAGTTTACAAAATATCTCTTTCACGCTCTCCTCTTTTTCTTTGCTGACTTAAAAAAGTTTCTTTCGCGCCCTCCTCTTTTTCTTTGCTGTCTGACAGCAAACGGTCCTGCGGACAGAGAATAGTTCTGATTTTGTCCACACGACTCGACTCCCATATTGAAGGAGTTTTTTGGAGGGGTTTGAAATTGTTTTTCTTCTTATATGAAAGTTTTTGTTTATTTTTATTTTCACTTTCCTTACCTTCAAAACATAGGCTTTTTTTTAGCCCAACATGAAAAACCGGCTTGACATTCCCTATAAAGTAAATGAATTATGCAAATGAGACTTAATATGTAAACTGAACAGTCTGATACTTTCAAAGTGCATGCGCAGTAAATGAAAATGAGTATACTTGAATATACCACATTTAGATTCAATGTGGAATATGCAGCTCCCGCGAAGAAGAAAGCGAAGAGGGACGAGGTGGTGAACACTGTCGATTCCGAGACCAAGAAGGCCAAGACCAAGAAGGGCAAGAAGGCCTAATGGAATTGTAGGTCGGTCTTAGCTCGCTTGGATATACTCTTCTTGTTTATTGATGATCGTTCTGTTGAGATTGTGTTAATTTCTTTGCCCTGGCATTATCTTTTGTCAATTTTTTTTCAATTAGCGAGATGTGTTCCTTGTGGATTGGCATCCCACATTCAATTCATTTTTCTTTTCTTTTTTTTCTGTGTAACCTTGTTAAATTCCTTGGTAAAGTTCCATGTTTACGCTTGGAATTGGAAATAGATAATTACAATAGGTCCAAGTTGGCATGTAAAAACAAAAAATGAGTGATGCATAGCCATTGGTGAGCGTACTGTAAGATACAGTAGTCGCTGTCGTAGTTACTAATGGGGTTCTAGAAATTTGTTTGTCAACTTGGAACTATTTGTCTTGGAACGTAACTTTTTTTGTATCTATAGTTATTGTTTGTGGATCGCGAAGCTTAGAAGTAGCTGCTTAATTCAGTGTCAGTGCTTGTGAATGGCCGGTAACATTTATGTGATCTCTACGGTGTTTCCTACGAGTACTTTTTATACTTTGTTACCTGTGTTAGAAGATTGTGGTACGAGTTTTTGATATACTGCTCCGTTTGTGATACGAATGATATACTGGTGATATTGACATAATATTTTTTTCCTTTTCTTGCACTATACTGTTTGCTAAACTGTGCATGAGTATCGACTACATTTTAGTTAAATTTCTGCTTGCACTCATTCCTATTTTATTTATTTTTCGTGCACTATACTTTTTTTGTACACTACTATACGCTATCGTATTTCTTCATTTTGCTGGACCTTTACATACTAAACTAGATTATGATATTCGCATTTTGGCATGTCTCTTTGGTGACATATTAGCATATTTACCGTATATTTTGTCCGTAGAGTTCCAGTTATGTAGTACTTACGTGAATATCTCCCGCGTGATTGAGAATTGAGTCATCGTAATTTAGGCTTATAGTACATGGCTCAAGTTATTGCTCCTGTGAATATGATACGATTTGTAATAATCATAATATGTCATTGTATATCCTGTGAATCGTTTTCGTATTCTTATATTTGCATGTTTTTTATTGCAACGCATTTTTGGATCTTGGTCCGCGTGAATAGTCTTTTATTTTTACGCATCAACTATTTCGACCAACTATATGTTTTTGTTATGTTACATTGTATTACAGTAGTGGGTAGGGGTTTATGCCATGTGTACAGTAGCTAGTAGCATTATTGTTTGTAAGCTACAACGATGAACTACAGTAATAGGGTAATTGCTTGGAAGCAACAATAGTGGTACTAAGCTAATAGTGTATTTGCTTGGCATATACAGTAGTGGCTATTCTTTGGAAGCTACAGTAGTGTTTGGAAGCTACAGTAATGGGTTATGGTTTGGAAGCTACAGCAATGGGTTATTATTTGGAAGCTATACCAATGGGTTATTTTTTGGAAGTTACAGTAATGAGCTATGGTTTGGAATTTGGAACTTACAGTAATGGGTTATTGCTTGGGCTAAGAAATGAAGTTACGCAGTTAGCTGTATTCGAAACTTTTCCGTATGTCGTATGTTGAGCATAATCCAATGAACCTTTACCTTGTGGAAGATATTAAGTTAATTTACCGATTATTTGAACTGTGACTTTCTCAACTACGCATTTCGAACAGTTGGCCTTCACTTGGTATATGTTTGTTAGGGTGACTACAATCCGTAGTATGTACATATGGATAAGTATGAATTATGGTTAGTTTTTTTGATGGAATGTCTAAAGGTGATTTTGTAATATGGCAATAGGTGTAATGGGTATTGCTTTGTAATAGGGCAACTACCATAAAAGATTGCATCACATTTCTTTATCACAGTTTCTTTATTCGCAGGCTAAATGGCTAAACAAACTCCCAGGTAAATTTTTACAATTACCAAGTTCAAAATCTCGTAGTCGACGTTTAAAGTCAATGGATAGAAATGATGATAGAAATGATTTACTAACGATGTTAGAAATTAATGATGTAACATCCAACTTCCGAGAGTATTACCTTAGTTTGAATCGTTAATGATAATTCGTTTAGATTACGGAATAAACTGGTAGGGGCCCCATATTACCCTTGGTATTTGATTTCGGCTACGAAGAAGAAAAAACTATTATTTTGTCTACGAAGAAGAATTAACTACAAACCTCTTTGTTTAATCGATTTATGTATTTCATTGTTCGGTTAATTTCTTTTCTTGTAAACACTGCGGCATATATCGATGTGGGTCTTTATTTTAACATTGCGCTTTGTGTGCCTTTCGTCATGGTTTTGCAAAGTTTCCCAAAATCTAGCGGATTATCCACTAAAAGCCATTTGCGGCGTTGCGACATTTTATTGTAGCGCATAAGGTTGCCTGCGGGTGGAGGGTATTCACTGTGCTAGTTTTTGAGATTCAGTTGTACGAATTGCCCTAATTCCGTCAAATTAATCGATAGGGTTTTTGTCTCATATTCCTGCGTCTCTAATCTCTAAACTACGCTCATTACATAAAGTCTAATATTATTACATTTTGTCATTTGTATATATGCGTACTTATTTTCTTGTTTGCTTTTTTTTGAACTTCATTTTTGAACTTTTCCATTTTTATTTCAAGTTTAAGTGTGAACACCACTTTATTCAAACATACAATCATCTCACATAGACTTATGCATGTAGAATCCAGGGTCCCGTTTGCTCTCGAAGTCGGGGATCTTCATTTTTAGCTCCAAATCCAAGGCGATGTCTCTTAGCCGATGTGTCCCATACAGTGAAGTAGACGGTAGAAGACGGATATTTAGATAATACACAGCGAAAGGTCCGTCCTAAGACTAGGAAAGGGGAGCGCCTCTTTATTCCCGACGGCATGGTAAGATGGTAGCACTGGGCGGGATTCGAACCCGGGTCGTGTGGGTCAGAGACGAGAACAACGTGAAACTTCGCGCCATCGCCGCGCAACATTGGCGCCATCGCCGCGCGTAAAAAGAGGCTCCGCCACAGCGGGGCGGCGGATCCACTTTGCGCCACAGGCGCGCGGCGATTCCGCCTGTGGTCCGCGGCGATGGCGCGGGGGTTGCGCGGCGATGGCGCGAGGGTTGCGCGGCGATTGCGCGAAATGGGCATGAACCGAGCATACCGTACCCCGTACTACCACCTTACCAATCCTACTACTGTACAATACATAAGCAGAGCAAAACGACAACAACAACAAAAAAACATATTTATTCAAGTACAATAGCATAAACAACACTGGAAAAACTACGAATTAAATTCAGCGGCAAAAATCAATAAATAAAAATCGTTACGATAATTAAATTATGGTTGTACGGTAATTAAATAATGCATACACTGAAAATACAAATCAGTTGTCAAAGCGATCAACAAATAGAAAACGACAAAAGGACTATTAATAGAAAACTAACGACTAAAAGAAGTAATGGGTCAGGGACTTCATTTGATTATTTCAAATATGCAATATTTAAATACTCCTACTACGAAGACATAATATTCTACAATCTACAAAAATAGGTGAGGGAAAGTATTATTATTATCCAATTAGAACACCGGTCCAGTCAAAAATACGTTTCAAAGCCGAATGTTGCAACACTTTAAATATAAAATTTGCCTGCAAACGTTAAAGTGAAGAAGCGAAAGTAATAAGAAATGTAATTAAATAAAAATTGATATAAATACTAGATTCAAAAACCGGCCGGTTTTTGAACAACTGGATCATTATTCATTTAGCTCGATTTTTGTTCTACTTTATGCTCCTTTACATAATCATCATAAGAATGATGGTGTACTAGATTCAAAAACCGGCCGGTATTTCGCTTTAAAGGATCGCATTCACTGCAAAATCATCGTTTTTCTTCGTGTTGATTTGTATTTAGTAAAGAATGAGACAATACTTTACCAAACCGAATTATTTGAATTCCAACTCAGGGAGTGAACAAGTAGAAAAGTAGTTCTACGAAACGTGTTCATACAGCTGCTTCCCGATCGGAGTATGCAAATAAAATCTGCATATAATATTTTTACATATAGTGCAAGGGTCTGCAGGCATATCACTATACGTTTCATATCCCGCGGTAGTTTAGTAGAACTACTTTTCTACTTGTTTCCTGTTCACTCCCTGAGATGGAATTAAAACTATTCGGTTTCGGTAAAGTATTTTCTTTATTCTTTACTAAATTCAAGTAAACTCGAAGCAAAATGATGATTTTGTAGTGACTTGCGATCCTCTAATAGGCAGCACATAATGAGTAAACTAAAAAATAAAATACACAAATGTATAATACCAACCGAATGGTTTAAGATCGGGTGGTGATGGTTCCAATTGACATTTCTTCTTTCAAAAGGGGCTCATTGGAAATGAAGAAAATTGTCCAACCGGCTGCGTAGTGCATGAAGGATTGACCTGAAAACATTACAAATTTGACTGGAAAATGAAACGGTGAATTAGTATTATTGAACGCACCATAGGAGGAGCACAACGTAATCTCGGAATCGTAATGTTTTAAATAACAAAAATAAGAAATAAAACTCACATGCATTGTAGGGTAAATGGCGTTATTCTTGAACAGTAAATTGCAGCGCGAGTAATCGTCGGAAGACAGTGAGCGTGTCACATAGTAACCTGAAAAGGGAAAATAATAGTCGGAATAGTCGCGAAACGAAACACAAATTGAAAGACAGAACAGAACATCACTCCGCCTACAGATTTAAGTTAGGAAAAGATATGACCAATAAGAAAAGTAACATACACATAAGCGATCCAGAAGCAAACACTAGACCCGGAGTAGCGAGCACAGACAACACAACGACAAGCACATCGCGTGAAAAGATCTGAAAGCAGTATTCATACTTTGTGTGTATTCTAAAAATACGCAACAAAAAGTAACAAAATTAGCAACAACGAGCAACTGCAAAAAGTAACAAAATTGGCAACAACGAACCTCTTAAAATACACTGCAATCTTCGACGTCTATGCTTCCAAGTGTAGGCACGGTCCACCCAGCTGTCAACGCCTCAACACAGACTTTCACTTTCAGCGCGTGTGCAAACTGTAAAAAAAGTATTTTATACTCTAAAGAACAACAACAAAGTGCATCAGTACCACTGCTACTCTACTCTCAAATATCTACTTTTCTTCGGGTAACATAAGAGTATCGACGAATTAAAGCGGCAGGTTCATTCCCGCTAACCCTTATTTTTAAATATGATTCTCCGTCCGGAATAGCGTAGAACGCATTTGCACACCTGAAGTTATCCAACAAGATCTACTTGTCACGCCCATATATATGCAATGGATGCGCAATTATTGACCAATGTTCTGCACAGAAGTCAGTACACAAATTCGGTAATAGCGCAAAATGACCAAGGGAAAGATGCCTGGCCCTGTTAGGGACTTTAAAGAAAACAATACACGTTGAATTTACATTATTCCAAAGTAAACACAACTTCGCACCATGTAAATATAACCAGTTAAAAAAAAACATACCCGGTGTTCGTGGCATTTCTAAGAATCCAGCAAACACGGAGGCACTGGATTGCTCGAGTCGCGCCAACACATTCCCTGCGCTCATTGCCTTCTCGCCTAAGAATAAGAGGAATGAAAATATGAAAACTTGAGAACACAAGCCAGTGATAACAGAAAGAACTCACGTCCAATAATTCATCCCTCGTTTTTAATATAGTCGACAAAGAGCTGGTCTTGAACTGGACTCGTAAGCGTCGAAAATTCAATCAGGCACGTCAATAATCGCAAATCGCAACTTGAAATCTGAAAAGCAAAGGAAACAAAGAAACATCGTTAAGACGTTCAAAGGACAACATATTTTGATAAAAAATATACATAGCAACAAACTGCGTTATATACTTCACTGAATGGTACTTATAATTTTTTCCTAAAAAAGCACAAATCCTACATATTTCCTTGGTATGCTAGGGATATAAACATAATGTTTTAGACATTTACCCATTCAATGTGCTAAAACAAACGGTGCTCTAACTTTGAAATGTCGAGTAATGGAATAATACAACAACAATTCAATAACAAATATCTTTTTTTTTCAGAAACAATAAAAAAAAGGAAAAAAAAATTCACGAAAACTTTTCGCTAAATTTGTGTATAATTACGGTGTGTGGTGCAGTGTTGGGTGTGGTGTTGACTTTCTGCGTACGGTACTTTCCGTGCATTTTAATAACTAACATCTGGCGGCCTCACGGCGCACCTGGGGCGCACCAGCCGCGGATCACTTTTCGGGATTGTGACTATTTGCGCCGCGATACCGCCGTGTGACCGCCGCGCAACATTTTTGCGCCACAGGCGCGCCGCGCAGCCGCGGAGTTTCCCCAGTGAACGTTGCCAGTGAGATGCGTTGGAAAAGTATTTATGTTTGTTAGTAGTCAGTAGAACACCTACAAGTGCTATCTGCATAAGTAGTGAGCGCTTTAAACCATAGTATGTGAACGTTTCCGTTTAAACTTGGGGGCGGGCCGCGTTAGGAAAATTGGACTTTGTCTGATTGATACTGTGCCGTTCTTGTACGATGTGCGGGCACAAGTTTTTAGCCAGTCTTTGGTTTGGAACCAATACTATCAAACGTAACCACTTGTTATTGTTCTATAATATATATATAGTGTAGCTTCCCAATTTCCGTTAACTTGCAACTTGCAACGTTTTGACCAACCTCCTCCTATTCCTTTAGGGCTTGTTTATGGGCCTGGAATAATTTGCCTTCTCTGTAAAAACTATCGAGTTTTTGTACGGGAAGCAAGAATGGGAACCATGGATTTCAACTATGGGAATAACTTCTGGGTATGTTTATGTTTGTTTTGAAGTAGCGCTCGGCGCTCCAAAGACAGCATATTAGGCGTAACCATAGACTGTTGGTTTTTGAAATTTGAAGTGCTCGCACTTCTATTTTTATTGGTCAGGTATATCCTCAAGCAAAATCTGTTTTTGTAAAGAGAATCCATTTAGGGCGAAAAGCATTATGGTTACAATGTTCTATGGGACAATTACCGTCGTGGAGAAGAGAACATTCAAGAAATGCAGCAGTTCCTGAAAGATAAGTCCTCATTCGAAGAAGAATCACAGCGTATGATGTCCAAGAGCGCAGCAAAGGTATACGGTTCCATAATTCCCACTATTTTTATGTACTTCATTTAAGCGTTTATTCTCAACTAACCGCATATTGTATGTCGTATGTGTTCGAAAAGTTCATTTCTTATGTTGGTTTCTTTTAGATAAGCTCGTTTATATCGCACAATTCTCCGTTTACAAGTGGCTGGGCGTTATCCAAAGGAACTTTTGAATTGTTAGCTGAAATTCAAACAGCTTTCGTCCGAAGTCTTCATGTATGTTTTCATTAGACTTGTTCTTAATATGGCCCAGTTTTCGTGTTAATAATGGCAGGACCCCTTTGTGTAAAACAAAAAAAAAAAGTTTCTCGACGTGCGGTACTACACGTCCATACGACGATTGATCCCCGTCTCCTAGCCGTAGACCCGTTGTGGATAGTGGATAGTGGATGTTATAGGGAATATGTAGGCACTCAAAATGAGCAAAACAACTGCGAAACTAGAGTTTCCACACCAGACATTAATTTAAGTAGGCAGTAGGCGACTGAATATGTAAATTCGAATATTCTCATTTGCATGCAAATATGTCGCTGTTGCATGCTATATGCCGATGTATGCACACATATGCAAAAATTTTTGCTCCATCAGCACTGCCGTGTAAGCCAGGGGGTCAAGCAACGCATTTACTATGGAAAAGATGAACTTTGAAAATCATTTTCTTTTAAATGGGAAACTTTTAACAATTTTTGTTGTTGTTTCCTTAATGAGGAACACACATTCTATTAATACAGCTTCTATTAATCAAGGTAATCAAGGTAAACTTCAAAAAGGGCATACATATTCCCTTTATTTTTCGCCGATCCATTCAAATACATTGCATTCATACTTTCATACCCAGCAGACAAGTACGAATGCAATGTATGCTGATAGGGTTTATTAATCTCTTTTTAATAATTTTAATTATTGAGTATGTTAAGTCAATGCATTTCAGGAACTGTCGAAAGAGGTTGTTCGGTTCCACGATGAGTATTCCAAGCAGAAGAAGATGATGAAAATGCAAGATGTAGCCGATGCTGCGAATATTATGCAAACAACGACTACGTGTTTGCAAAAGGTATATTATTGTTTTTATTATAACCCCTTTTAAGGTTGTAAAGTGTTAAATTTAGTGTACGTGTGTTACCCTGTACTGTACTTACATTCTTACATATTGTCGGTGGAGGGTGTTATTTTGTGCAATTTTCTTTTTCTATATTTCTTCATTTGTTGCAGGCAAAGGAGACTTACTTTTCGCGCTACCACGAACTAGAAAAACTAAAGAAGGAATCCTCGCCCCATCCCAAGGAACTTTCTAAGGTACTGACGTATTTTATTATTTTACCTCGAGCTTGCTTTATTATTTGCCTTTTTTAAATGAATATGCTTTCTTATCATGTTCGTAGTTCGTATTAAATTTATTTGCCGTATTTAGGTATGGTATTGGTATTTTTTTGTTGTGATTTTTTACTTGCAAGATCCGTAAATTCGTCCTTTTTACAAAAATCCTTCCTTTTAGTGTGAGAGCAAACTTCTGAAAGCCAAAGAGGAGTACCGACAATACGTAGAAAAATATGAGCGGGTGCGCGTAGAGTTTGAAGCAAAAATGGAGAAAGCATGTGACAAGTATCAAGGTTTGTGCTGACTGCCACTTCTAGAATTTAATAATAATTTATTACTTCAAAAAGATGAGCACAAAGTATTTCATATATTATTAAATCGTTTGCTTGCTTATGCTTAGTCAGCTTAGCTTCCATTTCTGCCCCCGCATTGATACTAGATACTACTGTCACATTAGTGGCAATGTTTGTTTATTTTTCGATACGATACTTGAATCTTGAATCTTGAGTTTGGAATGATTTAACCTTTACAGCTCATGACGTGGAACACTACACAACGTTGCGACAATTCCTACTGTCCTTCGCCACCACACAGTTGGAATCTTTGGGCGCTGCTATGCAGGTATACACTAGCATTAGTAATATTATTATAAATAAGTATTACTGATTATCAATTATTATTTCTTACTTGACCTATTAACCTCCTACTAATTTAAAGTCCTGTATCCTAGGTGTGCTCGCAGTTTCGTGAGTCAGTGGGAGCACTGAGTGTGGACGAGTTACTCATGCGTTTTGTCAAGTTTGGATCGACAGGACCAGACCGACCACGTGAGTTGCTCTTTTAATTTTTTTTTAAATTTAGTTTCCTTATAAGTTTCTGGAAGGGGTTTTTTACCGTTTTACCTTTTATAGATGACGTGACTTCCACATTTGTCACTATTTGTGTAGTGTACAGTGCGGGATGGAGCTGGCCACTAGTTTTTTTGTTGAATTTTGAATTTCAAAATGCCCTCCGCATTTGCATCGTGGAGTAAGTGTCTGTGGCTGGGAATAGGGAATAAATCTTAATGTGCATTAATATCAACCATATCCGGAGGGTTATTTTTGATTGAGTGAAAAGTGAAAGTGTGAAACTACAATTTCGACTCGACCCTCACCTAACTAAACGACCATACCATCTTCTAACTTAAAGCGAATTAGCGGTCGGTCTCAATAAAAAAATAGAAAAAGAGGAGGAGGAAACAACGGTGCGTTGATTGCATTTAAACCGTGCGTATTTTTGCTTATTTTACTAGCAAATTCAAAATATTTTGTCAAGATTTCGTCATTTGGATTCTGCGGACTGTGTGATCATTTGAAAAGACCATCTCGCGATTTTTCCATGGCCATGCTAGCATTAAAATCGGCAAATCGCGGGAAGCGAATTTTCCCATACAAAATCGCAAAAAATGGTTGTTTGAGAACATTTTAATGCAAGATGCACTTATTTGTTTGTGTTTTTATGTTTATTTTAGTTTATAACTCTTTTCAAACTATTTTTGGTGAAAAACCCCCAAACCGGGTGGTATTTCGCTTTAACACAGCCATAGGTCAAGAAGTGGTGGAAATTGTTTTCGGTAGTCCGGAATTGGTGGAAGGGTACGCCAAAATTTTCCCTACTTCTTGACCTCCGAACACAGCAAAATTGCACCCTGATATTTTATTTGAAAATGAACCCTCTTGTGCTCTTGGTTTAGAACCAGCATGCTTTGAAGACTTGGATGGCATGAGCAGCAACATCTCGACGTCTGCTGGAGGAGCATCTTCATTACCGTCTAGTTGTGGAAGTAGTGCGGTAGGATTTTTCTTGATACTACTTTATGTGAACGATTTAAATTTTGAAATGAAAATGACGCATTTGGGATTTGCTAGATGTGTCCGTATGATTCCGCTACACATAAACATAATCGGGTGAATATTGTTTCGTCCAGTTCTTAAAGCGAAATACTGGAAGTTTTCTGAACACATCGCGTACGCCTGCTTTCTTATGCAACCTATGCAAATTAGCATAAATTATAATAAAAAATCGAGCAACTTAGCATAAATACGTAGAAATTCAGTTGTCCACGATGCGTTTCAGTTTCAAAAACCGGCCGGTATTTCGCTTTAATAAACTCAACGCCTATGCCCTATGTTTAGGTAGTTGCGACGGACGTGCCGAAACCTTCACTGACTGCAAATGATTTGTTGACCTTGGACGTTAGTGTACACGGCAGTGGGAGTGAGCAAAAGGTATGTGGATATTGTGTGATTGATATATTTTACACTTCTTTTTTTTTGCTATTGGAATGCTGCGTTCCTTTTATTAAAATTTGGTTGAATACAACTTGTTTAGTCTATTTAGCTTTACGCTTTTTACGGAAATCCGTCCCACCAGTCGCGGGTAATTTAAAACCTGCATTTTTTGTCCAGCTCGAACAAGCCGAAGCCGGCAGTTTTATGATTTTTTTTGTAATTTTACGTTACGTCTATATGTTCGTTTTGATGTTGATAGACTTCGGATTGGATATTGGATTAAACATTTGTAATTCAAATACAAGTAAACGATGTTGATTATAGTCTCCGACAGCCTCGGAGTCGTCGGCAAATGGCTTGCCGGTTGTGAATACTTCCGGGGCTTCATTGCCACCGGCGCATCCTCCGTTTTCGGCGAGTCTGGGAGCTGGGAAGAAGCTGAGCATGTGGCTTCCCAAACGAAAGTAAGCCATTTTCTAAGTTTGGTTTCATTTCTGAGATTGGTCCTTGGATTCTTTTTTCAAAGTATGTAAAAGTAAAATGGTGCAATGCGTTTTGGGCAAATTTCCGGTAAAAAAAAAAGATTATATTTTGTAGTCGAGTTCTGGCATCTGGCGCCGCTGGAGACTGAACGTTGGGTCGCGAATCGCAGGCCCTGATTCTCTGTATACCTTATAACTTGTAAGTGTAAATGGTTTTTAGGAAGAAGTATAGTCAGTCAAGCCTGCCGGACACTGATGAGCCCACGCCTACCGGTGAGTACTTTTCATTTTCTCATTTAATGGTTCTTTTGAAAGTGTGATTATATGGGTTTTATGTTATATTGTTATATTGATTTATTTGAACCTTGAACGCGTGTACATTGGATGTATACTCTTCCTTTGGCTTTGGTTTGGTGGTTATATAGTATTTACGTACGAATGCGTGGTTGTCTTTGTATTCTTTATTTTAAGTGGTATTACTTTTTTTTAAAGGGAATATGTATGCCCTTTTTGAAGTTAAGCTGTATTAATAGAATGTGTGTTCCTCATTAAGGAAACAACAACAAAAATTGTTAAAAGTTTCCCATTTAAAAGAAAATGATTCTCAAAGTTCACCTTTTCCATAGTAAACGCGTTTACTGACACCCTGGCTTACCCGGCAGCTGATGGAGCAAATTTTAACTTTGCATGCGGATATCGGCAAATAGCAAGATTTAATATGCAGGGCATGCAAATTCGAATTTGCATATTCAGTCGCCTACTTAAATTCATGTCTGGTGTGGAAACTCCAGTTTCGCAGTTGTTTTGCACATTTTAAGTGCCTACGTATTCCCTTTAAGCTTATTAAAAAGGGACTTTTGCAAGGTAATTTCAGTTTTTTCCTTGTTTTTCCTCTTTAGTTTTTTTGTTCATTGGATTACTGTTACTCCTGCGTTTGTTGCTAGTTGCGTTGCTTTCATACCAAGGTGATATTTTTGTATATTAAGGATTTATGTTTACAGGGACAGGCCCATAAAAATAAAAGTAAGCCTTTATTTACGATATGTTCATAATTAATTATAAAGCAACTGTATTACAATATATACAAACAAAATTTCACCTACATTGTTTCCGATGAACTCATCGTATGTGTATACCGTAAAACTGCAGCTTTCAAGGATGTATATGCAAATTTTGACCGCATTGTAATTTCACGATAAATTTGCGTAGACGCCTTTGATATCTGCAGTTTTACGGTATGGATATACGATGAACGCAACGGAAAAAGTGTCCCAGGGTGAACGTAGGTGAAATTTGGTTTGTATATATTGTTATAAAAATGCTTTATAATCACTATGAACTTGCTTTATAATCGCTATGATCGTAAATGGTTTACTTTGATGGGCCTGTCCCTTTAAATGGACAAATGGAGTGCTTTCTTCGAATGATCTGCATTTGTACAGGATCTCCACTCGCGTACCGGATTATCACCATGGTTTTTAATCCGTCGTTTATAATATCTTTCCTTTTATGGAAACGTCCTCTATCATATCAAATACCAGCCCAGCTCGTTCAGTAACTTGACACTTTGCCTCTCCCTCTCGTCTTTTTAAACATATTTTTTTTTGACCTGCATATTGAAGAGTGGTCTTTGGTATTTCGTATTTGCCTTTATTTGTTAATCAAATCTGTATGTAGAAAGTAATATTTTGGCTTGTTGATACTATTTTTGGTGCGGAACAACGTAAGCTTTCGGTCTGCATTCATTAGTAAGTAGTTAGGGAGCATTCTAGTTTACTCTAGAGTATAACATTTCTATTCTGTCTTTAGCTTAACTCTAACCTTTGCTGGTGAAGTAGTCCTTATCCGTAGTATGGTAGAAATTAGGTTTTGCAGTGAGGCTTTCGCTTTCGGGCTTTTTCTTGATCTTCACAGTGTATGTATCTGGTGTCCCATGTTTTCACCTCCACCCCTAATTGGCAATTTCCTTAAATTTCCGTTGCGCTAGCTATTGACTTCCGGATTCCGGCTGCTCTAGTGCTCTTAGTGCTCTTACTGCGTGCTGGAACTAAAGCTATGTGTTAAATCACACATAGACCAACTTCAAAACATTGGTGAAAGTCGTGAAAGCTATTGCAAAATAATTTGTATCTGCAATGTTTGTGCATTAACAATTAACGTTAAATTTTTTATTGCAGTCACTGTCACTGACTACTTACAAAAAGGTTATTAGGTCAGCAATTACTCTAACAATAAGCACTAAGCAATATTTAGGCGTATTCGCGTATTGCTTGTTACCTTTTATGACTTACTTTTTACTTTCTATGTTGTAAACTGTAGCCGCATAATTAGTCTTTTTTCGTTGTTTGATTCTATTTCGGTCGTTGGTTGCCATGTTAGAGACGCCCTTCTGCACACTTATTATGTAAATCTTTATATTAATCACACACATTCTTGAGATTTTCGGGCCCTTCTCCCTTGTTCCTTTTTTTGGAATTGATGTATGATGCTTGGCCCTATTCTAATTTTCTTTTCAGTCGATGCTAATTCATTAACAAGGTAGCAGCCCCGTTTTTTTGAGTAGTCTGGATCTGGGTCTCAGCTATAATAAAATCTTCTTATATTAGTGGAACGTTCCCCTACAAATTTCTTTTGACGTTTTAGTGTTTGAGATCTTTACTTCATTGAACCACTGCGAGAGGCACTCTGTTTCTCTGTTTCAGATGGAAATGTACATAATTTATTTTATTTTATTTCATATTTTCTCTTCATTCAGGGATTGTTCGACTTGATCTACGATTATAATTAAACGGAATAGTTAGCGGCGCATGGAGTCTTGTTGGTTGTTCTCACTTTCTCACTTCACTGTTCTCAGTAATCCCATTGTACATTTTTCCTATGCTCCCAAATCCAAGATTACTGTCGATTTGCATTTTTGTACTTTCTCTCATTTTTCTGGACCTGGACCTATCATCTGCGTGTTGTGTGGGCTCTCATGACTCTCATCCCATAACAATACAACATTGAAATTGGTTGACTTCGGAATAGGACTGAAAATTCAGTTGACATCCTCTGTATGCATGCTCGCTCCTGGTCTACGATGTCGACGTGTGGAGTTGCTGAGTGGTGGGAAGAAGACTTTGTCAGACGAGCGGATGGGAAGGTCAGGAGGCTCAGGCTCCCCGGGACCCAGAAGGAGGATCCGGGCTCTCGTGGATCACTTCATGTTAGGAAGGACTGCATCGGAAGCTATAAGAGCTACAACGACACCCTCGCCGCCTGCCCCGTCGCCCCTTTTGAGAAGAGCCCGGGGTCGGAATCACAGAAGATTGGGAGAGGGAGAGACAGGAGAGGGCAGACGATGCGAGTCGGCACCAGCGTCTTTTAGAAAACGTAGATAGATTTTTTGATTTTGTTATGAAAGTTTTTTGATGGCAATGCAGATGCAACATCAATTAAGTTCATGAGAGCAAGTGTAGAAGTAGAAGATTATTGCGAAACGGATATAGCCATAATGTCAAATGTCCCTAAAAGGCGCTAGATAAATAAAAGAGTAATGAGAACCGAATGTAAATGAAAGCTGAAAGCGTTTACTGTTGTATGTAATTTTAGGTTTTCTGAAGTTCCGCAAAGGAAGCAACAAGTCGAAGAAGTCGATTAATGATGGAGTCCCTGGCGTACCCGATTCGTAAGTATTTATTATTATATTGGAAACTCAACATTATTTTGAGAGGCCTTGGTCATGGTCATTTCGTTCATTGTGCTGTGTGTTCATTCCATATGGTATGTGAGTAGGGCAATACTATTTATTTGGAAACATAAATAACTAGTACCACTTACTTGCCTGTTTTAGGAACAACAGTAACTGTGATGCAGCAAGCACAGCCAGCAGTTCAAACGAGGAAAAGGTGAGTTTTTTTGCGTTCCACTGCCAAGGTGTGTTCCTAGGAATTGAGACTTTAACGCGTAAATCTGCAGGCGTCACCGGGCAGGATGCTATATTGGGCTCATATCTGCCCTGTAAGCTATACCTAGTGTTATCGCCGTGATGCCTGGTAAAATGTAACATTTAGGTCTTCTTGGTCCATGAGTCATGAGCCGTGTTGAACCATGAACCGTGATTTTGCCACTTCAGTTTCAATGTGTACCATATGTCATTTGATTTTAGATAAACGGCTCTCAGGGCGGTCTCGTAGTGGATGATGAGGGTTATACGGTTAGAAGTGATTTGCCAGCGCCACAAGCACAAGCCGAGCGTACACGGTGGAGTAGTTGTTCGAGTAGCGATGATGAGGCAAGTTTCTTTGAATTGGGGCTAGGCGCAGCCTAGCCCTTTTTGGTTTTATCATTAAGTATGAATATAGGGTTTAATCCTTTTTTTGTGCGCCAATGGCTGCTAGGCTAATGCGGGTGGTTTATCTCGTTGTTATACGAGGTCTTTTGTGATATAGTCCCGCTGGCGACGAATAAAACTGACAACTTGCAACTTTATCTTTAAAAGTTATATTCATGGGGGTTTGCTGCGGTACGTTGTGCGTAATAGCGTAACTCAGTTTTGTACTCATACGGTTATAAGCTGTCCATTATGTTTTGTGTATGTCGGTAGTCGGTTAGGACTGTCTTGAAAAGTTATATTGTCGTACGGGTTTGCTACGTTGTGCGTAACTCAGTTTTGTAACCAAGGGGAAGGGGTTATGTGCTGTCCATTGTGTTTTGTGTATGTCGGTAGTCGGTTAGGACTGTCTTGAAAAGTTATATTGTCGTACGGGTTTGCTACGTTGTGCGTAACTCAGTTTTGTAACCAAGGGGAAGGGGTTATGTGCTGTCCATTGTGTTTTGTGTATGTCGATGACGATGACGATTGTCTGTTTACAGAGCGAAAATGAAATGCAAACTTCAAAAATACGCAACTTGAATATTCGGCCGGCTGAAGCGTCGATTACGAATGCCAGTGTTGATGAGTTGCGGGATGCGATCGGCAATATTACCATCGGGAAGAGTAGCACGTTTGATAAGGTACGGTACTTTTTTTTGCCCTAGACGTTTTTATTTCTTAATGAGGTCATGAGGTCCCACTTGTACTCTATATTTCGAACTTCATATATGCTTAACAGTTACGTGTGCGGATGCTATGCATTGGGACTTATATGTGCATACTCCAACGTCCTCTATGTATAAAGCGTTGTTATTGTTTTTGCAAAAGCGTTGTAAGGATTAGTAAGGAATAATTAGGGTAACGTTGTTAATTTGACTAAAACTTAAAATTGTTATGTATTACTTCTGCAATGAACGCGACGTGATCTGAAGCAGTAAATTTCGCACTGGATTTTTTGATGTTTTAGTAATTTACTAATTCCGTATGTTCTAGTTTCTGTAAACAGCTTAAATGTTTCGTTTTACTTCAGGATCCATGGGCTTTGTGTTCTTCCCGATCGACTCCATTCTCCCAATCGATGGGACCAACAGTGGGCACCCGACCTCTTAGGGCCGCGTATACGGGTGACGAGCATCTGAGGAAGAAGTTTGAGGGTGAATTTTGTACAACATTATATATTTTTTATTTTGACTTGCTGGCCTGCATTCCTGCATACGCGAATTTCCAGTTCGTTTCATTTGTTTGCCGTGGATAGGGCATAGTGGTTCTGCTCCTGCCGTGGTTTTTGATAGATTTTCAGGTTTTTGAAGTCTGAAGTTTGCAGGATTCTCCGTACCCCACGACTCCCACTAGAAGTTAGGCGACTTTGCGGTTTACTGAGAAACTTTGTATGTCAGGCAGGCTCAGGCTCTCTGAGGCTGAGGTACTTGGTAGCTATTGTGAATTTGAACTGTTTTCAGAATCAGACTTTGCCCGCAGCAATGTTCCACTGAATTTCTCTGCTTCGCTGAGCGCGGCGCCAATGTTGGGAATGGCTAGGGCGCGTCCACGCAGTAACACGCCAACACACACCAGTCTCACGTCTTTGGCGCATCCTCCACTCTCGAATAAGGTTAGCGTTTATAGTTTATATAGAGATCCTTTTATTGATTGGTTGATCAGATGTGCACCGACTGATTCCCGTTGGGATGTCTTAACGCCTCTTTGTGGATTTGCTTGATAATAAATAAAGAAACTGAATATTTTTTCAATTTGTAATTTATAATATGAATTAAATTAATATAAGTATGTGCTAGTTAACATACTGAAAGTGAAAAGGAATGCTGATAAAATGATTTCCCTTTCCCCCGTTAAGGTATCGGGTGATGATTGGGGCAATTCGAATAATATGATGGGTCGATCCGAATCAAACGCGTCACTGGGAGATTCAATGCTCAACCTATCGACTTCGACGGCCAACTTATTCCAGGTGGGACCTGCTCATTGTTAATTGTGTTAAGCGCTTTGTAAACTGATTATATAACACAGTTCGTAGGCCCAAGCAAATCTTCGGCATTAGGCGGAAAGTACGAGAGAATTCTATGGACGAAATGTGGGGAATTTCGAAAATTTAATTTTTGAATAAAAAATATCTTTATAAAAAATACATATTTTAGAAACGGTTCTTTATGGATTAACTTGAAACTAGTAAGCGCCCAAGATTAGCCAATTCTGAACATTTCTGCAAAAAAATTAGCTCGATACACCTCATATTCTTCGAGAAAATTGGGACAGCGCGAAACACATCGTTATTTTAGTGGAAAATAGCCAAAAATGATGATGTAAAAAAAATTATTTTCAATACCTCAAACGTTATGGATCAATTTGAAACTAGCAAGCGCCCAAGAATAGACAATTTTGAAGATTCCTGCGCGAAAATGAGCTTGATACACCTCATATTCATCGAAAAATTTGGGACAGCGCAAAACACGTCGTTATTTTCACCAAAAACAAAAAATGCGAAAGTTGCTTAGATTGCAGTAAATATTATTTTTTCATACCTCAAAGTTCATATATCATATTAAAACTAGTAAGCGCCCTAGAATAAACAATTTTGAACATTTCTATGAAAAAATTAGCTTGATACACCTCATTTTCTTCGAGAAAAAGGGCACAGCGCAAAACATGTCGTCATTTTCACAGTAAATAGCCGAAAATGGTGACGTAAAAATGTTATTTTTCAATACGCAAACGTTCTGGATCAATTTGAAACCAGAATGCGCCCAAGAATAGACAATTTTGAACATTACTGTGGAAGTATTAGCTCAATACACCTCCTAGTTTTCTGGAAAATTAGCAACAACCTATATTAGAGTACTTTGCGACAAAGGAAAATGTTTCAAAGTCATTCGTTCGAGAAAACCTCTACAGCGCAAAATGACCTATATTTTACGCGACAGGGGGCCCTGACTTTGTTCAGAAAAAAAATATTTTCATTTACATCAAATTCAGAAAAACAATATTTTCATTTACATCAAACTTTACGGACAATAACCTGGAGCTAGCTAGAAGATACTCTGGGGCACAACGCACAGCGTATCATTCCTGTGGTGTTTTTGAGAAAAATGGTACAGTATAACATCTCATCTTATTCGGGAACACAATACACTTCTTGTTTCGATGCTATGTCAGCGGAATTCTAAAAGATAGTTCATGCAAATTCTCAAGTATAGCACCCTCGCCGCTTTATTTATGGAGTGTTCTCTTGTGGGTCTCAACAAGATGCTCGTCCATTCGCACCGACGTGGGTGGTAGAGGGCCACCATCTAGCGCGTTGTGCGAGTGGGGCACGGTAATCCGACGTCCCGGAATATGGAATTTCCCGAATATCGAAAGCCTCCACCCTTTGTATGTGGAGAACACCCTGAATTTCTTTGAGGCCCTTCCTATCCACTAAATACACGATATTTGGCAACATTAGATTATTCTCCACCGCGGCTCAAATAACCTTGTTCGTTACGGGCTCTTAGCTGATATACGTTGCCATCCGCGTCTTCTCCAACACTCACGATGCCGACGTCTACTTCGGGCAATCACCCTTTTATAGCGCTCTCGCCAGATGCACGCGAGTGCACCGACTACCCTTTCGCGGAAATGAGGCGAAGACTAGGCGAGAGCGCCGCGCACCCTTTTTATATTTGCCGCGCACCCTTTTCTTATTGTGGGCATACCATGCGAGCTTCTAGCGAAGACAGGGCGAAGTGCGCTGCGTGTAATGAATGATCTTTAGAAAGCCGGATCATATAGAAAAACCACATGTGATACCAATTTCGTCGGCAAGCCACACTGAGGCAACTCGGTTGGTTCGCCACGAAAAAATGGGGCTCGCCTCGCACTTTACCCAGCCTTAGCCGGACGACTCTCGCTGGACTATCGGCGTCGCCCTTACTCTGGTATATCAGGCAAGCGTCTGGCGAAGCCCGGACTACCTCATTTTTCCGAACCAGCCGAGCCTCGCACAGAAGATAGGAGCCCAGGGAACTCCTCTCCACTGTTAACGGACGGATATACACAGTAAAAACGTATTTTAATACTTCGGACCAACATGCCCTTGCCCACACATGAGACAGTCAACCACGGTGGAAAAGCTCCGCCGTCGTATACTGTCTCTCCTCTCCTCTGGAAGTATAACCGTCGCATGCGAGGCCAACAGTCCCATACAGAGGCTAACCGTCCCATTGAAGTATAGCCGTCCCATCAAGAGCTCACCCGTCCCATGAGTGAGCCAACCGTCAATCCGCGCATGCCGCTTATCGGCTTATATCAAGAAGTGTGTAACAGCACGTCGGTCGGACACTTTCACCTTTGTCCTTCCAAATCGAGAGTTCATAGACTAGATAAAATTTAGCCGCATGAGGATGAGGTGGTCTGAAACACCTGCATGTTACCAGCGACCTCATCCCTACTTACTCAAACAGTTATACCTTGAACTATATTTATTAGGACGAGATGTTAAAGGGACAGGACCAGGGGAAAAAAGTTTTCTTCAACATACACGGCATGTCGGGAATTTCAGAAATGTGACTGTCCAAACCGCATTTCTTAAAACCGAACTCGCACAATTATTCGTCAGCAAACTATTCGAACAGGTACCGTACTCAGAATCAATGTTTGCTCTTTTAGTGCATTACAGTACTGGAAACGCTTTGATATAATCGTAAGAACGTTCTTCATTCGTTTAACAATTATTATGTAGAGAAAGAATGCTGATGGACGGATATAACTGTAAAAACGTATAATAACCTTTCTGACTACGGTACCTGGCCGAAATGTTTGCCGTGGAATATCTCTGCGAGTTCTGGGTGTAAATAAATGCGGTTTTCGCAGTAATATTTCTGCAATTCCCTACATTCTGTGCAAGTAAATTGAGGAAAACTTTTTCGCGTCCCTTTGACTCATTTATTGTGACCGAACATGGATTTTCCTGGACAAAACCGGTACAATCACTAATTAATAGTTTAGAGGAACAAGGAATTGTTAAAAACCTTATTCGACATACGAAATGGGGCCAAAGATAAAGTGTGTTCCTAGTTTTACTTCATCGTGACGACTGTACAGCTATACTTCAATCCTTCTATGTGACGGTTGGCCCTGGGCACAGCTACGGGGGGAACTCCCATAGGGCGCATGAGCCTGCCAAGGGACGATTGTCAATCTTGGAATTACTATATTTCCTTGGAACGGCTGTTTTTGAATAGAACCGTAAAATCCATAGCAGTTTTTTATATGGTTCAACTATTGTTATGGCAGAGTGCAGCGTGGCTTCTGGTTAATAATGTTTGTACTGAAAACAACATTATTTTGAATGATAATAACTGTTCTAATTAGTCTACAATCAACTTCCCAACACATTTTTTATTTAATTTCTGCGTTTCCCAGTTTCTGTGATTTTATTTTAAAACAAATAGTGATCGTCAAAAAATTAGTGAACTGCAAAAATTAGGGCGGGGCCAAAATGATAATGGACGCACAATTTTCCGAGATTTTAGGCCCCGCCCATCCTAGTTTCGGCCCGTACGAACTGTGATAATGAATATGCTGCTTGTACGTCTAGGTATGTGTAGTACAATCTTCGCATACCTTCGTTACCTTCTGTTTCTGTAGTACTTCGAGTTCTAGTACGAGAGCCGGAAATCCGGAAAGTTGTTTGTGTGGGTCGCAGGTAGTATGTTGGGTAAATAAGCGAAATGTAGTTTTTGTATAGTGGTGGTATGCAACATTACAATTTTACACCACAACACAACTCTTGAAACTGCCTTTTGAATGGAAGCCCAGGGACAGGAAACATGAACAACTTTTCGTTTAGGCGACCATAGCGGAACACAGAGTGCCTGTCGCAATGGCATTGAACGAGTACAGTCACGTATGGTTCAAGGGTGCGGACACTTCACAGTAAGTCATTTGAGAGTTATTTCAGTTATTAGTATGATGACAGTCGGTGGTTGTGCGATATTGTACAACTGTTATGTATGAGTGTTATGTATCATCAAGAACGTGCCTGTTTGGTCGGGGCTCTCGGAGGGAGACTGCACTGCACAATCATGGTTTACTTTACTCATTTGGTGTTTGCATACTTGTATTGTATTGAGCTGAGCTATAGAAGATATTTGTCCTGCATAATATGTAGCATTGGTTTGTCGATATTGTTAGAAGTCTGGTCTCATTCGCTTTATATCGAGTAATCGAGTACCAGCCTACGGCATAAATCTCGTCGGGAAATTCGAAGTTGATTCCCAAATTCTATCAATTATTGTACGTTTGGGAGGTCGGAAGGTGGTTTCGTTGGGCAGTTCGCAGTTGACCGGCGGCTTAGGCTATGAATCCTATATCCTATCATTCGGTGGAGTTTTATTTTATTGCAATTTACGTTTTCACACGATTTTGTAGTACTAAGACCATTTCAGACGTTCGCTACGTACTTTTGGCACAGTGATGGTGTCCTTTGCTGCATCTACACTCCCCCTGTTGACGAATGCTCAAAGTGACCTACAGACTCTGAACTTCAGACTAACGGACACGCAAAATATTAAAGCAGTTCTCCCTAATAAGCAGGTATGGTACTTTTCGTTAATAATTATTAGTGTTTAGGGTTGGGTGGGCTTATCTTTTTTTCGCTTTATGCATTGTGCATTTTACGGTTTGTTGGTTTGTGTGAACCAAAACTAATCTGACTTGTTACTTGTTATATGATGAATTTTTTGTCAATCAATGATGTGTGCTGTATTTGAATTGCTCAAAAAGTATGTTTTCCGGATTAAACTTTTAAGATTCAAATTGAAGTGTATTTCTTTAGTTACTTCTACCGAATAGCGACTCCGGAGATAACGTTCCATCTTTCCGATACTCATTCAACAGAGCCGCCTTGGCTGACTGGTTAATTGCCCAACACCAATTGAAACCGCAATCGGCGTTTTTCAATGCGGAGGTTTGTTTGTTTGCTTTTCAGAAGAATTCCTCTTTGTTGTTTTTGGCAGTAAACAAAGTTGCGAATGAATCTTTGTGGTGGAGTTCGCAGTATTTAGGGGTGAGTCTCGCGCGCTCGCGCCTCAAAATCACAGATCAGTATCTCGAAATGTTGAAATTCGTTTGTGAATATTGTAACTATGGCTATCAGTAAGTATAAGTAGTAGTGTTGCCGTTAGCAAGTCTTATCGACGTACATACTGTGAATCCTCAAATTGGTGGATGCTTTATTTCTTTTTGCATTGAATGTTAGAAATGGGAATTGAATTAACCAGGAACTGAGGAACAATAGTGTATTGATGGTGCGTAGATGATGATTATGCTTTTATCTCAACTGGTAATCCTAAGCTGCCGGGCGCATTGATTTGTCATTGTAGGTATTACGGTACGAGCTGCAGGATAGTGTCTGCTCGGAACCTCCATTGTTTCTGACCGCGTACTGGAAGCCGGAAGCTGATCATACGGATATCAGGGTGGATTTTAGGTGGGATTTGTTATTTGTTTTGTTTCTTGCTCATGTTTGTGAACTCCACACTCGAGGAGAACTTCTGGGGTGAGTGTTGTTGGCATTTTTTGTGACAAGTGTTTAGTTTCGTTTTTCGTTAGCGTCGATCCCAAGCTGGACGGACTACCATGAAGGGTGTGTGTAGTTCGTGATGTTTCACCATGGTATTATAGCAATAGCCAATAACTACGTTCCTGGGTGCGCAGCGCACCGCGCACCCAGCCGCGCAAATTGGAGTGCACGCGTAGCCAGCCGCGCAAATTCGAGTGCACGCGTAGCCAGCCGCGTACCGCGCAGAGGGGCCCCGGCCAGCCGCGTAGTTTGCAAACTACGCGGCTGGGTGCGCGGTGCCTCGGGGGCTCTGGTCCTCAACGGCGCAGCGCACCCCCAGACAACCGCGCAGGGGGCCCCCAGCCAACCGCGCACCCAGCCGCGCAATTTCGACTATATCGCTGTCACCACCCAATGTTTGTTTTCTATTATCAGACATGCGCTTTATAGCCGGGTGGTCTAAGGCGCTGGCTCCAGAACACAATTAGTGAATTTCGTAGGTTCGATTCCTACTCGGTGCACTTGTTTTGCGGATGTGGTCTGTCTTTTTATTTTTTGCCTTGGAGGGCTAACCGCGCAGGGGGGCACCGGCCAACCGCGCAGGGGGGCACCAGCCAGCCGCGTAGGGGGGCAAAAAGAAGGGGCGAGCGCCCCTGGCTGGGGGTGCGCTGCGCGGTTGGAGACCAGAGAACGATATGGTCAATTGGCCAACTCACAAACGTTCAGGTGTGTATAGATAGGTAACATGTATTTTGCTTTTTACTGATTTGGTAAATATATGTGTTGCGAAAAATAATGCAACTGTTTGTTTAGATACAACAGTGACTGCTGCGTACAGGCAGCCCTTTTGAACCTCAACTTTTCAACAATTGTGAACGGGGGAGTGCATAAAGTGACGAGTGATCCCACTGCCAATTGGTATGTTTCCTTTTTATTAACTTCCAGAGGCCGGTTCCACCAACACCCGTGTGGCACGGATTTTCCGTGCGCAACGAAATAGCGCGTAAAAAGAGACACCGACAATTATCGATTTGTTACTTCTCACGTAAATGTTGGTGAAACCGGCCTCAATTGTTTGTTGTCTGGATGTTTGTGTTTTCATCCTCCTCATACCCTAGCTCCACTTTGCTACTTAGTGACTTTACTATAAAGACTATGATTATGAAGTAGGTAATGTTAACACGCATGAGTATACGTACACACTCCACACCATCTTTATGCCTGTTGCTTTTTCTGTATTGAAAATTCACACGGGAAGAGCTCTTTTTGCCTTCCCTTTTACTGAATTCGGCAATTTTGGAAAAGGCAAGTGCAAGATTTTGGTTGAAGCAAAATGTCGAACCTTTGTTTTTAGCATTCTTTTTTTTTATATTTTCTCCCTATTTCAGGAACGAGGAGACATCCACATTGAGCTGGTCATTAACCGAATTGTCCCGACACGGACAGACAGATGGTTCACTAAAGGCTCGTTTGTATCTGAGTGCCGGTCCAAGTAATCCCGCCCATACCTATGTAACATTCCAGGTGAGTGAAGAGTACGGATTTCTGTACTGTACATGTAGTGTGCCTATGTTAGTGCGGTAACTATGATCTTTGTTTCCGAGTATTTTCCGCCAATTCTCCGAGCTCGGTCCGCGGAAAAACCAGCAAGTTTTTTAGTATTTTCCTACTAGGTTTTTACGCGGGCCGAGCTCGGAGAATTGGCGGAAAATACTCGGAAACACTCTCTCGTCACTGAGGGCGCAGACAACGATACACCTCCTACCGCACGCCGCACCGCGGCAAAAAACCGCCGCCTATACAAAAAAATAATAATAATAACGAATAATAACACAAAAGCAAATAATAATGTTTATTTTAATATTAACAAAACAACAACAAAAAAGTAAACAGCGCCAAAATAGGAAAGAGGCGCTGATGAATGCTCTATGTCTATTTTAATACTATTTTAGAAGGCAAAAACAAATATAGGACTAAATAAATACGCAAGGTTCAAGATCATGCAAAAGGAATGCCTCGAAAAAACCTCTACGGGACTACATAAACACTTATGATAACCAAATTTAAGTCATAACAGGGTTGTAAAAATCAATTCTTCTGTTTGACCCTTAAAAAAACACTTCTGTTTGACCTTGTGCAAATCCCGAGCTCGGCCCGCCGATTTCCCGAGCTCGGCCCGAGAACCTCAAAGTTTCCGAGCTTTTTCCGAGAATCTTCTCGGAGAATACTCGGGAAATAGGCGGAAAATCCTCGGAAAGGCCTAGTTTCTCGGAAAATGCTCGGGATTCATTAACGGAGAATATACCACATCCGTTTGCTACCATCAGATACCAATTTCGTGTGTTTTTTATTGACTGAGCGTTACGTGAGATTGTAAGATACCTCTTGTTTTGTTACCCTTGATCTTGTGTTTATGCGAGCTAGTTCGGTTAGTTCTAGGTTCTAGTTTGCTTCAGAGCATTGCAAAATCTGTTAATTTTAGTGCAACGAATCGACGATCTCGGGCGCATCTGTGTGTTTGGACACCTCGGACACGTATCATTTATCGATGTTGCGCAGGAAGGTGATATCAGGAAAGTACTTTTGTGAAGCCGAAGTTAGGACATAGGGAACTATAGTAGGTATTATGTTCTGAAATTTACTGAAGGCAGCATAGAACACAGTTTCGTACTGATTTTATATCGGATTTTTTCCCTTGGTACAGTCACACTGAATGTATTTGAGCTTATTGTTTTGTTGGACTTGGATTTGGTGCTTTTTGATGTTCCCGGTGTGCATCTGTCTGTTTTCTAAACTTATTTAATGGTATAATATTGCTAGGTGTTGTTTTGCAGAATACGAGATTAATTTGCGTTGTCTACCCATGAACGCTTACGCCGTCTGGTGTCTGTTGGTGTTGAGCATAACTTAAAGCGGCATAACAGCCGGGTTTTGAATTGAACCGTACTTTGGCTGGTTTCTCATCTAGCCTAGCTATCTAGCAAATAACGCGAATTTTCGGATCAGTTTCCCTACCAGTTTGGTTTCAAAAACGGCTGTTATGTGTTATATCGCTGTAAGTCTCTTCTTTCGCTCTTCAGTAGCAGAACGGCGTCACTTAATTGTTTTTTTTTTCGAATAGGAGCACATGTGTATGTGGGTATTTGTTGACACGTATCATTACTGTAATCTACCGCAGCCACCTTCTTGCCCAGTTAGTAATATTATTACCTGTTTTACTTTACGCAGTTTAGGTATTGCAGCAAGGAGCATATTAGTATGTACTTGAAGGAGGTGGTTTATTTACTTATCTATTTTAACCATTTCCCTGATTTCCCTCTTTTCCCATATTGTGATATTCCAGTTTTCTGAGCTCAGTTATTTTTTTTATATTCCTGTTCTTTTGTTTATATGGATAGTCTTGGGTTTTAACGATGAAATTTGCAAGTGTATATTATGGGGGACGTCTCTAATTTTAGGCCCAATGTATCTTTATACTTACAATACTTAGTACCTTTATACTTTATACTTCATGTTAGTGTTAAATTAGTGTGCAAGTTTGCATGCGAGTATTTCTAATGCACAATAGGACAGTATCGTTATTCAGCCTTTTTGTACGTGTATAAAAATCAAAGTTGTTTTAGAATTTGATTGAACTTGAATATATTGTGAATTTGTGACATAGAAGTTTATATTGTATGAATGACATAATAAATCTTTTTTTTTACTTTGTGCTATTTTACTCACTGCCTAATATGGAGTTTTCGATGCTCTCATTTGTATCCGTCGATTTTTACCCTGTTTTTTTGATGAAATATCGGTTTTCGGTTTTTTTTTTCTTTTGGTAATGTGTACTTTCTTAGGGATGGGTGCATTATTTCGTTGTTGTTTACGTTAGGGCAATTGGGTTTTGGGCATTTTTTGTTTATTGCTTGATCTATTCAAGCCTATTACCGTAATTTCGTAAGCGCATCCTCCTGATGTATCTGGTTGAGAATTGCAAATCAATGCTAGTTGGGGCGAACCATGGAGATGTTGATAAGACCTCTGGTGACATTTGAGTGTAGTTTGTTGTTGTTTGTAGTCAGCATGGTCGGGGAACACGGTTGTTTACTGGGGCCTCCTGCTGCTGCCGAACGTTCCCCTGACGTCGTGGTTCTTATCATTTGTATGCTATTTCTCCTGTTTTCAGCCTGCTTCCCGGGAGTTTTCTCACTATAATCCAATGTCTTATCTGTCTCATGTACTGCGCGCATATCTCCCGCTCGATTGATTCTCTCCCCATGCAAAAAATAGCAAATCACGCATTTTAGTTTATGTTTTCCCGCAGTGAGATGGCAGTCTTTGATTTCTATATTGGGAAATTCAGGCTTGAGATTTTCTTACAGCCTTCTAGAAGCAAGCTAGGATGATAAATATGTTATAGATTGCGCCTTTGGTAAAGTTATGTGATTATGCTATCTCTCCTTCTCTCTTCTCTGACCTCTCGTGCTCACTACACAACTACACTCTTGGTTTTAAGCTAAAGTTGAAAGTTGCGCTCATGCACCTAATTTCCTAATATAGACGATCGGCCCACAATGTACCATAGTTTTCAAGAATGCTTTCTGTATGTAAGCTGTGAGCACATAACCTATTTCGCTCTCTGTGTTCTTTAGTAGATCTTTGATCTAGTAACCCTTGTTGTTGCGCTCTGCACCCAGTTGTTTACGTGTGCGCTTGTGTACGTGTTGTGGCGTTGTTTTGGCAAACACGCTTTGGTGTTCGTGCACTGCACTTTTCCCTTTATCTTGCCAACTACCCAACAATTTAATCCGCCTTCGCCTTGGTGTCCATATAGTAAGTTTTCTTTCGCAAGAAGGCTTGCGTAGATTTGTCGTATGGCTAGCGTGAGCTTTGGCAGTAGATCCGTATAACGTATTACGGTGGAAAACTGGTACCTGTAGTACAATGGTACATAAGAATCCCTTAAGCTCTTATTGTTACGGGCGCGGGACTCTTATACGGGGTGAATCTCAAATGGTTATTTCAAAAGTTCAGCGTGCTAGCTTCTAGACTGCTTGTTTCCCCCGTAATTTCCCAGCCAATTTCCCAGATTTCGCTTTGGCTTTCAGGTTTCGTTATTATATTTCGCCTTCGCCCCCATATCTTCGCTCTTCAAATGTTCGTCTACGCCGTCTCGAAGACCCTACGAAGCTTTTTCCAGGTTCTTACGTATTTTTTTGAGTGTTTGTTCGTTTGTTGATTTGTTGTCTAGCTGTCCGAACGTCCGTAGTCCATGGTTGGCACTGTGTGAACTTGTGAACTGGTGTTTTTGCTGCCTTACATTGTATTCTTCTTGTTTTATCCGGGGTTAATAAAAAAAATACTTGAACTTGAAGCCTTTCCTTCGGATTCGTATTCAATACCAGTATAGTATACTTTGTATTCCTTTACAATCTCTTCATGTCTTATTTCCGCGATTTATTTGTGTTCACAATTTGGGCTTATAGTAAGATAAGTAATTATAATGTATCTTTTCAGCCAGAAGCCTCTCAATCAAAAATGTCCAATCGTGCCGTTGCTGTCCTTAGAGGAGACGTTGGTGTAGGAGGAGTCGTTTGGTTCCACCAGGTGACTTTTTTTTATTAACCTGGGCGGTTGACCACTTCATCATTAAACTTCCCAAGTGGAGTGCTTTTAAAGCGGTATGACACGTGGTTTTGTTACGTGTACTGGACACGTGTACTTTCTCAGGCAGTCCACAAACACTGTATTTGTAGCGTTTCTGGTGCTGTCGAAAGCGTTACGCTTCGCATGCGCTATGAAAACCCTTCTCTTCTCTGGCGTTGCCGCGTTGCTACTTGCCGTAGTTAGACATGCATGCAATTATATATATCTAGGGGTGGTTATTTTAACAGTCAACAAATAGATACAAGTGAATTGTTTTAAACCGTGAATCTTTTTTTTGTGGATGGCTCTAAACTAAACGATGTTCGAAGTAGAAAGGGTACTGTTCGTAAATTGTTTGGACAGGGTCGCTTTGTTGGGGGTGGGAACTTAATCTATTCATGATACATTACAAATTGGTTAGTGTGTAATTTTACTCCCTGAGCTTTATGCTCAGGTAGTGGGAATATTTGTTGAACATATGTCAGGGGTATAGGTTGGTGCGTTGAAACACGCGCGAACCATCTCCGGATTGTTTGACCACCTCCGAAAGGAAATCGAAATTCATATATTTGACCTGTTTTATTGAAACGGTCTATCACTAAAAGCTGACGGAACCACCTACATCCACGCACGGAATTTATACTCTGTTATGTATTTGTATTGTTTGCAGAAGAGCGAGGCGGACCCAATTGTGATCAAGGGTGAGATCACCGGTCTTGCTCCCGGAAAGCATGGATTCCACGTGCACCAGTATGGCGACAGCACCAACGGATGCACCTCGGCCGGACCTCATTTCAACCCTTTCGGAAAGACTCACGGAGGACCTAAGGTATGGTTAACTATGAAGTTGGGAGTTGGGATAGTTGATCGCTATGAGCCTTACTGTACTACATGAGCGATGTACACCGCATTGAAATGAATCATTGTTCATGACAACCAGAAGTTGTGTTCTTGTTCTTAAGTTGTACGGTACGCGTCTCTTTTTTCGAATGCTAACTTGACTGTGTTTTTTTTTGGTCAGCACCGTAAACGAACATGTTTAGTACAGTTTACTATGGCTCCCGTCTAGTCATTGTTACGTGGTGATACATATGGGTTGTTCTAAGTTAGTTAAATAGTAGGCTGTCGGGCTCACTGCGCATGCGGTTAATAGCATCACGTACTTATAAAGTAGAACTGAACTTGGTGTTTGTAGGACGAAAACCGCCATCTGGGAGACCTTGGAAACGTGGAGGCCGGACCTGACGGAGTGGCCAAGTTTGAGCTTCGCGACGTTCTTGTTAAGGTATGCGAGGTGGACGTGTGGTGGTGGAGGAGGAGCAGGAGGTGGCGAAGGAGGTAGAGAGAGTAGCACCCTCTTTTTGATATGCTTCTGTGTAACAAAGATGTATAGCACGTAACTTTATTTGCGTATAATCCGAATTGCAGTTTCCCAGTATACGTATGAAGACCATGATGTACCGTAGCACTGAGAAATGAGGGTTCAAATCAGTGTTGCTCGCTTTTTACGTCTAGATTATCCCTTCCTCGGGATTACGGGTCGAGTAGATGACGAGACATTTGGCTTCTTCCCACCGCATGAGTACTTCCCCAGTTTCAGATCCACGGTGAGCACTCTGTTGTAGGACGTTCGCTTGTCGTCCACGCTGGGGTCGATGATCTTGGTTGGTGGCTTTGATGCGGTAGCTCTATTTGTTTGCTAACATCTGTTGGTTATGATATATCCTAAAGCACTGGTTTTGACCCTTTCAGAGATAGCACTGTAACTCGTAGCCTTCAGGAGTTTTGACGTGCCTCCATGCTTCTATAGTTGTTGTGTACCTAACTTAGATGAATCAATCCGGTCGCCGTTAGTATATTGGAGGCTAGCTTGCCTTACTAATATAACCTCCGTTTTCATAACTTAGGTAAGGTAGGTGGCGTCGCGGTAGGGTGTCGTCTAGCTCTTTTACAATTCGTTAAAATGATTTAGGCAAGGGTGAGGGTGAGAAGAAAGACGAGTCCCTGAAGACTGGAAATGCCGGCGCCCGTGCCGCTTGCGGTGTGATTGCCCTGGCTGCGCCCGAGGAGTGACTCGCGTCGCGGATTTGATCCGATAAATCGATGTGTGTTATCGGTCTCCGTCATCAATCAATATTTGTTCACGTTCTCAGTTTGCCTATGTATTATGTGCACATGTACATTCTGTATTGTTTTTCTCTATTCCTCGAAGATGGTTGTTCTTTGTACGGATGCTAGTTTTTCTTCTTCTCATCGCTTATTAGAGACTACTTTAGTATGATTTCTTTGTGTTAATAAATATTCAACATAATTTGTTGTTGTGGATTGGTGGTTTGGCTGTGATGCACTCCGGATCTAATTATGTGGCGACAATCGCAATCATAAATTAATCGTTATTCAAATTGTATCCATATATATCGTAGTTGCAATCTACTCATTGGCAGGTGGGGAGGAAGTGCGGAGCTTTGCTTCTTGTTAAAGCCGAATTCGGTGAGCTAGGTTCGTCAATACTGTGGCTCCAGTCCAGAGGTTGGGTCGCATTGTTGAATGTGGTTACTGTAGTTTCGTATTTCAGCTAACATGAGCTGAAAGTAAATGGTCAGACTATGTTGGAAGAAAAACCAGCCCGTGCAATATCAATTTGCGTTCCTTGTTTTTATTTGATATTTCAGTCCGCTCTATTATGTATGATACGAGTATCTCTCTGTTAAGGGCACTTTCAAGCTTTCAACAGCAAATTTGCATGGTGCAATTAGTGCCATCGAGAATCCAGAGTCACATTATTATTCGACAATCAGAAATGACTGACAGAGTGGAATAAGCGTAAGGGCCACGGGTTTTGCAGAAAAGGAGCAAGGGAGAGAGGAGAGAGAGTGAGAGAGAGGGAATTATATACAAATTGTAAGCTAGCGTTATAACCGAGAATCTTAAATTTGCATGCAGGCTGATTAACTTATCTTTAAAAAAAGTAATGTACGATAATATTGAATATTGAGTGCCACGACTTTATAACTGCAGTGTCTAATTGCTATATGTGTACACTGACGTTACCATGTGTAAACTCCGGAATATTATGGCAAACTACAAAATTGTGTGTTTTCTCGTGAGCCTGACCCTTAACCAACTGCCTTGCGTAAGAATTTCCCTTATTTCCCGTAAGAATTTGGGGTTTTTATGAATACGAGGGCGAATGAAGGGCGTCACCACGCTTCTGCGAGCCTAGAGATCTTTATACTTATATAAAAAGAGTTTCTCGTTTGAGCCATAATCAGGCGCAACCTAGAGAGTTTACCACATTGTACATAGATAATGTGACAGGATCGGGTCTGGGTGAAAGTTCTGCTAAGTTTTCTCGTACAGAAGACGTTTCGAGAGATATTGCGGTGAAGTGCGCATTCCACCCTACTAACATCCTCTCAAAGGCCATCGCTGCGCCTCCGCCACAGGGGCGCGGCGTACGCCCTCTAACAATGAGAATCTTTTATGGCGCGCGGAGAAAAAATCAGTTGAGAGCGAGTCTTCGCCAGACTGTTACCAGGTTCCTGAGAGTGCACTGAGCACCCTTTCGTTAAAACGTTGCGAATATGTGACGAAGTGGCCGCGCATACTTTTATCGGTCTGCTTCTGCATCAATTTTCGTATTCTCGTCTAGACGCCCATCATTCGCCGCATGAAATTTTTGCGCCAGGGTATCGCCGCGCAATACCCGTGCGCATGTTTCGTTAGTAAATGCATTCGGATAGGGGCACAGGTTCAATTCCGGTTAACACACCTGTGGAGTGTCTCTTAGGGGATGCGCGACAGGTACGCGGTATGCCAGATGTGCACCTCAGTGGCGCGGCGGGTGCGCCATGTGGCACAAATGCGCACACTAGGGAGAGTGCGCCGCTTCCGGCGGCGTACACTTTTGTGCGTGGCGGCTCACCGATGACTCGGAGTACTCAGGTTGACATACTCGGAGTGTCGTTCTCTACATTTGAGAGATGTTGTTCTTCACTAACTTATGTTGTTTACACTTGCATATGCTACTACTAACATTGGTTGCGTGTGTACGTTGTCCAGGGTCCAAGGATAAAGACTATTATTAAACATGTGGATGGCATGTTGGGTATCCTCTACATGGTCTACATCAAAATACATTGAGTATGACTTCTTGTGAGCTTGATGAAGAATATTTCGGCAGAACAAATGGGTTTCAACTGATTAAACAAGGTTACTGCGCTACGAGAAGGTATTTTTCCTTTTGTTGTCAACGGAGACACTTGACTATGATTATAGTTTACCTTGGAAAAATGTTTCCATTCCTAAATAAAATGTTGCATTGTTTTTGCAAATGTGAAGGTATATTTGGGAGTAACCAAATGAAGCTGCTTATTATTTTCACAGTCACAATATATTAGGAAGTTAATTTTGATTTTTTATTAAATACCAGCCGGCTACGCCGCCCGAGGCGATTTTCTATTTTATGTATACGTGAAACGTGGATTGAAAAGTAGTTAGAGTATAGGTCATATGCAAAAATACTCGCTTCGTTGTTCTTTTTGTTGCTCTAGATCTGCATGTTCTTTGTAGTTTTTTCGTAGTACTTTGAGCGCCGCCAACTCGCACGGCTGATATGGCACGCGCATTCCATATGTGCAGCTTTTTTCGTGCTTTTGTGAAAGGGGCGCTCGGGATGTGAGATGGCTCAGTGCATGGGAACATGAACTACTGAACCAATCCTACTTAATGAGCGTAACGCACATCATCCAAACGTACAATCAAACAAACGCACAAACAAACAAACAAAGCTCCCAACTTTATATAATAAGATAGGAAGATGGATACGAAGAAAAAAATGCGGTACCCAATACCAAGTCACAGAACTTTTTGGGTCTGAATACGCAGTTGTCTAGCCGGGGTTTTCATTTCCTAATAACTCATCCAGCAGTTTTCTCTCAGGAAAAATGCGGAAATTTTTCTTACGTGAGCCTCTAAGGCAACATCACTTTTCATGGAACCAAAACATTTGGTTGAAGCCACTGACGACCTGCCGAACAAATTTTCTAGAAACCCGTCATTACCTGGTTACCATTTGGACAGTGACCGCTCACCGAATGGTTTTTCAGTGAAAACCATTTGGCGACCCGCTGCAGACGGTTTTCTGTGGTCTGCGCAAGTAAGGCAATTAATCAGTTTGTGTATTAATCGAATTGGAAGTAAAAACTACAGTAACACGTAAGTTAGGGCGTGACAGTAGTAACGAACGCATGGGCGGTCTTTTATAGCACGGTGCCATTCATGGGGTTTCCATGTATGGCCGATTTTCTTTCCAAGTATCGAAAAGTTTACCGTATCTTGGCACTACACGAGCATATCTACAGGCAGTTTTTACGACCGATCGCTACGGGACCATTTGTCCAACAAATGATTCGCTTTGTTGGCGGATTTTTATAATGCGGATGTGTCAAAATTACCAAAATTACGGTAGATTATTTTGCAATTGATACTGGGAAGGAAAACGCCCCTTTTGTGCCATACATGGAAACTATAGCATTGCTTACACGATAAATACCCATTTCGATAAAAATTTCATGATTAAAGTTTATCGCGCACAAGCCCTGGTCCGTGGCAATACGCGCACTTTTATCATATCATGTACGCTGCAGTTATGTGCACGATAAATTGTTTTGCGCGTTACCGTGTAAGAGCGTACTGTATGACATGATAAAAAATTTCTCATATCGTATAAGGCCGAGTTACACGATATGATAAATTTTTTTATTGTTATCATATAACTGTACTTTACATGATAAACATAAAAATAATTATATTATCTTTGAATTTATCGACAAAAATACGCAAATTTTGGGAAATATCACTAAATCACGCTTTCCACTGCACAAATTGTTTGATACTTGGTTTGAACGTATCTAAAAGTAAAGAACCAATGCGCATTCCAATCATTTTTTGCGTGTTTAGTAGGTGCATCTGCGTTTGAACCCAAATTTCAGTAAAATCTAAAATTCTTGCGTGAACTACAGACGCTACCAAGTCAGCTCACACCATTGTCTCTAAAAGATTAAAAACCCCATGACAAAGTGGACCGCGGGCAGCAGACAGCAGTGCCGCGGACCGCGTTTTAACCCTCCCTGTACAACGTGAAACTTTGGGTGTGGGGCGGCGCGCTAAATGACGCGGGGCGGCGCGCTGAAAAGTGCGGGGCCCAGGCAGGGCGGCCCCACCAAAACGGGGCCCCGAGCGCGCGGCCCCGCTTCAAAGGGTGGGCCGTAGGTGCGCCGGGAGCGTGGGAAAATGGGCGTGAAACGCCCCGCCCCTTTCCATTCAATATTAAATAATACAATAAAACGGTAAACCCACACTATAACCAACAAACAACAAATATATAGTATAACTTTACTTCATTCACAATTCACAGCACAAAACGATAAAACGAAACGAAACGATAGGATAATAATATAATAGTGATATGTCTGGGCGAATCTTGGTAAGTTAATAACTACACTGAGGAAACTTGGCCGGGGGGCGGCGCGCCCCCGGCCCCACGTCACGGGGCCGCGCACCCCCCGCGCGCCCCACGCCCGTGTCTGGCCCATTGGTCTGGGAAAGGCTACACCACCGAAAACCGCGGGGCGGCTGGTGCGCCAGGAGCGCGCCACAGGTGCGCGATAAATTAATTGTGGAAACTGCAAGATACTCAGTGAAGGGGCATTTCACACTACGCAGCGAAATAGACTTGTGCATTTCAACCTCCTGCAAACTGATGTTTTTCTTATTCATAGAATTTTAATTGTAGTACTTCTGTTTAAATTGTTGGCTTTATGTTATTAGTTTGTTGTTACTGGCCCGCTGATTATCTTTAGAATTCCTTTTTACAGAAGATTATTAGGAATAGATGTTTTTTATATACAATTTATAAATGGATTTCTCGGAATTTAGCGAACTCTAAATGCTGTCTTATACCGTAATCGTCGAACAGAAGTGCATCATACGCGCCCTTTCGCAAAACTAAGCTCAAAATTTAGTCACATTTAAATTTACTTTTAGAACTATTATTTCCCTACTTTTTTGATGATTGTTTTTATACTTGTTTCTTCTGGAAGACCACCACTTCTCCGTTCTCGTATCGATAAACCACGTGTCGATATTTTCTTCTATGTCAATGAAAATAACTGTAAATCTAATATTTAAAATAAGAGTCGGTTGCATTTACTTTCACAATATACTTATTTATAGGATACGTGTCGAGCCGAAAACCATCGTATTCTAGATGAGGATGAGGACAGATGGGTAGGTTTATTTATATGTTTACAGTAAAAGCTGACGAGATATTGCTGTTTTATATTCCTGGCGTATTTTCAAAATGATGCTACGTTTTTCAAAGTAATACTCCAGATTCACTTGGTAGTGAATTGATTGAAGCACTGTATTTCATGGATCACAATATCTATAATGATACATTTATTTTATTTTTGTTCAGACAACAACCGATGGCACAGCGCAGATGCAACCCAAGATAGGTGAGCACGAACAATGAAAAAAGGTAAGCACGTGTTATTAACTTTGTCGTAGTTTTATTTTCTGTGCCGAATTTTCAGTCTTTTTTATTACAGTTAATGATGAGTGCACTGTTTAACAGTTTAAATTAGGGCACGTTATTGCTTCCCAGACCCAATCGTTTCGTTCACGCACAAGTTTGCTGTTTAGACGCTTGTAATCTTATTATATGAAGGAGAAGAGTTTAGATGTTTGTCACCGAATCCGCTTCCATATAAGTATGTACACCTTTTTTGAAGTATTGCCTGTGCAGCATTTAAAGACGCCTCGGGCGGCGATAGCCTTCTGGTATAGTTAGAGTTACAATGGTCTCGTTTCAGACTTTCTGGTACCTGACGGAGTCTTGGAGAATTTGGGAGAAGGAAATATACGCCATCGGACTTTGGACACGTGCGCTACTCCACAGTAGGGAATGAAGACCTATATGGCAACATATCCTATATGGGGACACTTCGACTAATGCAGGTAGGACTAATACAATATTAGGTTTCCATATATTTCCCACCAATTCATTTATTGTTGTGGGTTTGTGGATAAAAGAGTATGTTCTCATCTCCCGTGGGTGCTGACAGGATGGCAGGCATACGCAAATCCTCGATTCGTTGAGACTGTACTGAAGTCGGCTTGGGCATTTACCTTAATTTAGAGTAGCATACGAACCGTAAATGTTTCGCATGTGATTGAACATTGAAATCACGCTATTGCTACTTGTCTATTTTTTTCTTCAGCAATATCATATCGAATCATTACATTATATTTCTTCTTATTTCAGTCGACTGGATGAAGATCGTGTGCTGTCTGGATGATCGTTTCGTTTCCCTACTACGAAAGGAAGGGATCTGCCACGAAATGCGTCTAAACAGTCGATGTCCCATAGGCAAAACAAGGGCAACGTGTCGAACTCGAACAACAGCAACCTGAAAAATAGTAGAAGTCGGTCCACTACTCCACATACAAATTTTCCATGTAAGACAAAGACAACAGACAAAATATTTCACAGTAATAACATGGACATGACCATGACAATAACAAAAATATGAATATATCATCACTTACACTTACTCGTGTATGGTCGTCGTTAGCTGCTACAAATTAGAATCTGTGACAAATGACAAACTGACAAACTTCAGGCAAGGGCACAAATAAAAATGAATCATGTCATGAATGAACTGACCTGACACTGCGACATTATTTGTTCCCAGTATTCGTAACCCGTCTCAGCTAATCCGTGACCAGTCATGCACTAAAGAGCGAGTTGTTCGCTTATATGTTAGCAACAGTTAATGCAGCAATGCATCATTACTAAATCGATTATAACTAGAAATAAAGGTACAGTATGCAATCAAAGACAGGCTTACATATGACGATGTGACCAAAATTCCTAGAAATATTTGATAAACAGACAAGTCACCTTATCCAAATGAGTTGGATTGAATGGGTGGGCAACAAGATCATCGGTCACTTCGTCTTCGGCGGACCCTGAAAAGAAGGTAGAAAACATCAGTGCGCCAACTTCCACTAAAATTGCACTGATCATTGATATTTACTAGTGATAGAGTGTCGAAATTGTACGAATTGTTTACCCATTGTAGTTAACTCATTAGCTGCGCATTAGGCGTGCGAATATGCCATGCAAAAGCAAAAAAAAAAACAAAAAAAAAAAAAAAGGAGAATATTTGCCAAGGCCGCCCTTGAATCGCTTTGACCGCCTCACCTATTTTAAGACGTCTATTCATTAGACCGCCTGTTTTCTAACAGAGACAAAAGCTTCAGCTGTCCACCAGAAGTGGACCACAAGCACAAGCAAAATATACCATTTCAAAGTCACGCACATGTTGTTCGCTTCCTTTAATTCTTTTGTCTCCCAATCTCCCCATTTATCGCGACGTTCCACTCAAGCTCGCTTTGTCCACTCATTCCTTGAAAATCTAAAGAAATCCACTGAATAATGGATTATAAACGCTAATAATAAAAAAATGACCCGCCAAACCAACTTCTTGCGTCTAAAAGGCACACTTACAAAGAAAAAAGTCAGGAATAGACGGTATAAACGTTAAGTTGGAGCTAGAACGCAAATTATCCAAGAAAACAACGAAAATAACAAACAAAACAACTTAAAGAAGAAAAAGTTTTATAGTGTATTTATCTCCAGTTTCGCAGGGCCGAAACAGGGCGAATCTGGCCCAAAAATCATTCAGCGCGGCTTTCACTTTCCATACATAAGCACAATTAGAAACTCGCTACAAAAATTGAAAATCAGGGACAAATTTGAATTCAATACAGATATTCGCATGCAAGTAGCTAATACGTGTACTAATTCAAATTTGTCCCTGATCTTCAATTTTTGTAGCGAGTTTCTTAATGAGTTTCTATATGGAAAGTGAAAGCCGCGCTGAATGATTTTTTGAGGTGTTTCGGCCCTGCGAAACTGGAGATAAATACACTATAAAGGAAAAAAATAAAATAAATTATGCGCAATTAGTGCAAAATTGCACAATGTTGCGTCCCGCCACGGACTACCTGACCCGCGCGGGACTTGTACGGTATATGCTCTCCAGCGGATTAGACAGAAAAATACCTCATTGGGTGTCGGGGCTGAAATAAGACGGAAGGGTGAAAATTTTGTATTGGCATGTAGTATACCTCATTCGAAAGACATTTTCTTGTACTGAAAGAAATGAGAAAGCTGTTTTTTATAGACCCAATTTTTCGTCTAAAAATGGGGTTGGAAAACAAACCCCCGTCTTCCCGGGAACCAAATTCAACGGAGAATAACGTCTGAAGTTGCGAACCCACACTTCTAGTTTTCAACTTTTCATTACAATCATTGTTCGTTCTGCTGAAAACTACCATTCGCAACTTGTCTCATTGCTTTCAAGTGAAGAAATTTACTGTCAACTTTGCTCCACAAAAAATATTTCACTTAGCCAAAAATAGCGAAAATAACGGTTGGAAAACAAAGATAATGTTTTCAACCAGTAAGCTTAATGAGCTCTATTCGATGAGCTACAAATCAAGCTTCAACAATTTTCGTTGATTAAATATAGAAGGCTCAAAGCCTACATTTCCGATGTTCAAGGGTAACCTTGCCTTAACGCAAAGCTTCTTTGTGCTCTGAAATGTAAATACACTATATTAAACATCACAAAGGCTGTTTAATACAAATGGTTGCTAATTTCATTCCTCGGCAAATCCAAAGAAGTTCTTCATGTGCCGTAACACACTAATGCACTGAATTAGAAATGAATGGAGTAGTTCTATTTGTTCAGGCCGCGAAGCTCTTTCCAAGGAATAACACACTGAAATTGGTAAGGGTTTAAGACTCAATTGTCGCTATTTACAGCTTTCCATTTTCCGCCAAGCTACTGGGCATGTTTCGTAACAACGATAATTTTCCGCAAACACAGTCCTTTCTATTCGCGGTAAACGATAATTTGCCGGAAAGGGAGCCCGTTCAGTTCGCGACAACGATAAATTGCCGGAAAGAGAGATTTTTAGTTCGCGATAAACGATAATTTGCCGGAAAGAGAGCCCTTTCTGCTCGCGATAAACGATGATTTTCCGGAAAGAGCGCCCTTTCCGTTTGCGGCAAACGATAATTTGCCGGAAAGAGAGTCCTTTCCGTTCGCGATAAGAAAGGTCTTTCCGGAAAGGGGCGGGCCACTGCCGACACTTGCCGGAAAACCGTTTATCGTCTTATCGCGAGGACAAACTCTACTAAACACTGTGTTTATGGGAAGAACACGGAAGAGAGGACAGCCACTGGGTTGATATCCTAGGTCCTAGGAATTAGTTGGTATTCTAGGGCTCTCTTTTATTATAACTGTAGACCAGCGTAACACTGCTTATTTTTTACATGTCTTATGTGGTTATATGACAGTATTATATGTAGTAGTAGCATAGTAGTATGTGGTTATTAGAGTAAGTGTAGCCCATTCTTTTATTATAATCATAGACGCTGCTATTTTTACACGGATTACTCATAATTATAGGCTAGCGTAACACTGCTTATTTTTTTGTTCAACTGACCATCAACCTACAGACGTGATTATATATTGTACTTTATTTACTGGTATGACTATTGTTGTTTCATTGCTGTATAATTTATTATTTACTTACCATAGACTTCGTGTGGATATTTATTCGTAGAGAAGAGGATTTACTCTTATTGAAAGTATTTTGTACTCGTACGTAGGTTGTCCATTCATGTTTTCTTGCAACTCATAGTAACTTACCATAATTAGTCCAAATGTATCGCTTTTATCGCCATCTTTGTTTTGGATGTTTTGAATGAAGTAAAGTTATTCTATATATGTGTTGTTGGTTGTTATTGTATTGTAGAATTGCCTTTTATTGTATTATTTAATGTAATAAGCAAAGGGGCGGGGCCTTTCACGCCCATTTTCCCACGGTCCGCGCGCTCCCGGCGCACCTACGGCCCACCTTTTGAAGCGGGGCCGCGCGCTCAGGGCCCCGTATTGGTGGGGGCCGCCCTGCCTGGGCCCCTCACTTTTCAGCGCGCCGCCCCGCGTAATTTAGCGCGCCGCCCCGCACCCAAAGTTTCACGTTGTACGAATACGTAACAAAAAGTGGATAGGCAACCCAATTGTAAGTACAAAACAATCTTAGTAAGAGTAAAAATTCTCCTGGTAACTATTACGATATAGTGTCCACGATAATGGAGTTGCGGGGGTGTAAAAATACAAAACAAAAAGTAGACAAAACCAATATATAGCACAATGCATAATCCTTCTATATGTTGATTTTCAGTTCAAGCATAAAAATGGGCAGAGTTATACACCTAAATGTTTACTACAGTAAAGAGCTACACTTAATACGATATAACACTGAGCATAATGCAAAGTAACATTAAGCCGACTAAGTAAGGCTCATCTTAGGATATACCTATATATTTGATAATGATATCTTCCTTTCCTTGATAAGAAAGATCTTCATGGTGTTTCGTACGCCCTCCGTGCCGCTACCTTCCCTGCGTGGCAATTAAGCCGATACGTTATCCACATCGATACACCGATCAACTGAAATAAGAAGAAGTTGAAAATTAGATACGGCATTGATAACAAAAAACACACAAGTAACAATAGTGTAAGTGTAATACCAATACAATTATATGCGAAATTTTAACGAGCGACCGTGCTATTCTAAATTAGGGGTAATGGGCAAGTAGGGCCGTTTGAATGGGGCCACCCCGGTAGGGTAAATTCGCCTTTACGTATTATTCATTCACGTAATCCCTTTCTCCCACATGTTGGGAGCATGCACTTTGGTGCACACAATCACAATTATAAATGACTTGGTCTTGGAAACAAAATATACAGGAACAAAATATTAAAATATTAACCATACCTGTCTAGATGATGTGTTCAAGTGGCCGGATTTGCCTTAAAGTTCTTTGTCCCACATGTGAGTACCGCACGATGTCCAAAGTCCGTCGCTCCGATGAAGACACGACATCGTGACTTACTGTCTGACTAGAAAGCCTGAAATGAATCACTTTTCACTTATTACGTAAGAAACGACTGGGAAAAGGAGCAGCCACCAGCAGCGGCTCCAGCGGCACCGGAGGCAAAGAAGGCCTAGAATAAATCAAAATAGTCGCTCATTATTATTATTATTAGAATGCGGCATGGGCGCGTAATCGAAGAGATGCAATAACGTACGAAGACAATTATCCGTAAGGTAAACAATGCACATATAAGTAGACATACTACAAAAATATTAAAACCCAAAAACCCGGGACAGAGAATAAACACGAACAAAGTTAATTCTTACCTTATTTTTATTAATTTTGTACCGCATCTTCGAGAACATTGTCTCCGTACAGTCGGTTGTTGTCTAAACAGAATAAAAGTTTAGTTTAAGATTCAACATTATGTGCCACAAATACAAATAAACATCCATGTCTCCATATTTCCACATCAACGTTTTGTATCCTTGCAATACAAAGATTCAAACAACTTACTAAATGGTGAGTCTTGAATACTCTTAAAAACACTTATCAAAATACTTGCCAATACAACGTAACAATATAGATGACGTACCCAGCTGGCCTCATCCTGAGCTGATCACGCAGTTGATACCACGATGGCCTTTGGGTCCGCCATTAACCCTGTAAATATAGAGACGTTTCAATTTATATCTGATACATTTAAGTTAAGGAAAAATTATTTTCAACTCCACCGAAGAAAAGGTCAGAGGGAGGTTTATCGAGACAAAAAGGGCTACGAGATGTCTTACAATATGGAACATAGCATAGAGAAAACGAAGACCAAAGGAGTAGAAAAATAATTTTCAAAGCGAAATAAAAAAAAATTAGAACGAGTAGTAATGCGAAAGTGCGCCACAGAGCACATTTGCCCAGGTGTAGCCCAGGCACGCCACCTAACGCCCGAAAGTAGCCCATGTACCGTTTTGCCTAAAAGTAGCCCACCTGGGCTACTTCTAGGCCACCTTTTGCAAGGGTGGCTACTTTCAGGCAAAAAATACATCGCGTTGCGTACGCGTAACGGCTCTATTTTTCACTAGAAATCTTTCATGTTCGATTCCGCTACTGTTTGATTCACATGTCATTGTTTTTAAAGTATTTGGATGTGTTTTCTTGTTAATTCAATGTTACCTTGTCTTCTAAACAATGTAATAAGTGCACGTAATTACTTATATTCGTGGAAATTTCGTCTTTTTTAATTGCTTCATTATTCACAAAACTCTTTCCGCTTGAATTTAGCCTATTTTGAATTACTTTATTTCTCTCTGGCTCTTTCCAGTTTACGTGACATATATTATGTCACGTGTCATCATCATGTCGTGTGTGCTTTGTAGCTCTGTGACTCTTTGCAGCTTCAATTTCACCTTTTTTATATTGTTTTGTGCTTTCCACTCTCTTCCATCTTTAAACTTCAATGTTTTTATTATTCGGTTACTTATTATTATTGGGAAGTATCCATTGCCATCGCCGGGCAGTTTCTGTGTATACGTTCGTATTTTATTCTCGTATAATTGCAAAGCACTGTTGCTGTCAACAAGCTATCTTTAATCTTTATATTAGAATTAGTAAAATTATTGCTCAGTGCAGTCAGTTGGTTGTTTGCTGGACGGTAGCACGTAAGTCTTTTTGTCGTTTATGATTTTTACCTTCAGGTAAAGCGGTTCAAACTTCACTGTTGCGGAATTCACAGCAACAGTATTTGTTTATTTACAGTCATGGTACTTTTTCTTGTTACACTTCGGACAATGAGAACTGTTTTGCCTATCCACTTCAATATCATATTGCAATTGACTATGTTCTTGTTTCCTGCCACTTATGTTAGAAACGACATTTTTAATGTCTATTCTGCCCTATTTTTATGGGATTGTATACTCCTTCGTTCTTAGTCAGATAAGTCATTCATTGTTATTCTAAGCTAATAAAACTAGGAATTAGGAATGTAGCTAATAAACTAGATATATGATAAATTCTCTTGTTGATTTTATTCTTATTGTTCTGATTGTTCTTATTGATATTCTTATTGTTGATTCTGATGATTGTTGATAAATTCTGATATATCGCCCAAAAGTAGCCGCCTGGGCAGATGGAAGCAACAGCATGGGCTACTTTTGGGCGATTTCTCGGCTACTTTCGGGCACTTTGGCACCTGTGGCACATTGTGCACTATTCTAAAGCAATTACGGTATAATAGCAGCCTTTAGATTATGCGGCAAACAATAATTATTTGAGAAATTGAAGATACATGAATACTTTATGCAAACTAACCTACCGATAGATAAACATAATTTTACTATGACTGTTAGTTAGAACATAAATAGAAACAACAAACTTACTAAATAAGACAATAAGTTAAATTGAAATGGTGCAACATACAAGTACGACAACTTTTGGATAAGACAACACTCAGTTTGCCGGAGCACAAGTGTTGAAAAGCACAAATGCGGTTTCGCTGCGTACTAGTAAATGCCCCTTCACTGAGTATCTGGCAGTTTCCATTGTACGTGTCCTCGCGCACCTGTGGCGCGCTCCTGGCGCACCAGCCGCCCCGCGGTTTTCGGTGGTGTAGCCTTTCCCAGACCAATGGGCCAGACACGGGCGTGGGGCGCGCGGGGGGTGCGCGGCCCCGTGACGTGGGGCCGGGGCCGCGCCGCCCCCCGGCCAAGTTTCCTCAGTGTAGAACTACGGTAGCATGATTGCTTCAAAATGTAGTTTTTTTGTCGGAGACTGATAATGATAATGATTTATTACTGAAAGACAAAAATCAATCAGCACTCGTACAAACAATAACATTGTAAAGCAACAAATGAAGATATACGTAAATATGCAATATGTGTACGGTGATGGCAAAAAAATAAACGAGTATCAACATCAACAATAAAAACCCTGAAGATAAATATTCATGATTTTAGTTTTGTAGACTTTCTATTCCCAGTTCAATAGGCGCTTATCACAAGTACTTATTTTTAGTTTGTAGTGGAACAAATGCATTATATAACACTTGATAATGATAACCAAGTATACAACACAAGTTGCCGAGCGAGTGCTACACATTTCACTATTTTTCGGTACGCCGTGCCTAAGATACCACAAGAAAAGTGAACTTTCCCGAGTCCCCGGAAAGACTATCGCTAGCCTATCGGGACGTTAATGTTTTCCCTAAAAAACTGTCATATAGTTCATGTCCAAATAATGACTTCTGTTTTGAGTTACTACAGAAGGTCAGAGTTTTGGATGTTCAGCTTGTTTAGATGTCTTATCCAATAGATTTCTATGCAATATATGCAAGTATAGGAATATTATACGTGGGAATGTTTATTGTAGTTTTTTTGTAAGCATAGATAAGAAGAGAGCCATGGCGAAAAGATGTAGTAGGTACAGAATCCATGGCCATGTCGAAAGTCCTAACGATTTTGTTCACTTTCCCATTGTTCGAGAGTTTCTCCGCCAATATAGTGCAAGTACTTTCCCAGCAGTTTCTAAAGCGCTCAGGATAGAGGGACCTTCTGAAAATATGTTAAATACACAGTCAGATACAAATCCAAATGAAAACAAAATGGTAACATACATACAACATACATATAATTCTAGCTTAAATAATGAAATCTTCTACATTGTGTCCAGAATCCGACAACTTTTGAAAGCTAGAACACACCATTTTGGAGGAAAGCTCGAAAAGCCTCTGGACTGTGGAGAGAAACGAGGTCCGCGTACGTCTATAGTCCATATTTTCAGATGCCTAAATGAAAAAAAAACAATAATAACTATTTAGCCCGCTATTTTGTTATAAGAAAGCGAACGCACTCGTGAAATTTCATTTCAGAAATACGTCAGAGCTCTTTTCAGCTTTCTGTTCAACCCACACACTTACGAAGTAAACTACTAAACGGGTCACTCAGTGTTGCAAACAAGTTTTCATAAAATCAAATAATGGTGCACACTAACCAAAACTATGCAGCAGCAGATGGGCTTCCTCATTGGCGACAAACGGGATGGGATCTTACGTCGAGAAGATGCATCGAAGCCTCATCGTCCAACGAAGTCAATTAAAACAAAGAATAGCAGAACAAAAACGGCAAAGTACTCTCGCTCTCTATCCTACTTCTAACTAAACCCAAACATAATAACTAAATCTCAGATGGATCTCGACGGTCAACGTTCACCCTCAAACAATGCCAAACCTGCTTCCAATGCCAATTCCCCGAGAAGCGCGGTTCTCGGAGTTGAACAAGGAGCACCCCCAAGTCTCAACATATTTCTAAGCTCAAACAAATACAAAGTTCACCCTCAAACAATGCCAAAACCTGAAGCTGCTCCATGCCAATTCCCGAGAAGCGGCGGTTTCGGAGTTGAACAAGGGAGCACCCCAAGTCTCAACATATTTCTAAGCTCAAACAAACACAAAGTTCCCCCTCAAACAATGCCAAAACCTGAAGCTGCTCCAATGCCCAATTCCCCGAGAAGACGCGGTTCTCGGAGTTGAACAAGGGAGCACCCCAAGTCTCAACATATTTCTAAGCTCCAACAAATACAAAATTCACCCCTCACTCAGTGTTGCAAAAAAATTTTCATAAAATCAAATAATGGTGCACACTAACCAAATCTATGCAGCAGCAGATGGGATTCCTCATTGGCGACAAACGGGATGGGATCTTACGTCGAGAAGATGCATCGAAGCCTCATCGTCCAACGAAGTCAATGAAAGCAAAGAATAGCAGAACAACAACGGCAAAGTACTCTCGCTCTCTGTCCTACTTCTATCTAAACCCAAAACATAATAACTAAATCTCAGATGGATCTCGACGGTCAACGTTCACCCTCAAACAATGCCAACACCTGAAGCTGCTCCAATGCCAATTCCCCAGAAGACGCGGTTCTCGGAGTTGAACAAGGGAGCACCCCAAGTCTCAACATATTTCTAAGCTCAAACAAATACAAAGTTCACCCAAACAATGCCAAAAACCTGAAGCTGCTCCAATGCCAATTCCCCGAGAAGACGCGGTTCTCGGAGTTGAACAAGGGAGCACCCCAAGTCTCAACATATTTCTAAGCTCAAACAAATACAAAGTTCACCCTCAAACAATGCCAAAACCTGAAGCTGCTCCAATGCCAATTCCCCGAGAAGACGCGGTTCTCGGAGTTGAACAAGGGAGCACCCCAAGTCTCAACATATTTCTAAGCTCAAACAAATACAAAGTTCACCCTCAAACAATGCCAAAACCTGAAGATGCTCCAATGCCAATTCCCCGAGAAGACGCGGTCCTCGGAGTTGAGCAAGGACAAACGGGATGGGATCTTACGTCGAGAAGATGCATCGAAGCCTCATCGTCCAACGAAGTCAATGAAAGCAAAGAATAGCAGAACAACAACGGCAAAGTACTCTCGCTCTATATCCTACTTCTAACTAAACCCAAAACATAATAACTAAATCTCAGATGGATCTCGACGGTCAACGTTCACCCTCAAACAATGCCAACACCTGAAGCTGCTCCAATGCCAATTCCCCGAGAAGACGCGGTTCTCGGAGTTGAACAAGGGAGCACCCCAAGTCTCAACATATTTCTAAGCTCAAACAAATACAAAGTTCACCCTCAAACAATGCCAAAACCTGAAGCTGCTCCAATGCCAATTCCCCGAGAAGACGCGGTTCTCGGAGTTGAACAAGGGAGCACCCAAGTCTCAACATGTTTCTAAGCCCAAACAAATACAAAGTTCACCCTCAAACGATGCCAACACCTGAAGCTGCTCCAATGCCAATTCCCCCGAGAAGACGCGGTTCTCACAGTTGAACAAGGGAGCACCCCAAGTCTCAACATATTTCTAAGCTCAAACAAATACAAGTTTCACCCTCAAACAATGCCAAAACCTGAAGCTGCTCCAATGCCAATTCCCCGAGAAGACGCGGTTCTCGGAAGTTGAACAAGGGAGCACCCCAAGTCTCAACATAATTTCTAAGCTCAAACAAATACAAAGTTCACCCTCAAACAATGCCAAACCTGAAGCTGCTCCAATGCCAATTCCCCGAGAAGACGCGGTTCTCGGAGTTTAACAAGGGAGCACCCTAAGTCTCAACATGTTTCTAAGCTCAAACAAATACAAAGTTCACCCTCAAACAATGCCAAAACCTGAAGCTGCTCCAATGCCAATTCCCCGAGAAGACGCGGTTCTCGGAGTTGAACAAGGGAGCACCCCAAGTCTCAACATATTTCTAAGCTCAGACAAATACAAAATTCACCCCTCACTCAGTGTTGCAAACAAATTTTCATAAAATCAAATAATGGTGCACACTAACCAAATCTATGCAGCAGCAGATGGGATTCCTCATTGGCGACAAACGGGATGGGATCTTACGTCGAGAAGATGCATCGAAGCCTCATCGTCCAACGAAGTCAATGAAAGCAAAGAATAGCAGAACAACAACGGCAAAGTACTCTCGCTCTCTATCCTACTTCTATCTAAACCCAAAACATAATAACTAAATCTCAGATGGATCTCGACGGTCAACGTTCACCCTCAAACAACGCCAACACCTGAAGCTGCTCCAATGCCAATTTCCCGAGAAGACGCGGTTCTCACAGTTGAACAAGGGAGCACCCCAAGTCTCAACATATTTCTATTTCTAAGCTCAAACAAATACAAAGTTCACCCTCAAACAATGCCAAAACCTGAAGCTGCTCCAATGCCAATTCCCCGAGAAGACGCGGTTCTCGGAGTTGAACAAGGGAGCACCCCAAGTCTCAACATGTTTCTAAGCCCAAACAAATACAAAGTTCACCCTCAAACAATGCCAAAACCTGAAGCTGCTCCAATGCCAATTCCCCGAGAAGACGCGGTTCTCACAGTTGAACAAGGGAGCACCCCAAGTCTCAACATATTTCTAAGCTCAAACAAATACAAAGTTCACCCTCAAACAATGCCAAAACCTGAAGCTGCTCCAATGCCAATTCCCCGAGAAGACGCGGTTCTCGGAGTTGAACAAGGGAGCACCCCAAGTCTCAACATAATTCTAAGCTCAAACAAATACAAAGTTCACCCTCAAACAATGCCAACACCTGAAGCTGCTCCAATGCCAATTTCCCGAGAAGACGCGGTTCTCACAGTTGAACAAGGGTGCACCCCAAGTTCAACATATTTCTAAGCTCAAACAAATACAAAGTTCGCCCTCAAACAATGCCAAAACCTGAAGCTGCTCCAATGTCAATTCCCCGAGAAGACGCGGTTCTCGGAGTTGAACAAGGGAGCACCCCCAAGTCTCAACATATTTCTAAGCTCAGACAAATACAAAATTCACCCCTCACTCAGTGTTGCAAACAAATTTTCATAAAATCAAATAATGGTGCACACTAACCAAATCTATGCAGCAGCAGATGGGATTCCTCATTGGCGACAAACGGGATGGGATCTTACGTCGAGAAGATGCATCGAAGCCTCATCGTCCAACGAAGTCAATGAAAGCAAAGAATAGCAGAACAACAACGGCAAAGTACTCTCGCTCTCTATCCTACTTCTATCTAAACCCAAAACATAATAACTAAATCTCAGATGGATCTCGACGGTCAACGTTCACCCTCAAACAATGCCAAAACCTGAAGCTGCTCCAATGCCAATTCCCCGAGAAGACGCGGTTCTCGGAGTTGAACAAGGGAGCACCCCAAGTCTCAACATATTTCTAAGCTCAAACAAATACAAAGTTCACCCTCAAACAATGCCAAAACCTGAAGCTGCTCCAATGCCAATTCCCCGAGAAGACGCGGTTCTCGGAGTTGAACAAGGGAGCACCCCAAGTCTCAACATATTTCTAAGCTCAAACAAATACAAAGTTCACCCTCAAACAATGCCAAAACCTGAAGCTGCTCCAATGCCAATTCCCCGAGAAGACGCGGTTCTCACAGTTGTTGAACAAGGGAGCACCCCAAGTCTCACATTATTTCTAAGCTCAAACAATACAAAGTTCACCCTCAAACAATGCCAAACCTGAAGCTGCTCCAATGCCAATTCCCCGAGAAGACGCGGTTCTCGGAGTTGAACAAGAGAGCACCCCAAGTCTCAACATGTTTCTAAGCCCAACCCAAATACAAAGTTCACCCTCAAACAATGCCAAAACCTGAAGCTGCTCCAATGCCAATTCCCTCAGAAGACGCGGTTCTCGGATTTGAACAAGGGAGCACCCCAAGTCTCAACATATTTCTAAGCTCAGACAAATACAAAATTCACCCCTCACTCAGTGTTGCAAACAAATTTTTATAAAATCAAATAATGGTGCACACTAACCAAAACTATGCAGCAGCAGATGGGATTCCTCATTGGCGACAAACGGGATGGGATCTTACGTCGAGAAGATGCATCGAAGCCTCATCGTCCAACGAAGTCAATGAAAACAAAGAATAGCAGAACAAAAACGGCAAAGTACTCTCGCTCTCTATCCTACTTCTAACTAAACCCGAAACATAATAACTAAATCTCAGATATATCTCGACTGTCAACGTTCACCCTCAAACAGCTGCTCCAATGCCAATTCCCCGAGAAGCGGCGGTTCTCGGAGTTGAACAAGGGAGCACCCCAAGTCTCAACATATTTCTAAGCTCAAACAAATACAAAGTTCACCCTCAAACAATGCCAAAACCTGAAGCTGCTCCAATGCCAATTCCCCGAGAAGCGGCGGTTCTCGGAGTTGAACAAGGGAGCACCCCAAGTCTCAACATATTTCTAAGCTCAAACAAATACAAAGTTCACCCTCAAACAATGCCAAAACCTGAAGCTGCTCCAATACCAATTCCCCGAGAAGACGCGGTTCTCGGAGTTGAACAAGGGAGCACCCCAAGTCTCAACATAATTCTAAGCTCAAACAAATACAAATTCTAAGCTCAGACAAATACAAAGTTCACCCTTCACTCAGTGTTGCAAACAAATTTTCATAAAATCAAATAATGGTGCACACTAACCAAATCTATGCAGCAGCAGATGGGATTCCTCACTGGCGACAAACGGGATGGGATCTTACGTTGAGAAGATGCATCGAAGCCTCATCGTCCAACAAAGTCAATGAAAACAAAGAATAGCAGAACAAAAACGGCAAAGTACTCTCGCTCTTTATCCTACTTCTAACTAAACCCAAAACATAATAACTAAATCTCAGATGGATCTCGACGGTCAACGTTCACCCTCAAACAATGCCAAAACCTGAAGCTGCTCCAATGCCAATTCCCCGAGAAGACGCGGTTCTCGGAGTTGAACAAGGGAGCACTCCCAAGTCTCAACCTATTTCTAAGCTCAAACAAATACAAAGTTCACCCTCAAACAATGCCAAAACCTGAAGCTGCTCCAATGCCAATTCCCCGAGAAGACGCGGTTTCTCGGAGTTGAACAAGGGAGCACCCCAAGTCTCAACATATTTCTAAGCTCAAACAAATACAAATTTCACCCTCAAACAATGCCAAAACCTGAAGCTGCTCCAATGCCAATTCCCCGAGAAGACGCGGTTCTCGGAGTTGAACAAGGGAGCACCCCAAGTCTCAACATATTTCTAAGCTCAGACAAATACAAAATTCACCCCTAACTCAGTGTTGCAAACAAATTTTCATAAAATCAAATAATGGTGCACACTAACCAAATCTATGCAGCAGCAGATGGGATTCCTCATTGGCGACAAACGGGATGGGATCTTACGTCGAGAAGATGCATCGAAGCCTCATCGTCCAACGAAGTCAATGAAAGCAAAGAATAGCAGAACAACAACGGCAAAGTACTCTCGCTCTCTATCCTACTTCTAACTAAACCCAAAACATAATAACTAAATCTCAGATGGATCTCGACGGTCAACGTTCACCCCTCAAACAATGCCAAAAACCTGAAGCTGCTCCAATGCCAATTCCCCGAGAAGACGCGGTTCTCGGAGTTGAACAAGGGAGCACTCCAAGTCTCAACCTATTTCTAAGCTTCAAACAAATACAAAGTTCACCCTCAAACAATGCCAAAACCTGAAGCTGATCCAATGCCAATTCCCCGAGAAGACGCGGTTCTCGGAGTTGAACAGGGAGCACCCAAAGTCTCAACATATTTCTAAGCTCAAACAAATACAAATTTCACCCTCAAACAATGCCAAAACCTGAAGCTGCTCCACTGCCAATTCCCCGAGAAGACGCGGTTCTCGGAGTTGAACAAGGGAGCACCCCAAGTCTCAACATATTTCTAAGCTCAGACAAATACAAAATTCACCCCTCACTCAGTGTTGCAAACAAATTTTCATAAAATCAAATAATGGTGCACACTAACCAAATCTATGCAGCAGCAGATGGGATTCCTCATTGGCGACAAACGGGATGGGATCTTACGTCGAGAAGATGCATTCGAAGCCTCATCGTCCAACGAAGTCAATGAAAGCAAAGAATAGCAGAACAACAACGGCAAAGTACTCTCGCTCTCTATCCTACTTCTAACTAAACCCAAAACATAATAACTAAATCTCAGATGGATCTCGACGGTCAACGTTCACCCTCAAACAATGCCAACACCTGAAGCTGCTCCAATGCCAATTCCCCGAGAAGACGCGGTTCTCACAGTTGAACAAGGGAGCACCCCAAGTTCAACATATTTCTAAGCTCAAACAAATACAAAGTTCACCCTCAAACAATGCCAAAACCTGAAGCTGCTCCAATGCCAATTCCCCGAGAAGACCGGTTCTCGGAGTTGAACAAGAGAGCACCCCAAGTCTCAACATGTTTCTAAGCCCAAACAAATACAAAGTTCACCCTCAAACAATGCCAAAACCTGAAGCTGCTCCAATGCCAATTCCCCCAGAAGACGCGGTTCTCGGATTTGAACAAGGGAGCACCCCAAGTCTCAACATATTTCTAAGCTCAGACAAATACAAAATTCACCCCTCACTCAGTGTTGCAAACAAATTTTCATAAAATCAAATAATGGTGCACACTAACCAAAACTATGCAGCAGCAGATGGGCTTCCTCATTGGCGACAAACGGGATGGGATCTTACGTCGAGAAGATGCATCGAAGCCTCATCGTCCAACGAAGTCAATGAAAACAAAGAATAGCAGAACAAAAACGGCAAAGTACTCTCGCTCTCTATCCTACTTCTCCCTCAAACAATGCCAAAACCTGAAGCTGCTCCAATGCCAATTCGCCGAGAAGACGCGGTTCTCGGAGTTGAACAAGGAAGCACCCCAAGTCTCAACATAATTCTAAGCTCAAACAAACAAATACAAATTCTAAGCTCAGACAAATACAAAGTTCACCCTTCACTCAGTGTTGCAAACAAATTTTCATAAAATCAAATAATGGTGCACACTAACCAAATCTATGCAGCAGCAGATGGGATTCCTCATTGGCTACAAACGGGATGGGATCTTACGTCGAGAAGATGCATCGAAGCCTCATCGTCCAACGAAGTCAATGAAAGCAAAGAATAGCAGAACAACAACGGCAAAGTACTATCGCTCTCTATCCTACTTCTAACTAAACCCAAAACATAATAACTAAATCTCAGATGGATCTCGACGGTCAACGTTCACCCTCAAACAATGCCAACACCTGAAGCTGCTCCAATGCCAATTCCCCGAGAAGACGCGGTTCTCACAGTTGAACAAGGGAGCACCCCAAGTTCAACATATTTCTAAGCTCAAACAAATACAAAGTTCACCCTCAAACAATGCCAAAACCTGAAGCTGCTCCAATGCCAATTCCCCGAGAAGACGCGGTTCTCGGAGTTGAACAAGGGAGCACCCCAAGTCTCAACATAATTCTAAGCTCAAACAAATACAAAGTTCACCCTCAAACAATGCCAAAACCTGAAGCTGTTCCAATGCCAATTCCCCGAGAAGACGCGGTTCTCGGAGTTGAACAAGGGAGCACCCCATGTCTCAACATATTTCTAAGCTCAAACAAATACGAAGTTCACCCTCAAACAATGCCAAAACCTGAAGCTGCTCCAATGCCAATTTCCCGAGAAGACGCGGTCCTCGGAGTTGAACAAGGGAGCACCCCAAGTCTCAACATATTTCTAAGCTCAGACAAATACAACAATTTAGAAAAATAGGAACAATATGACATCCAACTTTAAGATATAGTACAATTCACTGATACAGTACTCGTACTTGAACCTTTGACTTAACTATAACTAACCACTTCAAAGGTAAACATAAGTCAAACTTACACCTTACTACTTTATATTATAAGGTAAACATAATATACACTAATAAACCAGAAACAACGGTTCTGCTTCTCACACTAGACATAAATAAATTCATCAAATAAGAATAAAGATTTTGTAAAAGTTCATGGAAAACCGTACACACCTTTCACTTTTGATGCATCATTCTTGGTTTCGGCTAAAAAGAAATCGATATCAAAGATCCCCATATATGTTTTGTAAATATTGTAAAGCCAAAAGTATTATAATGTAAACACAAGACGCGGAGCTTGAAATAGCCTAAGCTTAAAACTTGAAATATACAAAATCATTTAAAACATATCACCTGAGATAACGGAGTATGAACTTCTGGTGGCGGCTAAATAAATAAAAGTGATTTCCAAATCAATCCTAATTCCTAATAAACTAGCAATCCATGTCGAGCGGACCAGGACATTATATTTCGATAGGGAAAATCAAACTGAAGTAACAATCATTCAATTCAACGCACGAAACAAGATTATACTACAAACTACAACACAATAGTCTAAACTAAAATAAAAACCTGATACGTTGGATGCAGCCACCTTGGATTTGTCTAAATAAAGGCATTTCATATTTCATTGGAAGTAAGAAAGTCTTCACTGTTGTGTAAGTATGCGTTTTATACCTACATTCAAGACCCAGTATCAGTATCGTTATCTGAGAGACTACAAACCCATAACATAATGCAAAGCAAAGGAAAAACCTAATACGCCGGAATTATTGCGATAACAAACTAATATATCAGATTTAACTACATAGTAACAAAAAACAAGCAGTTTCCAACCTGCAACATCGTTTGAAGTAGAGTTAGCGTTAGCTGGAACCATCAAGGCTTTGGAATTTGGAATACAGGAATGATACGTATCCTAAGGATATGTAAGTCTTACCAGTAAACATTCAAACTACAGTACGGGGAAAGTGACTTACATTTGAGCTTTTTCCACAACTTTTTCATTGGAGCTTTCTCTTTTTCAAAACGAATAAGGAATTACACCACGAACAAAAAAAGCTAAACTGCGCGTCAAAAATTCACGGTAGTAGAATATCTGAAAATTGGAGTGTTGAGTTGAAGGCATGTTTAGTACAGTCACTTACAATAGGTACACGTTTCAGAGTCAGAAATTCATAGATGAAGTGATAAACAAGAGAATAATATAATAAAATTGAACTAAATTGGGCAAATTCTAAGCAGATCAGGACTAATCAGGAGCAAACATTGTGCGATACGAGCCATAAACAAATCACGCCAAAGTACGGTTGTTAACAATAAATAATGCGTTCAACATTTTAAAGCAAATATGAAGGGAAGAAAGAAGCATAATCGTAAAAGTCGACCAAAAATCAGCTAGAGAATAGCCCAGCACAACCGTAACTAAGGACTAGGAACGCAAAAAACACACACATACATACGTTAACTGATACCAAAAAGACCCCGGCAGGCAACAAAATAGAAAATATTAAAATTACTCACTCGAATTTCTACTCAGCGCGTAGACTGCAACAATAAACAGGATGATGATGAATAATAGTAGTAGAGATCGCATGAGTTATTCTATAGTAGCGAGAATAGAGAATAGAGAAGAATTAAAAGGATTACGTTTTACAGCAGGAAGAAATTAAAGGAACGCGCGGTACGTGATGCCTTTTTTGAACAGCCACAGACCAAACAAACAGTTGAGCAAACAAAATTCTGAATATTGAATGAAGTTATAGAACAACAAACCAAAATATTGGGCGGAAACGGAATATTAAACTGAGAGGATGGAGAATAAACATGAAAAACCGCGCATAGGCAATACTGAATGAGCAGTCTAGCAAAAACAAATATGCCAAATACGCGTTAGATAGACAAGCGACTATGCAGTCAAGTCGATTAAACAGTTCACTAAACAAGGGAATTCCCCAATTTGTTAAAATACATTGGCACTGGAGACGAGCGATTAGCCAATAAGAACAAGAAAGTAAGTTGCATAAGTCAAAGAGAAATCGAAAGAAAGGCGTACCAATAAAAGCGATAGCTGAGAGACCGAGTCCTCCTAAAACAGACGTTCTGTAACCTGACCTGAACACGTTGACTGGATAAACCGACGAGACAACACCGACATCTGAACAAACACACAAATTATAGTCATCAATTATAATTACAAGAAAAAGAAACAAAAAAATGATAGACAATAGACATCCTTTATAAAGCATAAGAGAAAAGTATAGGCTTATCAACACTACTGTCAATATTGAGTATATTAGTCTTTGCTGGATGCTAATACCCTACCAGGGAACACCATGAAGAGCAAAGACAGAAAAACAATATAATAGAATACAAAATAGTAAAGGAAACAAGTATGAAAGCCAACGAGACCAACAATAGTTATTGTTTTACGTATTTGGTTATTCAAAAAGGAAAGATATCTCAAAAGGAAGGTAGCGGCAGGTGCCAGAGTGACAACTCAGTACACACTGGAATATATCGTACTAATGAAACATCACGATATCGCATATTAAATTTCCATTATTTCCATAATGTTCATATCACTATGACGACAAAAACAACGAGCAAACAGAAAAAAATACACAACATAAGAATGCGACTTCAAGTATAATATCAGCGTTAAAACGCCTTGACCTTCTTGCTTTAGTGAAAACAATAATTCAGACATAAATTTTTTATTACATATTCGATGAATATGAATGCAAAAGAAAAACCCGTAAAGCCTCAATCACAATGCTAAATTATTATAATTCAAACCACTTTTCTACACACTAATAACCCAAACTCATAAAACACTCTTACAACCACTAAAAACAAAAGGAAGGAATACTTAGTCTAACAGTAAGTTGTTAACCATAAGCAACATACTATTAAAGGTTAAAGTTAAAATATCTAAAAGAGGCAAAATAAGAAAAACCGTCACGCAAATAACGAAGGTTGCTCCAGTTTCGTATAAACGCTCCGCTACAGCCATTTGATTCAGAGCGAGTATTCTTCGATACAACGGCTGAAAACAAAAGAATGAAAGAAATGAGACATTATCACATTATACTAATTTATGAACTACCAGCTACCAGGCAATAAGCTTCACGGATTCCAATAAGACTCACTCAAATCAGATTCTAAAAAAGGATCAACGATGATCTATGAGTTTCTGTTTCAGAAACTTGTTGAAGAGCGGTACTACGATTCAAACAGCTCATAGCACCGTTATAGATTGATAATATAGATTGGTAAAATGACAACTTACGCCTCGCCCGCAACTCCTTAACAGTGTAATAATAGAAGTGTAGGGATGGCGAGCAACCAGTCGAGATAACGATTTCTTCGTTCCAGCTCTTATAAACGGAACTCCCATTGTAGAGCATCTTGCCTCCAAGTCCACCATCAAGTGGGTCACTGATGCTAAAACAAAAGATAAACATAAAAGCTTATATTACTACCCAGGCCCAGGAAAACTGAGGCCATATTCGCCACTCCAATTCCATCGGGGAAATATTCCCTCCCTGGGGACAGAAAATAGCTATGAGGCGCAGAGAAAAAGACGGGGAACTCCCCATGGGGAATTGAGTGGTGAATATGGCCTCTGGAGAACATGTCAAAGGCTAAACACTAATAAAAGCATAAAGGCACGAACCAACAACATGGTAGCTATTTCTAATGTCTGTTATACTGTTTGTGTAATTCACCGTTAGTACAAAATGTAACTGTCTAACAGTCTAACTTATAAACTAAGCAGCCGTACACATCGGTCCATAATTTATTCAAATATTCTGATAAACAAGGGTCGAGAAAAGCTCACCGTCAAACATTTCAGCATCCATGTTTCTCGCAACAATCACCATCCTACCCTCATCGGCTTTAATAAACTTCAGTGATTCGTGGACTCCAGTTATAATCCGTCGATGGAACTTTCCCTGAAAATTCCTCCATCATCAAAAGTTCCTTTCCCATCGTAATGCTTTAAAACAGTATTGTTGAAAAGTGAAATGGAAAAAAGTGTTGAAAAGTGTGATGGACAACAATTCAACAATTTCTTTGCGATTTTTACCGCAACCGTTGAAAAGTGTGATGGACAACAATTCAACAATTTCTTTATGCGATTTTTATCCTAGTCATACTCACTAAAAAATTACCGAAATACTTCCAAAAACCGACTGTTAGTGTGTATGAAAAATACACGATTCACCGCCTCTACATATATTTTTCCGGCAAACCCCTCGCCGCTAGCTCCTGGCTTTTGCATGATTGTGCCCACACACGTCTTTCTGGTATCACCGTATCACCCCCAAAGTCGGCAAATACTACGCAAGTATGGTAAATGGTATGTTGTAAAATGAGCTATGAACCTATTATTAATATAATCAAATTTCTATGTTACTAATGTTTTCTACATGTACAGAAATAAAATATTTACCTGACGGGCGTTGACCTTCCACATCTTATCTTGGAATTTCTTTTCTTCTTTAACGTATGCAGAAACCGCCGCGTTCCAGTTCTAACTCACATTCGGAAATGGAGGACGTACATGGTTTCAAGTCATCTGCAAGGAAGCAATTAACTATTTCGCATAATCATTCAAATTTCAAGCCAAACAACTTCACCAACAACCAGCAATAAGGGGGAGCGCGCGACTCCGCCACAGCGGCCTCGGCCTTCAAACTAGTGCCTTATTTTTTCTATTTTACCGCTTTCCTCAGACTGAAGCTCCTTTTATATCACTACTTTTTTTACACATACAATCAATCGGATACAACACCAATCAAGTACCACTCCCCTCAGCCAGAACTAACTTTGCAGCTTACGGTAACTAGAGGGCTGCTTCAAAATCAGCTTACGGTAACTAGAGGGCTGCTTCAAAATCAGCTTACGGTAACTAGAGGGCTGCTTCAAAATCAAATTCAAGAATAGATTTTGCCCACCGTTTATTTCCTGCTCTGACGTGATGCACGCGTCCATACTAGAGTGGGACTCGCTGCCAATTAGCTGATCATCTCGAACTTTCTTCAACCGCTGAAATAAGACAGGATGTTGTAATCACGTACGAGTACGCACAAACACACATACGTTCAACATAATGAGAATCATGGCAAACGCCTAATTTTATTTTTATTCGTACGTACTTAGTCTTGTTTTAGTACGTAGATGGAGGTGGTATTGGTATATACATAAATTTACGTACAGGGTTATTAAAAACAATTCGTCGCATTCATACGCAAATGTGCAACAGGTTTGGGAGACGATCAATATGTGCATCGGGTTAATTGCGCGGACATTTTATGCACATCATACACGTAAACAAGAAAGCGGTACCTTTTTCAAAGCAGTTGGAGTCCGCGTTCGCTGCTCTATATCTTTTTGAAGGTTGATCGTTTGGGCGTTGATGTTGAAACCCCCGTTACACGTAGGCGTCGCATCTGTGTCCACGGTATTTCTTCTTACGATTCGGAAGTTTTGAAGTATTCGGCGCCTTAGACGTGTTCTTGTCTAAACTACAAACATAATGCATAGTTCAGCGATGTCATCGACTAAATTAATAGAATGCGTTGGATGAAAAAAGACCAAAATGCAACATGAAGAATTACCTGTCCTGCCGGCATCAATAATGAAGTCTCCAAGGGCAAAAGACTTGGAAATACAATTGTTCTTGTAGCGTCCGTTGAAACCACGATCACGTGATGATTGAGCAGGACTTTCCTTCCTCGGATCCGGTACTGCAATACAAAAGCGTCACAATAACAGTCAACCGCTGCACATGGAAGATATGAGGCTGGATTCACATTTACGTGAGCAGTAAACAAACTATAATTGGCTGTGTCTCATCTCTTTGCGCGCAATTTGTTGCGCACGGAAGATCCGTGCAAAGCGGAAATATTGGTGAAACAGGCGTCTGGATCCTTTCTTGATTTTTTACGAACTAGATAATTACGGATGATCGCGACAATAAGGATGAAAAGCTATTCAGTTCAGCAACTAACCACACAAACCTGAGTAAATTGGAGTGTGATGTGAATTCAAAACGTCACCGCCAGAAAGACGTTGCTCATACATTTCCGAGCATTTGGTGTTCAAAAACTGCCTAAATTTCCCAGTCCATTAATGTTACTCCCGCGAACAGGGCAAATGATCATTGGACAAGAAAACAACGAGTAATATTTGTTCAAAACAGTAAGCAAAAACAACGGTTTCGACAATCCTCCGCACGCGGGCCGATGTGCCTCATTTTCTAAAGACTACGCGAAAGTACAAATGGCGAAAATTTTTCCGCCAATATATAGTGCAGGTACTTTCCCAACAGTGTATGAAGCGCTCGAGAAGATGGAGGGACCTTCCGAAAACACACACACAGTCAGGTACCACGAAATGGTAATATACAATTCTAACTTAAATAGTGAATACTTCTACATTGTGTCCAGAATTCGACAACTTTTGAAAAGTAGAACACACCATTTTCGAGGAAAGGTCGAAAAGGCTCTGGCACTGTGGAGAGAAACGAAGTTCGCGTACGTCTGTGTAGTCCATATTTTCAGACACCTAAATGAAAAAAATCAATCAGAAAATATAGTTCATTATTTTGCAATAAGAAAGTTAATGCAATCGTGAAATTTCATTTAAAAAATACGCCAGAACACTTTTTGATCTTGCCGTTCAACCCACACACTGGGAAGTAAACGACTAAACGTGTCACTCAGTGTATGCAAAGAAATTTGCATAAAATTAAATAATGGCGCACACTAACCAATACTATGCAGCAGCAGATGGGATACCTCATTGATGACGAACGAGATGGAATCTTACGTCGAGAAGATGCATCGAGGCCTCATAGTCCAACAACGAGCTCATACACGAAGTCACTGAAAACAAAGAACAGCAGAACAAAAACGGCAGAGTACTAACACTCGCTCTCTATCTTACTTCTAACTAAATCTCAAAACATAATAATTAAATCTCAGATGTATCTCGACTCTCGACAGTCAACTTTCCTCTTCAAACAATGCCAAAAACTCAAGATGCATCAATGCCAATTCCTCGAGAAACAACGGTTCAAGAGGTTGAACAAAGCAGCACCCCAAGTCTCAACATATTTCTAAGCTCAAACCCATGCGACTTTCACACTCAGAAAATGCCAAAAACTCAAGATGCATCAATGCCAATTCCTCGAGAAACAACGGTTCAAGAGGTTGAACAAAGCAGCACCCCAAGTCTCAACATATTTCTAAGCTCAAACCCATGCGACTTTCACACTCAGAAAATGCCAAAAACTCAAGATGCATCAATGCCAATTCCTCGAGAAACAACGGTTCAAGAGGTTGAACAAAGCAGCACCCCAAGTCTCAACATATTTCTAAGCTCAAACCCATGCGACTTTCACACTCAGAAAATGCCAAAAACTCAAGATGCATCAATGCCAATTCCTCGAGAAACAACGGTTCAAGAGGTTGAACAAAGCAGCACCCCAAGTCTCAACATATTTCTAAGCTCAAACCCATGCGACTTTCACACTCAGAAAATGCCAAAAACTCAAGATGCATCAATGCCAATTCCTCGAGAAACAACGGTTCAAGAGGTTGAACAAAGCAGCACCCCAAGTCTCAACATATTTCTAAGCTCAAACCCATGCGACTTTCACACTCAGAAAATGCCAAAAACTCAAGATGCATCAATGCCAATTCCTCGAGAAACAACGGTTCAAGAGGTTGAACAAAGCAGCACCCCAAGTCTCAACATATTTCTAAGCTCAAACCCATGCGACTTTCACACTCAGAAAATGCCAAAAACTCAAGATGCATCAATGCCAATTCCTCGAGAAACAACGGTTCAAGAGGTTGAACAAAGCAGCACCCCAAGTCTCAACATATTTCTAAGCTCAAACCCATGCGACTTTCACACTCAGAAAATGCCAAAAACTCAAGATGCATCAATGCCAATTCCTCGAGAAACAACGGTTCAAGAGGTTGAACAAAGCAGCACCCCAAGTCTCAACATATTTCTTTCTAAGCTCAAACCCATGCGACTTTCACACTCAGAAAATGCCAAAAACTCAAGATGCATCAATGCCAATTCCTCGAGAAACAACGGTTCAAGAGGTTGAACAAAGCAGCACCCCAAGTCTCAACATATTTCTAAGCTCAAACCCATGCGACTTTCACACTCAGAAAATGCCAAAAACTCAAGATGCATCAATGCCAATTCCTCGAGAAACAACGGTTCAAGAGGTTGAACAAAGCAGCACCCCAAGTCTCAACATATTTCTAAGCTCAAACCCATGCGACTTTCACACTCAGAAAATGCCAAAAACTCAAGATGCATCAATGCCAATTCCTCGAGAAACAACGGTTCAAGAGGTTGAACAAAGCAGCACCCCAAGTCTCAACATATTTCTAAGCTCAAACCCATGCGACTTTCACACTCAGAAAATGCCAAAAACTCAAGATGCATCAATGCCAATTCCTCGAGAAACAACGGTTCAAGAGGTTGAACAAAGCAGCACCCCAAGTCTCAACATATTTCTAAGCTCAAACCCATGCGACTTTCACACTCAGAAAATGCCAAAAACTCAAGATGCATCAATGCCAATTCCTCGAGAAACAACGGTTCAAGAGGTTGAACAAAGCAGCACCCCAAGTCTCAACATATTTCTAAGCTCAAACCCATGCGACTTTCACACTCAGAAAATGCCAAAAACTCAAGATGCATCAATGCCAATTCCTCGAGAAACAACGGTTCAAGAGGTTGAACAAAGCAGCACCCCAAGTCTCAACATATTTCTAAGCTCAAACCCATGCGACTTTCACACTCAGAAAATGCCAAAAACTCAAGATGCATCAATGCCAATTCCTCGAGAAACAACGGTTCAAGAGGTTGAACAAAGCAGCACCCCAAGTCTCAACATATTTCTAAGCTCAAACCCATGCGACTTTCACACTCAGAAAATGCCAAAAACTCAAGATGCATCAATGCCAATTCCTCGAGAAACAACGGTTCAAGAGGTTGAACAAAGCAGCACCCCAAGTCTCAACATATTTCTAAGCTCAAACCCATGCGACTTTCACACTCAGAAAATGCCAAAAACTCAAGATGCATCAATGCCAATTCCTCGAGAAACAACGGTTCAAGAGGTTGAACAAAGCAGCACCCCAAGTCTCAACATATTTCTAAGCTCAAACCCATGCGACTTTCACACTCAGAAAATGCCAAAAACTCAAGATGCATCAATGCCAATTCCTCGAGAAACAACGGTTCAAGAGGTTGAACAAAGCAGCACCCCAAGTCTCAACATATTTCTAAGCTCAAACTCCTACCTACTACTTTCAATTAAGTGATGCAATTACGAAACGTACAGGATTTGTTGATCTGCGTCCTCCTTTCTACGTGGAGTTGGGGAACAAACGAAATGAAGCATGCTTGCATTCCAGAGGCAACTGAAAGTTCAACAGTAAAAGAAGTCTAATGAAAGTGGAAGCCATATACGACGATAGTTTTCATCCAGCACAGTTTGTAAGTTAAATACCCTGTTTTTTATCACTCAGTATTGACTAATTGATTGTAGTGGAGCTAAGTTGCCCGTCCATTTCCCCCCACGTCATTTATTTCTTACCGGAATGGATCAGATGTTAGTGTGTGTGTGTGTATGTGCGCGTATGTGTGTGTGTGTGTATGTGTGTATGTGTGTATGTGTGTATGTGTGTGTATGTGTGCACATCATACACGTAAACAAGAAAGCGGTACCTTTTTCAAAGCAGTTGGAGTCCGCGTTCGCTGCTCTATATCTTTTTGAAGGTTGATCGTTTGGGCGTTGATGTTGAAACCCCCGTTACACGTAGGCGTCGCATCTGTGTCACGGTATTTCTTCTTACGATTCGGAAGTTTTGAAGTATTCGGCGCCTTAGACGTGTTCTTGTCTAAACTACAAACATAATGCATAGTTCAGCGATGTCATCGACTAAATTAATAGAATGCGTTGGATGAAAAAAGACCAAAATGCAACATGAAGAATTACCTGTCCTGCCGGCATCAATAATGAAGTCTCCAAGGGCAAAAGACTTGGAAATACAATTGTTCTTGTAGCGTCCGTTGAAACCACGATCACGTGATGATTGAGCAGGACTTTCCTTCCTCGGATCCGGTACTGCAATACAAAAGCGTCACAATAACAGTCAACCGCTGCACATGGAAGATATGAGGCTGGATTCACATTTACGTGAGCAGTAAACAAACTATAATTGGCTGTGTCTCATCTCTTTGCGCGCAATTTGTTGCGCACGGAAGATCCGTGCAAAGCGGAAATATTGGTGAAACAGGCGTCTGGATCCTTTCTTGATTTTTTACGAACTAGATAATTACGGATGATCGCGACAATAAGGATGAAAAGCTATTCAGTTCAGCAACTAACCACACAAACCTGAGTAAATTGGAGTGTGATGTGAATTCAAAACGTCACCGCCAGAAAGACGTTGCTCATACATTTCCGAGCATTTGGTGTTCAAAAACTGCCTAAATTTCCCAGTCCATTAGGGCGCGTTCGGGATTGATTTTCCGAAAGGAAACTCGGCCAAATCCTCGTTCGGGATCGACTTTTTGGAAACGTTCCAATCTTGGAAAAAAAATACAATGAATGCTTGCAAAAAACGTCCCGCGCATATTTTTCAAATTTTCCATGCTAATTCATACTGTATTTTTTGTTTCCTCCAAGCATTGGAACGTTTCCAAAAAGTCCATCCCGAACGAGGATTTGGCCGAGTTTCCTTTCGGAAAATCAATCCCGAACGCGCCCTTAATGTTACTCCCGCGAACAGGGCAAATGATCATTGGACAAGAAAACAACGAGTAATATTTGTTCAAAACAGCAAGCAAAAACAACGGTTTCGACAATCCTCCGCACGCGGGCCGATGTGCCTCATTTTCTAAAGACTACGCGAAAGTACAAATGGCGAAAATTTTTCCGCCAATATATAGTGCAGGTACTTTCCCAACAGTGTATGAAGCGCTCGAGAAGATGGAGGGACCTTCCGAAAACACACACACAGTCAGGTACCACGAAATGGTAATATACAATTCTAACTTAAATAGTGAATACTTCTACATTGTGTCCAGAATTCGACAACTTTTGAAAAGTAGAACACACCATTTTCGAGGAAAGGTCGAAAAGGCTCTGGCACTGTGGAGAGAAACGAAGTTCGCGTACGTCTGTGTAGTCCATATTTTCAGACACCTAAATGAAAAAAATCAATCAGAAAATATAGTTCATTATTTTGCAATAAGAAAGTTAATGCAATCGTGAAATTTCATTTAAAAAATACGCCAGAACACTTTTTGATCTTGCCGTTCAACCCACACACTGGGAAGTAAACGACTAAACGTGTCACTCAGTGTATGCAAAGAAATTTGCATAAAATTAAATAATGGCGCACACTAACCAATACTATGCAGCAGCAGATGGGATACCTCATTGATGACGAACGAGATGGAATCTTACGTCGAGAAGATGCATCGAGGCCTCATAGTCCAACAACGAGCTCATACACGAAGTCACTGAAAACAAAGAACAGCAGAACAAAAACGGCAGAGTACTAACACTCGCTCTCTATCTTACTTCTAACTAAATCTCAAAACATAATAATTAAATCTCAGATGTATCTCGACTCTCGACAGTCAACTTTCCTCTTCAAACAATGCCAAAAACTCAAGATGCATCAATGCCAATTCCTCGAGAAACAACGGTTCAAGAGGTTGAACAAAGCAGCACCCCAAGTCTCAACATATTTCTAAGCTCAAACCCATGCGACTTTCACACTCAGAAAATGCCAAAAAACTCAAGATGCATCAATGCCAATTCCTCGAGAAACAACGGTTCAAGAGGTTGAACAAAGCAGCACCCCAAGTCTCAACATATTTCTAAGCTCAAACCCATGCGACTTTCACACTCAGAAAATGCCAAAAACTCAAGATGCATCAATGCCAATTCCTCGAGAAACAACGGTTCAAGAGGTTGAACAAAGCAGCACCCCAAGTCTCAACATATTTCTAAGCTCAAACCCATGCGACTTTCACACTCAGAAAATGCCAAAAACTCAAGATGCATCAATGCCAATTCCTCGAGAAACAACGGTTCAAGAGGTTGAACAAAGCAGCACCCCAAGTCTCAACATATTTCTAAGCTCAAACCCATGCGACTTTCACACTCAGAAAATGCCAAAAACTCAAGATGCATCAATGCCAATTCCTCGAGAAACAACGGTTCAAGAGGTTGAACAAAGCAGCACCCCAAGTCTCAACATATTTCTAAGCTCAAACCCATGCGACTTTCACACTCAGAAAATGCCAAAAACTCAAGATGCATCAATGCCAATTCCTCGAGAAACAACGGTTCAAGAGGTTGAACAAAGCAGCACCCCAAGTCTCAACATATTTCTAAGCTCAAACCCCATGCGACTTTCACACTCAGAAAATGCCAAAAACTCAAGATGCATCAATGCCAATTCCTCGAGAAACAACGGTTCAAGAGGTTGAACAAAGCAGCACCCCAAGTCTCAACATATTTCTAAGCTCAAACCCATGCGACTTTCACACTCAGAAAATGCCAAAAACTCAAGATGCATCAATGCCAATTCCTCGAGAAACAACGGTTCAAGAGGTTGAACAAAGCAGCACCCCAAGTCTCAACATATTTCTAAGCTCAAACCCATGCGACTTTCACACTCAGAAAATGCCAAAAACTCAAGATGCATCAATGCCAATTCCTCGAGAAACAACGGTTCAAGAGGTTGAACATGAATTGTATTCTTTCATTCTTACTTTTCAGTATCACAAATGCGTTTTCGTGCTGCCTCAAGCTCGAGCAACGAAAGTGAACAGAACGCTGATGTGGTAATGGCACCTGGACATGACAACGAAATTAATGATGGAAGTACTACCACAGATTACGAAATGGAATCAGCGGCTTCAGACGTTTCGAGTAGTCATGTCTCTCAGTCTCCTCCCCAGTCTCCACCGCCACCGGATTCACCAGAATCTTCCGATGAAGAAACCGGAGAACCGTTCTGGGACGAATTAGAAAATGAAATCCTTTTCTTCATGGCCACAGTACGTTCTAGTTACGCGCGTGCTAATCATTATTCTTAATGCTGACATCCGACGATCCGACCGAATTTGCTGAGTACACATAAAGAACACATGCATGCATTAATTAACGACGAACTATTTCAGAACTTGAAAAAAGGGAAGTCACAAAAGGACACCGAGGAATTGTTTGAATGTGCTGATTACATTTACAAGAATGGAGAGAAACGTCTTAATCAAAGAGAATACCAGCAAATTCTGGACTATATTGCTCAGGTAAATGTACAAACTAGTAACTCAATTTACCTAAATTTACTAGTTTAATTTAGGACACGACAAGACTGAGATACATTGCACTAAATAAATATATATGAAGCAAGTAAGATGACTCTTACAAATGAGATTAAACCAAAAGTATTATGTTAAGGACCTGGGACACACGACAATCCACTTCTGCTCCTCCTGTGGTACTCGTACTCCCGTTCCAAATCAGAATAGCCAATGCCATAATCCACGATGCAAAGATAAGCAGTAAGTTTTGATACATTTACACTACACTTACAGGCAATTATCCATCGACCAAAAAGGTTTTTTCTGATAAAAAAAGGATTTCGGACACTTTGCTACCATAATATTGCATTTCCGATGTCTAATACCAAAGAAAATCAATAATTGCAGAAAACGGTGGAGAAGAAATCGGAACAGAAGGAAGAATACAGTGGAAATCTTCCATTTGCGCACCTACTTTCAGAAATATTTCCAATACTGCATAGAGGTGCGACACAGTACAGTACAGAAACAATAATTTCTCTTTGTTGGTATAATTCAGCTACAACATTGCGAAGGTTACACAATCAATTTGCAGGCCTTGTTAATTGGACACCAGGAGGCGCACCATGCAAGACCAGATACACGGGACGATATTCGGTATTCGCCGAAATTCAAAGAGGCTATGGAATCCGTGGAAGAATTTAATGAAGGAAAGATGTGCGTGCAACTTGGCTTTAACACGGACGGATTTCAATTCAAGGGGTTGCAAAGGTAAGCTATTTAGATTACCAAAGAAACAGATTATATGGTATCTGCTTCCTAATTCCTATCTTAATTATAATTTCCAAATTTTCAATATCTGAGAATGGAAATTCGGCTAGAACACCAAAAGAAATTAAATAATTACAGAGGGCAATCATTCCCCTTTCTACTACCTGTGATGTCTCTACCACAACATCTTCGCCAGAGGATGGAATATATCCCTTTCCCCATAATAGCAACGGCAGGGAAAAAACTTCATACGCGCGCATTGGACCTGATAGCCAGTAGATTGATCGGATTCCTGAGGTCTACCCAAGATGATCCTATCGTAGTCAAGTCAACTCGAGGGGATGTAAGAATCTCAGTGAACATCATGATTGCGATGATGGATTTCAAAGTTAGTTTAATTACCAAGCACCGTAACTTTTCCCTCTTTACTTCTATGGGGGGGGGGGTTCTATGTGGGGGGGAGGGGGTTCGATAAATACACTACGAATTCTGTGAAAGCTGCGACAATGAATGATTTAGGCTGCGAACGAGATGTTTCTGATGAAAGTGTGGCAGGGAATGTTCGGATGCTATAAATGCCTGATACCTGGTACTCGAGACGGAAATAAATTTTGCTGGCCGGCACTCAGCAATGCACTTCCAAGGAATGAGAATAAGGGGGATTTGAACAGTGTTCACACACACGCCCAGAGGGCAAATTTTTGGATTCAAAGGTTAGTTCGTAACTTAAGATTGAAAGTTATAACTAACTTTAACTAAAAAGTACGATCATTTTTACGACGGGGGTCAACTCTACGAGTACATGTCTTAAATGATTTTGATTGTTCAAGAAAATAAACAGCATTTGTAACTAAGCAATTATTCGCAATTATTTCCGTTTAGGGTATTCACGATTCCTGGACATCGTCTCGCCCACGAGGTTAGCTCCTGATGTCCTTCACTTACTTAGTGAAGGACTGCTCAACGACACGATCTTTGGTGAGAAAATATTCTAGTTTTCCAGCGAATTTACAGTTATGAGTAATGGAACTTAGAACGAAAAACGAATAACGCTTATAAGTTCTAAAATACCATTTTTTTTATCATTAAATAAAGAAAAACAACCAGCTTATATACTCTACAGCACTTTGTAGAGTGCCATACATCAACCGGTTGTCACTTGTCTGCGACAGCAAGAGGGCGTAAAATATTACAAGAACTCTCTGACGCCTGTCACAACTCTACCAATAATAGAACGCAAACATTGCACACCGATGACAAGGGGATTGTCACAGGAGGAGAACGTGAACAGGTAAATTTTAAAGGAAATTAATAATACACCAATTTTCAACTTACTCTCTTTGATGATGTCCCATTTGTGGAGGCTCAAGGGGGTCCGATCCTCCATAATCCACTTCCCCATCAGGCCCAAGGAAAGTTTCTTCTAGGTCCTCATGTCCATACAAAGTTCTGCAATAATATTACTAAAATATTAATAATACATAATACGTTAAATGGTTACAGATGTTTGTCAACACCTACACAATCATGGCTCTCATGCCGCACACACTGGAGGACATATTTGCCGCACCGCATTTCCTGTACCTCACGTTTCTCATCCGCAGCATTCAAAGCTATGTGTTGGACATGGACATCATTCGAATGCTGCAGCGCGTAACGGATATGTACCTAGCGTACCACTCAGAGAAATTCGGCTTGCAGTACGCAACGATGAAACTTCATGTTAGTTTAGTAACATGCCATACGGTCATTCAATTGCTGTTGTGTGTTGAATAACAATCCCACCTTTAAATTATTAGGGTATAAAAGCCGTGCGTAAATGGAGGTGGTTTCCAGGTTTCCTTAGCTTAGTGATATCCCGTTTTGATAAAGAAAACCATGTTTTGGCCAAATATACCTCTTACCCCTGTAACTATTCAAGTGGCTGGAGCATCTCATCCAACATATGGAGGAATATGGATCCCCGATGTGTACCACAAATGCACCTCATGAGGCGACGTACCACCTTATGAAGATGCAGTCGATTCCGGGAAACACGAGAGGATACGCCTCCTCGGTGTTAAATAGGTAAATAGGTTTAATACATACTTCTACTACTTCTACAAACTTGCACAGATAAACTAGCACGATGTAATTATAATCTGACAAATTCAGGTGCAGTTCTCTTTTGCTTACAAAACGGGAAATTAACCGGCGTGCTAATAGTGGAGCTCCTCAATGTGCAGCCTTCGAAAAATTGTCTGAGAAGTAAACTGGAAAAAAACGTTTCATGGCCCAAGTTAGAATTTTTTTTTTTTTTGGAAAAAAATATAATGCTTAATTATTTAAATTCAATATTTAAGATAATATTTAAAAAATATTTTTAGCGCATACGACTACAAGGAATCGACGGTGGTTTTTATGCGGCGAAAGACATCGTACCAGCAAATAGTCATCTTTACGGAATCGTCAAGAGGATGCTACCCCGCTCTACATTCCGTTTATTGTTTGTAATCCTGTCCGCTTCTAACATGATAAGAGATATTAGTTTCTTCTCATTCGCCCCAATATTCATCATGACCCTTTTTTATGCATTAGTTCCGCAGTTCCGCTTCTTAATTTTGTATCGTTTAGTAAGAAAATGGGACGTGACAATTATTGCTTCGCCGGATTGCCTTTCGTTAATGATAAACAGGAAACGCAGAGGACCTGCGTAAGTTGACGTGAAACGAGTAATAGTTCATATTCATTATAGTACTGAGAAATATCATCAAGGCTACTATCAGCTATTTCGCAATTAATTATCCATTCCATTATTATCTACTTAATTTAGGTGATTATCGCTAATGAACAAACCAGCCGTTACTACTTCGCGAAAGTGCAAGTTTTCGCCATCAGCAATACCGGAGTCTATGCCACTGTAGACCGCTATGCAACATGGAACCCAATTGAAGTGTAAGATAGTAGTTGTTGATTTTAGATTTTGACCGATTTTGTCTATTCCACAATTCAGAATACATGAATGCACAACCCAGCGTTCGCACTTTAGACTTTGTTGATTTATTGGGAAACTGAATTTTCGGCGTAGTCAGTAACATAATTGCAGGCTCGCCGAATTCTTGGAAGACCACCCACAAAGGAACACAAGCGCAAACATGAAAGGCTTCGAGCTTTTGAATCAACTCGCGATAGTAAATCAGTTCCTCTAAGAGTACGATAATGAAGACCACACGCGCATAGTCATTCCTTTCGAAAACATAATCGCACCCGCTAATACAACTTCCGCGCAAGGTAGACATTTTGCTATCAACATGGCAACCAGAATCTACCACGAATAGTGAAATTTAAATTTACCTCGCAATTCTCCGGCCTTCCTCTGGATCAAACCCGTCACCATTCAGTTCCAGCGTTACCCTTAATTCTTAATGTTGACTTTCATTTCCACTTTATTCTCTCCATTCATTTAACTCTACCTACTTAATCACTAAAATTCTACATTCCTTTAGCCGAACATTTAAAATCGGCCGTAATCAGCCACATAATATTCTTTTAATAGTGTAAGTTTAACAATGGCGCCAGAAAATAGGACACTGTTAATTTTTATTTTTCTGGTAATAAACTTTTATGCTTACTCTTTAACCTGTTTGTTCCGCCTCTTCGCAGGCTCCTTGTATTGGTTACTATTGACCCTCCTCATCACATCAGAGAGGCCCCGAAGGAACTTATTCAATTGCCTGAAAAGCACACTACGTACATATATTACACTACATTCCGTACAATGCACAAGTACATAACGGAAAAAAGTGCACTACGCGAGATTGTGTCTTAGAGGAACCAAGAAGCTGTAACCTACAGGGAAATAACCGATGCAATTAGTCAAGAGAATATAAGTATATAAGCGACAAACATATATATATATATATGAATACTTTATTCAGTGTACACCGAAGTAAAGCGGAAGACAAAAAAAACGACAATAATAATATAACAACAACAACAAAACAAATAACAATGAGAACGAGTACTCATGAAGGACAAAGTGTAACACTGGTTTTGCTTGTATCGAAAGATAGCTTCGAAAGAGAGAGGTTTTAAACATAACGAAGAATATATTATTTGTTGCTATTTTATTCGTTTAGATGATCATTTCTCCCAGAAGGAACTGTAGCTACAATATGGACACAGTATGGACTCCCAGAAGGAACTGTAGCCTTGTCATAATCAAGCATCACATGTTGAATAACATAAACAAGTAAAAAAACTAAATCATTAAAGCAATAGCGTTGGACATCGCACAAAAAAACAGACCGGCGAGGCGGCGGCCGCCTACGCAAACCGCGACGCAGCTACTCAATTTTCTGTGAATTGGATATTTCTGTGCATCGTGCACAATCTACAGTACCCCCGCACAATTATACTGATTTTTCTAAATTCCTGCCAAATTGGCGAATCGCCAGGCGTTTCGCCAGTCGTAAATATTTTCGCCAGGCGTTTCGACAGTTGTTCTTGTTTTCGCCAAGCGTTTCGTCATTATTTTTACCTTCGCTAGGCGCATTAGTCAGTCAAAATATTTTCGACGGCGGATTAGTCAGTGAAAATATTTTCGCCGGCAGGTTCGTCAGTTAAATTATTTTCGCTGGCGATTCGCCTAACGTGAACAGAGTATAAAAAAGAAGTTCAGGTTCAAAAATTGAACACCGAAAGAAAAAGACATTCTTGTTACATCAATACAATACTGTAGAAAAAGAAAAATATGCGCGTAATAAACCGCTACGAACGCGCAGTGTTTGGGACGCCTTTCATGCCCCACCACCTGTCCATCCATTCCTCGGCTTCGCTCGTGATATGTTTTGCTGTTTGTTTTGTTTGTTTTCAACACAATATTCGTTTTGTTACATGTTTAATGCTCTGTATGTTCTTAATATGGTGAAATGTGAATACCACTTTATTCAGACATTCAATCATCACACATAGACTTAAGCATGTAGAATCCAGGGTCCCGTTTGCTCTCGAAGTCGGGGATCTTCATTTTTAGCTCCAATCCAAGGCGGTGTCTCTTAGCCGATGTGTCCCATAGAGTGAAGTAGACGGTAGAAGACGGCACAGAAGATAATACAGAGCGAAAGGTCCGTCCTAAGGCTGAAAGGCAAAACAAGAGGAGAAGAACAAGACTAAGACTACTTAGCCGTTTTCCGTCCCATGTATTCATTATGTTTATTTGTGCCGACACTTTTTGCTCTGTTCATTATTGCTTTGCTTTATATCCCATAAATTAAGGAAATGCCATCTAAACAAAGACGAAGGACTGCAGCGAATAAGCGTACAGCTGCCGTACGCAAGTTTGTTTCGGCACGCATCCCACCGGGCTCGAGCGGGTTTGTTTCTTACCTCATATTTTATTTCTTCAGAATGTTGTTTTTCCGTGTATCTCTCTATTGAGCGGATGTTTTATCCCCCCCCCCCCTGTGCGCTTATATTAAACTTCTTTTCCCGTCCCAGTGTATTACAACAAAAGCAAAACCACTGGAATGCGCGAAAGCATAGGCCTATTCATCACTCAATTCCCCATGGGGAATTCCCCATCTTTTTCTCTGCGTCGCTCTCACATACAATGCTATTTTCTGTCCCGAGGGAATCAAAGTGGTGAATATGGCCTCAGGAGCAACACGGGACCGGGAATCAACTAGGTTTACCATATAATGTTGTTTTTATATTACAGTGATGTGACTTGGTTTGGACGTCCGCCCGAACTCGACGTATGCTCTTGTGTTCGAGTCAGCAGTCGTGATCTCCTTCCCGGATATTCCTTCTGCTTGCAATGCAGCAAACAGATGGTACGCACTTAACTATTAATTAATTAAATTGGCTATATTATAAATTAAATTAGCTTCATTACATGTATGCACGCGGGCAAGTAAGCAAATTTCATCTGAAATTGTTTGTCTTGTTCGATTAGTTCGATTGCTTTTCCACTTGACTACGTGCTTCGATTGGGTTCATGGCATAAATTCGTTGACGCCCTGACGGGCGAAACCACCATCCGAATTAGCATATTTCGTAAATTTAGACGGTGGTTTTGAGCTCGTAGCCATGCCACCGTCGGGATTAGAATATTAGGTATGGTGAAAATCAGAAACGTTTCATAAAGAGATACAAGTTTCGGAAACACTACAGATATTTGGATGGTGGTTTTGAGCTTTTCCCGACGAGTTTTATCGTTTTATGCCCTGATTGGGTTGTCCACGATTATTACAAAATTTGCAACCCCTACAATGCCCAGGAAACATTTAATAAAATAATGGTTTATTCATTACACATATTGAACATCATGTTGTTTATTTACAGATCCCTGATGACGAGAATGATGTAGAAGTGCTTATCGACCGTGATGACGTGCCATTTCGGAAACACCCTGAACCTGCACCGGAACAATTTATGCCGAATATCAAACGTGGCTTTCTGAATAAGAGTGCGGCACCTCGCAAAACGAATGTTAAAGGCGTTGACCAATGCACGCAATGTATATGTAGTCCGTGGGTCAAGACGTCCAAACCGACGAATGATGGGCTAAAACTCAAGAATCAGAGTATGGTATGTTCTTTTGATGATTGTTTTTCTGCGTATTTACTCGAGTTAAGAGGTGTGGGTTTGCGTGGTTTGAGCAAAACTGGATTGATTTTTGACCGGGTATTTGTTGCTTCGTAACTTGGATGTATATAATTAAGCGCTTCCGATCTTTTTACGAGATGCTATTTTTGGTAGTTATTTCATTTCAAATAATTCCACATTCATCTCTGTGCACTAAATCTTTGAAGTAGATTAAAAGCATCGTAAATCTGGTCGTAGATTTGGCTTAGTAGTCGAGAAATAATGTAGCAAAGCCACACTATGTCCAAATATATACCCTCCTCTCCTGGGTGGTTCGATTTTATGCAAACTATTCTAACTACTTTATGCAGCTATTTTATGCAAACGAATTAGTAATTATATTTAATTAAAGAATTTTTCAGCAACAGCAACAACTGAGTAACATATGGAAGGAAATCATGTTGTGTTTCGATGCAGAGGAACCCGCGAGACTTCTTTTTGATTTGAATGCTTCGCTTGAACGAACTGCAATGAATGAAGCCCTTTTGTTAGAGCTGGCAAAGGACCAGATGATGGAAGAGGTGTGCATTTTTTTTGTTGTTTCTTAATTTTTTATATTAATTTATTAATTGACATCGGTCATGCTCCTTTATCGTTATCGCTAATTTGTTGTCTTTTTCCTCATTGAGCTGTGTCAGGCTCTGACATATTTTCTAGGTCTGAGTTATCGTGAGAATTAGTATCTCTAATTATAATTGTCAAAATACACTCTTTGATTTTTGTTTGAGGAGTAGGATTTAGGATCAGATCGTTGTGCTTTGATACTATTTACTATTACTAGTTGATAGTGTACGAAAAATTTCTTATTGGTCATGACTTGGATCTACTGACAAAATGTGCTCAATATGCTGTGTTTCTTACTCGTTGTGATTTGCTATTTGTTAATTTCTTAGCTTTTTTTATTCCAGCAAAAGGTGGCTCATATGCGAAAAGCGCATCAGTTATGGCGTTTCGACTGTGGTCCGCATGAGTTTTCGAATTTCGACGACTGGGTGCTCTATGCTCAATATATCTGCCAATACATTTGGATTTTCTTTAATAAACCAGTTTGGACAGTTACGATGGTGGGTGGCTTTAATTTTAAATTAAGTTTAATTTGTATTTGTGCACCCGTGCACTGCCTTTTCATGTTACACCGTGTTTTTGGTTAACATGTTGAAGTTGAAGACCAACATCAGCACAAGCAACCCTTTCTTACATTCATTACCGTTGAGCCAAGAGTTTGATTAAAATGTGTTTGTTTAGCATAGAAATAGTACTAAAACTGTGTACATCAATATGGTGTGGTGAAATATATTCAGTAATTCAGCAACAATTAAGTGACCGTAGGTTTATTTATCTGTATTATTTCAGCATGGCGAATTGATCGACCTTAGTGACAATTACCTGCTAATCGAGTACTCATTGCACATTGCAAAGTTTTGTGAGTTTATTTGGATATTTTTAATTGTACATAGGTTACTTCTTAAGTCATTATTCATTCATTGCTTCTTTATTTTGTTACGTCTTTGTTCTGGATCTAGGCAGCTTGGTATCTCACAATCTCACTCAAGAAAAAAACACTTTTTTTTTTGTATTCCATTTAGCAGGTTTGGCTGCCCATTAAGATATTAGGCCGGCCGTTAAGAGTTAGCGTGTTCATTTGCAATAGCCTTTGGAGCTATAGTGTGAGTAGAAAGCCCGGAAGCCGGAAGTGCTTGTGTGATTTTATTAGCTTGACGCTTTGACCACGACTTTATTGCTTTATTTCAGTGACCAAGTATAATTCGGAAATGATATACATGCCGGAGACACGCCCACAAAAACAACCGTCCGGCCCGCAGAACAAACCGTCAGGCCCGCAGAAACAACCGTCACGCGCACAAAAACAACCGCCACTGGCTCAGAAACAGCCGCCGCCGCCGACAGGAAAACAAAAACAAACGTCTATGCTGAAATGCATGAAAAAAGGAAGCTCGCCGGATTCTCAGTGAGTAGAAGTGGAGCCATCGCAAGAAGATATTGAAGCTTGGGATAATAGAGTGTAGGTTACTTATTTGTTTATTTTTACATTAATTTGAACTATGATATGCAATATGCATTGTAAGAAATTAGGGAGTGCGGGACGCAAAGTACGCTCAGGGCTGTAAAACACATTATATTATTATTATATGTATATTATTAATCGTAATTAGGTTATTGTAAATATTGTTTTTTTTGGGGGGGGGGGACTTGCGTTCCCGTTGGGAATTCGTTCCCCAGCAGTTGGGAAGTCGAATGGGGAATGTACGTAATTTGCCGACCCCCCAGATGAGTACCTCGTCTGATTCCTACATTAGTGACACAACAATGACACCTCGGTGTTATTTGATAAACAAATAAATAAATCTTCACACTTTAGTTCAAGGCTTCAAGGAACACACAGTCGGCGACAGTATCTTATATTAACATATTTGTTTTCAGATTTATTGATCCGTTTGGTGTTGAAGAAATGATAAGGATACAGGGTCTACCGAATGAGGACAAATTCGACATTGATACAATATATGCTGAGGATGAGGATGACAGGTTCGTTTTCGTTGATCTTGCTCTATTTCACGTTTCCTTGTTTTTTTCTGATCTGGTAAACGTACAAGATGAAAAGAAACAGACAGGAACGTCTCAAAGATTGAATGACTTGTTATGTGTAATTGTATAAACTTGAAACTTGCGATGACTGCTTGTAGATGTTGTAAAGTTCTAAGCGAACCTGGTGATGGTTCGTCCGTAACTTATTGGTTTATATACGGTATGTATTAGTCGATTGGTCATCGGTATTTGAACATCTTGATCTTTCTCTTTTTTGTATGGAAATTTTTACTTAAAACAATTAACAAACACAAAGAAATAGTAAAACAAGATAATAAATTAAAGGGGTGCACAGGTTGATCCATAACAAGATGACCAGCTTCCTACACGAGTCTAAATAAAATATATTCAACTTTAGACCAGACAGCATGTACGTAAACAGAATAAAATTCGATGACATAAAGTACTGTAAATATAAAACTGCATTATATTAAATTTTAGCAATACTATTTGACAACGCTTTATTTCTTAAATTGAAACGTTTATTTTTTCTGGTATTAGACGATTGTCCTCCGTTATTTGAGTTGAACACATTACAGATTACACCTTTCTGTATTTTAGTGCTGAGGAAGATACTCTATCAGAATCATCAGAAGAAGATGAACATGACCCCTTTATACAGGCTCTTAATCAAATGGATGATGTTGTAAGTTGTATATTTATTGGTATTATGGGCGTGGGCATCCTAGACTAATAATTGATGATATTGCTATGTTTTTAGTCATTCTTTAACCAACGATCAACACTACATAATTGTCACATTATTGTCAATTTACTTGCGGCTTATATATGGTTGATTTTTCTCTTTTCATTGTGTACATATTAAAGTAAGATTTATGATATTTTATTAATTGTGACATAATAAGGTTGTGTAGGTTAGGTAGTCTGATGAGACGCTGAGTTGGGGGAATATAGTATTTTAATGTTTACTGTTTGCTCTCAGCGTTTGTTTACCGAGTTTTGTGAATCCCGATTTATTATAATATATATTGTTCTATGATCATCTTAGCCCGACGTGGTTGTTTTCCCTCTGCCACGTTTGCACAAGGATCCGAAGAAGCAGCGTGAATATGCGGAAATAATCATTCATCAAAGTAAGTTTTTTTGCAAAGCAAAAAATTCAACGTGATTCTGATCATAATTCTAGTTATGGCTTACTATGACTCGGTCCTGAGACCTGACGGTGTTGTATTTGTGATTTATGGAGTACGGGTGTGCCCTTTTGACCTAATGAATTTTTTTCACATGCAGAAAGAGTGGTCTATGATACATGTTCAAGATTGTAAGCAGGGCATAAAACTCGTCGGGAAAGGCTCAAAACCACGATATTGTGTTTTCCAAAATTGTATATATTTATGATGCGTTTCTGATTTTCGCCATTCCTAATATTCTAACCGCCACGGCTACGAGCTCAAAACCACCATCCAAATTTATGCAATACGCTAATTTGGGTGGTGGTTTTGTCGGTCAGTTCGTCAACGAGTTTCGTCGTATATGGCTTCCACTTTCATTAGACTTCTTTTACTGTTGAACTTTCAGTTGCCTCTGGAATGCAAGCATGCTTCATTTCGTTTGTTCCCCAACAAGGAGGACGCAGATCAACAAATCCTGTACGTTTCGTAATTGCATCACTTAATTGAAAGTAGTAGGAGTTTGAGCTTAGAAATATGTTGAGACTTGGGGTGCTGCTTTGTTCAACCTCTTGAACCGTTGTTTCTCGAGGAATTGGCATTGATGCATCTTGAGTTTTTGGCATTTTCTGAGTGTGAAAGTCGCATGGGTTTGAGCTTAGAAATATGTTGAGACTTGGGGTGCTGCTTTGTTCAACCTCTTGAACCGTTGTTTCTCGAGGAATTGGCATTGATGCATCTTGAGTTTTTGGCATTTTCTGAGTGTGAAAGTCGCATGGGTTTGAGCTTAGAAATATGTTGAGACTTGGGGTGCTGCTTTGTTCAACCTCTTGAACCGTTGTTTCTCGAGGAATTGGCATTGATGCATCTTGAGTTTTTGGCATTTTCTGAGTGTGAAAGTCGCATGGCATGGGTTTGAGCTTAGAAATATGTTGAGACTTGGGGTGCTGCTTTGTTCAACCTCTTGAACCGTTGTTTCTCGAGGAATTGGCATTGATGCATCTTGAGTTTTTGGCATTTTCTGAGTGTGAAAGTCGCATGGGTTTGAGCTTAGAAATATGTTGAGACTTGGGGTGCTGCTTTGTTCAACCTCTTGAACCGTTGTTTCTCGAGGAATTGGCATTGATGCATCTTGAGTTTTTGGCATTTTCTGAGTGTGAAAGTCGCATGGGTTTGAGCTTGAAAATATGTTGAGACTTGGGGTGCTGCTTTGTTCAACCTCTTGAACCGTTGTTTCTCGAGGAATTGGCATTGATGCATCTTGAGTTTTTGGCATTTTCTGAGTGTGAAAGTCGCATGGGTTTGAGCTTAGAAATATGTTGAGACTTGGGGTGCTGCTTTGTTCAACCTCTTGAACCGTTGTTTCTCGAGGAATTGGCATTGATGCATCTTGAGTTTTTGGCATTTTCTGAGTGTGAAAGTCGCATGGGTTTGAGCTTAGAAATATGTTGAGACTTGGGGTGCTGCTTTGTTCAACCTCTTGAACCGTTGTTTCTCGAGGAATTGGCATTGATGCATCTTGAGTTTTTGGCATTTTCTGAGTGTGAAAGTCGCATGGGTTTGAGCTTAGAAATATGTTGAGACTTGGGGTGCTGCTTTGTTCAACCTCTTGAACCGTTGTTTCTCGAGGAATTGGCATTGATGCATCTTGAGTTTTTGGCATTTTCTGAGTGTGAAAGTCGCATGGGTTTGAGCTTAGAAATATGTTGAGACTTGGGGTGCTGCTTTGTTCAACCTCTTGAACCGTTGTTTCTCGAGGAATTGGCATTGATGCATCTTGAGTTTTTGGCATTTTGAGTGTGAAAGTCGCATGGGTTTGAGCTTAGAAATATGTTGAGACTTGGGGTGCTGCTTTGTTCAACCTCTTGAACCGTTGTTTCTCGAGGAATTGGCATTGATGCATCTTGAGTTTTTGGCATTTTCTGAGTGTGAAAGTCGCATGGGTTTGAGCTTAGAAATATGTTGAGACTTGGGGTGCTGCTTTGTTCAACCTCTTGAACCGTTGTTTCTCGAGGAATTGGCATTGATGCATCTTGAGTTTTTGGCATTGTTTGAAGAGGAAAGTTGACTGTCGAGAGTCGAGATACATCTGAGATTTAATTATTATGTTTTGAGATTTAGTTAGAAGTAAGATAGAGAGCGAGTGTTAGTACTCTGCCGTTTTTGTTCTGCTGTTCTTTGTTTTCAGTGACTTCGTGTATGAGCTCGTTGTTGGACTATGAGGCCTCGATGCATCTTCTCGACGTAAGATTCCATCTCGTTCGTCATCAATGAGGTATCCCATCTGCTGCTGCATAGTATTGGTTAGTGTGCGCCATTATTTAATTTTATGCAAATTTCTTTGCATACACTGAGTGACACGTTTAGTCGTTTACTTCCCAGTGTGTGGGTTGAACGGCAAGATCAAAAAGTGTTCTGGCGTATTTTTTAAATGAAATTTCACGATTGCATTAACTTTCTTATTGCAAAATAATGAACTATATTTTCTGATTGATTTTTTTCATTTAGGTGTCTGAAAATATGGACTACACAGACGTACGCGAACTTCGTTTCTCTCCACAGTGCCAGAGCCTTTTCGACCTTTCCTCGAAAATGGTGTGTTCTACTTTTCAAAAGTTGTCGAATTCTGGACACAATGTAGAAGTATTCACTATTTAAGTTAGAATTGTATATTACCATTTCGTGGTACCTGACTGTGTGTGTGTTTTCGGAAGGTCCCTCCATCTTCTCGAGCGCTTCATACACTGTTGGGAAAGTACCTGCACTATATATTGGCGGAAAAATTTTCGCCATTTGTACTTTCGCGTAGTCTTTAGAAAATGAGGCACATCGGCCCGCGTGCGGAGGATTGTCGAAACCGTTGTTTTTGCTTGCTTCTTGTTTTGAACAAATATTACTCGTTGTTTTCTTGTCCAATGATCATTTGCCCTGTTCGCGGGAGTAACATTAATGGACTGGGAAATTTAGGCAGTTTTTGAACACCAAATGCTCGGAAATGTATGAGCAACGTCTTTCTGGCGGTGACGTTTTGAATTCACATCACACTCCAATTTACTCAGGTTTGTGTGGTTAGTTGCTGAACTGAATAGCTTTTCATCCTTATTGTCGCGATCATCCGTAATTTTCTAGTTCGTAAAAAATCAAGAAAGGATCCAGACGCCTGTTTCACCAATATTTCCGCTTTGCACGGATCTTCCGTGCGCAACAAATTGCGCGCAAAGAGATGAGACACAGCCAATTATAGTTTGTTTACTGCTCACGTAAATGTGAATCCAGCCTCATATCTTCCATGTGCAGCGGTTGACTGTTATTGTGACGCTTTTGTATTGCAGTACCGGATCCGAGGAAGGAAAGTCGGATATGTGTCTGCTCAATCATCACGTGATCGTGGTTTCAACGGACGCTACAAGAACAATTGTATTTCCAAGTCTTTTGCCCTTGGAGACTTCATTATTGATGCCGGCAGGACAGGTAATTCTTCATGTTGCATTTTGGTCTTTTTTCATCCAACGCATTCTATTAATTTAGTCGATGACATCGCTGAACTATGCATTATGTTTGTAGTTTAGACAAGAACACGTCTAAGGCGCCGAATACTTCAAAACTTCCGAATCGTAAGAAGAAATACCGTGACACAGATGCGACGCCTACGTGTAACGGGGGTTTCAACATCAACGCCCAAACGATCAACCTTCAAAAAGATATTAGAGCAGCGAACGCGGACTCCAACTGCTTTGAAAAAGGTACCGCTTTCTTGTTTACGTGTATGATGTGCACACATACACACACATACATACACACATACATACACACATACACACACACATACGCACATACGCGCACATACACACACACTAACATCTGATCCATTCCGGTAAGAAATAAATGACGTGGGGGGAAATGGACGGGCAACTTAGCTCCACTACAATCAATTAGTCAATACTGAGTGATAAAAAACAGGGTATTTAACTTACAAACTGTGCTGGATGAAAACTATCGTCGTATATGGCTTCCACTTTCATTAGACTTCTTTTACTGTTGAACTTTCAGTTGCCTCTGGAATGCAAGCATGCTTCATTTCGTTTGTTCCCCAACAAAGAGGACGCAGATCAACAAATCCTGTACGTTTCGTAATTGCATCACTTAATTGAAAGTAGTAGGAGTTTGAGCTTAGAAATATGTTGAGACTTGGGGTGCTGCTTTGTTCAACCTCTTGAACCGTTGTTTCTCGAGGAATTGGCATTGATGCATCTTGAGTTTTTGGCATTTTCTGAGTGTGAAAGTCGCATGGGTTTGAGCTTAGAAATATGTTGAGACTTGGGGTGCTGCTTTGTTCAACCTCTTGAACCGTTGTTTCTCGAGGAATTGGCATTGATGCATCTTGAGTTTTTGGCATTTTCTGAGTGTGAAAGTCGCATGGGTTTGAGCTTAGAAATATGTTGAGACTTGGGGTGCTGCTTTGTTCAACCTCTTGAACCGTTGTTTCTCGAGGAATTGGCATTGATGCATCTTGAGTTTTTGGCATTTTCTGAGTGTGAAAGTCGCATGGGTTTGAGCTTAGAAATATGTTGAGACTTGGGGTGCTGCTTTGTTCAACCTCTTGAACCGTTGTTTCTCGAGGAATTGGCATTGATGCATCTTGAGTTTTTGGCATTTTCTGAGTGTGAAAGTCGCATGGGTTTGAGCTTAGAAATATGTTGAGACTTGGGGTGCTGCTTTGTTCAACCTCTTGAACCGTTGTTTCTCGAGGAATTGGCATTGATGCATCTTGCGTTTTTGGCATTTTCTGAGTGTGAAAGTCGCATGGGTTTGAGCTTAGGGCGCGTTCGGGATTGATTTTCCGAAAGGAAACTCGGCCAAATCCTCGTTCGGGATGGACTTTTTGGAAACGTTCCAATGCTTGGAGAAAACCAAAAATACAGTATGAATTAGCTTGCGAAAAACGTTTCCCGCGCATATTTTTCAAATTTTCCATGCTAATTCATACTGTATTTTTGGTTTTCTCCAAGCATTGGAACGTTTCCAAAAAGTCCATCCCGAACGAGGATTTGGCCGAGTTTCCTTTCGGAAAATCAATCCCGAACGCGCCCTTAGAAATATGTTGAGACTTGGGGTGCTGCTTTGTTCAACCTCTTGAACCGTTGTTTCTCGAGGAATTGGCATTGATGCATCTTGAGTTTTTGGCATTTTCTGAGTGTGAAAGTCGCATGGGTTTGAGCTTAGAAATATGTTGAGACTTGGGGTGCTGCTTTGTTCAACCTCTTGAACCGTTGTTTCTCGAGGAATTGGCATTGATGCATCTTGAGTTTTTGGCATTTTCTGAGTGTGAAAGTCGCATGGGTTTGAGCTTAGAAATATGTTGAGACTTGGGGTGCTGCTTTGTTCAACCTCTTGAACCGTTGTTTCTCGAGGAATTGGCATTGATGCATCTTGAGTTTTTGGCATTTTCTGAGTGTGAAAGTCGCATGGGTTTGAGCTTAGAAATATGTTGAGACTTGGGGTGCTGCTTTGTTCAACCTCTTGAACCGTTGTTTCTCGAGGAATTGGCATTGATGCATCTTGAGTTTTTGGCATTTTCTGAGTTGTGAAAGTCGCATGGGTTTGAGCTTAGAAATATGTTGAGACTTGGGGTGCTGCTTTGTTCAACCTCTTGAACCGTTGTTTCTCGAGGAATTGGCATTGATGCATCTTGAGTTTTTGGCATTTTCTGAGTGTGAAAGTCGCATGGGTTTGAGCTTAGAAATATGTTGAGACTTGGGGTGCTGCTTTGTTCAACCTCTTGAACCGTTGTTTCTCGAGGAATTGGCATTGATGCTTCTTGAGTTTTTGGCATTTTTTGAGTGTGAAAGTCGCATGGGTTTGAGCTTAGAAATATGTTGAGACTTGGGGTGCTGCTTTGTTCAACCTCTTGAACCGTTGTTTCTCGAGGAATTGGCATTGATGCATCTTGAGTTTTTGGCATTTTCTGAGTGTGAAAGTCGCATGGGTTTGAGCTTAGAAATATGTTGAGACTTGGGGTGCTGCTTTGTTCAACCTCTTGAACCGTTGTTTCTCGAGGAATTGGCATTGATGCATCTTGAGTTTTTGGCATTTTCTGAGTGTGAAAGTCGCATGGGTTTGAGCTTAGAAATATGTTGAGACTTGGGGTGCTGCTTTGTTCAACCTCTTGAACCGTTGTTTCTCGAGGAATTGGCATTGATGCATCTTGAGTTTTTGGCATTTTCTGAAGAGGAAAGTTGACTGTCGAGAGTCGAGATACATCTGAGATTTAATTATTATGTTTTGAGATTTAGTTAGAAGTAAGATAGAGAGCGAGTGTTAGTACTCTGCCGTTTTTGTTCTGCTGTTCTTTGTTTTCAGTGACTTCGTGTATGAGCTCGTTGTTGGACTATGAGGCCTCGATGCATCTTCTCGACGTAAGATTCCATCTCGTTCGTCATCAATGAGGTATCCCATCTGCTGCTGCATAGTATTGGTTAGTGTGCGCCATTATTTAATTTTATGCAAATTTCTTTGCATACACTGAGTGACACGTTTAGTCGTTTACTTCCCAGTGTGTGGGTTGAACGGCAAGATCAAAAAGTGTTCTGGCGTATTTTTTAAATGAAATTTCACGATTGCATTAACTTTCTTATTGCAAAATAATGAACTATATTTTCTGATTGATTTTTTTCATTTAGGTGTCTGAAAATATGGACTACACAGACGTACGCGAACTTCGTTTCTCTCCACAGTGCCAGAGCCTTTTCGACCTTTCCTCGAAAATGGTGTGTTCTACTTTTCAAAAGTTGTCGAATTCTGGACACAATGTAGAAGTATTGTAGTGGTCTCCTTACTTCACACTTTAGCGCTTTTAAAGGGATGGGCTCACTACAAAATCACCTTGTTTTTATGCTTTAGTTTGATTGTACACAGGTAAACTTAAACAAAGAGCATAAAAAAAGTTTCTTGAATTACTCCCTAGGGAAGATATTAGGTAAAAAGGGTGAGTATTGATTTATCTTCCGATAACGTGAGTAAACAAGATAAACTAGGGAAGCTAAGAGATATGGCTGAAACACACTGTTTTTCATTGTTTTAAGTAAAATAAACGATCAAAACTACAGTTTATTTTGCTCAAAACAGTGTGTTTCAGCCATATCTCTTAGCTTCCCTAGTTTATCTTGTTTACTCACGTTATCGGAAGATAAATCAATACTCACCCTTTTTTACCTAATATCTTCCCTAGGGAGTAATTCAAGAAACTTTTTTTATGCTCTTTGTTTAAGTTTACCTTTGTACAATCAAACTAAAGCATAAAAACAAGGTGATTTTGCAGTGAGCCCATCCCTTTAATACAATAAATAGTGCATCCCCGAGTTCCTCATTTTCATATCCAAAGGCAACAATTATGATTTCTATTTAACGTCATGTATTGCATCAGTTCCCGATATAGACCATGGGATCAAACGTCCCATGACTTCGATGTAATTGTTACAACGTTCGCTATGAAATACTGATTTACATATTTACAGAGCGGAGGCGGGTGACAAGAGAACAGGAATGGCGAGAGACGCAGCTCAATATCCGACCGAAGTCCAAAGAAGTATATAAGCCAGAAAACTAAGAAATCAAGAGGAGAAATCCTAAACGACGAACCTAGAGCTCTAGTGTCCCCATTCCCCATGTATTCTCCTAACCGATCCTTTATTCTATTTACTTCTCGTTACGACTAGTATTCAGTTAGCGTAAGTTCACAAAACCCACATGCCTCCGGGCCCGCATTGAATTATATGTTTATGTACTTACAACGAAATAAACGGATGTCAATCACACGGGCCCACATGAACCAGCACGCTCAACACAACACAAGAACATCAAGTCTCTACACACTTCGTGTAGACAACTTATAAATGTTTACTGGTAGCAGCGAGTTAAGTCCCCTTCCTCTCTTAGCTCGCTTTCCCCTCTCATTGATTTACTCCTTTTTTTCTTTCTCCTTGATTATCACATTACACTTTCATTTCATTCGCAATTTATTTTTCCGATTATTTCTCGTGTTGATTATGATAATTATTGATTTGACGTCTATATTTTTTGCGCAATTTTTATATGTAACTCGAGAGCCGGTATTAAAATGGCAAGAGTAATGTCGAAAAGACATATATCCGGAAAGTTGGAGAAAATAATCCCAACAAATAGGTCTGACCGAAAGAGGCAGATCGGCATGTCGCCCGAATAGAGGCAGCCCAAAAGAGGCAATAATGTTTTAGCTGATCAGCGTAAGTTTTAAGCATCGACCTACTCCGTATGAATTGGAAAACGGAGTGCACGCCGAACTCCTGTACATATTCATACGCGGTAACCGCCGGTGTTACTTACTGTTTTACAAGGAATTTATCATTTAATCACCTTTACTTCACATGGCTCCGGCCCCCGAGTACAATGAATTGCACATCGCTTCGGCTCAACGATATTCACATGGTCTCGACCCCTTATCTTTTTACGTTCACATGAGCACGACATCCGTTTAACATGAAATTTACACGGCTGCGGCCCCATTTTCCGGAAATTCTCGCTCAGTGCAATTTCAGAATTTTCCAAGGATTGCAAACTGCAGGATACTAAGGTATATCATTGTCCATTCATAGATTTTTCAGCGTTATTTCCACACGGCTCCGGCCCCATTTTGAACAATGGTAAACCTACCGTAATCTCTACGTTGATGTAACATAAGATTTCAAACGTTCCATTTGTCATCTCAATGAAAAACAAAAGCGTCACCCTTGGAAAATGACCTTTAAGAAAAGTGCTCAGTACTTATAGCCGGGTTTGTAACATTTTGGTCCCCTCTTACCAATTCTTTTCTCAAACGCAAGTAACAACCTGTGTTAATTACGTTTACTTTTACAATGAAATATCATTTTCAAATGGCTCCGGCCCCCAATTAAAATCCACCTCACATGGCTTCGGCCCCAGTTATTTCAATACTTACATGGCTCCGGCCCTTGCTTTACATATTTACATGGTCTGGCCCCTGTTTAATGCGAGTTGAGTGATTCATAAAATACAACCCAACAAACCCCAAAGGTGCTAAGTCGTAGCATTACAATTAGTCATCTATATATGATTCATTTTCACATTCCCACGGCTTCGGTCCAATTCTAATCAGATTGCAGAATTCTCTACTGTATGCATCACACAGCTCATAAAAGAGACGTAAAATTCCATTTATGTATGATTTCCTTGAACGTTTTCATGGCTCCGGCCCAATTCGAATCATACCAGCGAATCCCAACAAATTATACGTAAAGTATCAACCCAGAGTTACTTACTTTCACAAGAAAATTATCATCTGCATGTACATAATTATCGCATGGCTTCTACCCGTGTTCTTCCAATATTCACATGGCGTCTAATATGAATTATATGAAGCTCTCATGGCACCGACTCTGTTTACTATGAGGTTTACATGGCCCATGTGCTGCGATCTCAGTCTTTTCTGCTGTGCAAACCCGGGACGTCCAAAGATTCTAAGTAAGTATACATTTCATTTATTGATATATTTCATGTGCACCTTCCCAATCAAAACAGTTCGCAGACGAAGAATACTTCCCGAATACGTCTGCAGATATGTAAAAAGAGGTATACAAATTTCTCGGATGGATGATTTCCTTTCACAGTTCACATGGCGACATGGCTCCGGCCCCTGTTCCTTCAGAGTTCATGTTAATATGATTCCGACATCCAATAATAGTTTGCATGGTCCCGGCCCCAGTTTACTATGAAGTTTACATGGCTCCGGCCCCACTTTTATATGAAGCTGAAATGGATCCGGCCGCGTTTACTACGAGGTTTACATGGCCCGTTAAATGCGATTTCGGTCTTTTCTACCGTACGCATCCACAACTTCCAAGGGTTCTAAAGTATAACATCCCATTAATTCATGCTTCATTTTTACAGTCTTCTTATGCTTTCGGTCCCAATCTAACCAGATTGCAGAATTCTCTACATCTCACAACGCATAGAGATGCCACCAAGGAGGTGTAAAAAGGTCTCTTTTTCACGGTTACTTACATATAAATCACCGTAAGATCCTCTACAAGATATTACAAACTACAATGTACCACGTCAACCTAGTCCAATTCTTTTTTCAAACGCAAAGTTTGCAAAAAAAAAATTCTTGCTCTCAAAAATTATTTTTCATTATCGGCATAATAAACAACACATTTTTTCATTATCGGCATAATTGGTGACGCAGACGGACTCCGCGAGGCGACGCGCGGTCTCAAAGCAAAACAAAAACATATGTAATTAGACTGACTGGCAAGATCCCCTCGCCTTCAATAATCTCCATTATTTTTTCCATATTTCCATTATTTTTCTGATATTTACCACATTACGCTCTTCAACAAAGCGGCGGAATTCCACCGCCACTCCGCCAGATCCAGGAAGGGCATCGATTCTCATCCTCCGTTCATTCATTGCAAGTTATCATTCAATTGTTATTTCCTCAATCGGTAGCTGCTCACCAATGCACAAATCTCACATGGCCCCGGCCCAACAGCCAACCACTCCCCCACAGAGAACCTCTCTCAGATTCGTTCAATAATTCCCAAGTAGTTCAAGCTCAGAAAGCTAACGAAGGCGTAAGTTGCATAAAAGTCAAGTTCCAGAAATACGAGCGTGTATGTGTATATGTTTCCGAAATATGTAGAGTACAAAGCTCGCGAGAAAACTAGCCATCCGCTACACCTGACGTGACAGGGATAGATGATCTATGCAAGTCCAAGATGAGGGTGACGCGTTATTATGTGAAGCGCTATTACGACGTCAACATAATACACTCTGTAGTACGTTCGAAGAATCGTACACAAGCGAACTCGTTGAGTATTAGTGCACACAGCCGTCGGCGTGTCTTATGAGAACAGCTTACTTACGACGGTTAACGTGAACTAAAACGCAAATTATCTGGAAGGATATTTAGTAACAAAGACGCTAAGTTTCACGGAGCTAACTACTACAGCCGTTTGCGGAACGACAGGTATATAATGCCAAATAAGTTTCTTATGCACTCATATCCTTTCATTCCTCACACGTCTCCAGCATAACCTATCCCATACTGCTATTCTTACGCACTGTCCGGCAGAAGTAAGTTACTACCTCGTATCCCGTTCCTCTAAGAACAATAACTCACATGGCATCGGCCCAAAAGAATATCCCTCCACAGCCCCACACTGAGTCCCTACCAGAAGAATCTTAAAGGAAGGCAGTCACTTCAAATTCGTCATTTTACTTCCAGGTTCGTCAGAACAAAAAAAAACCTCCAGGTTGTTCACCATACTCACAAAACGACTGCTCAATGTGTTAGGTTTTTAGACCAATTAAACCCACAAAGGTATTCTGAAGGTGGTAAAAGTTAAAAGCAAGTAAGTAAACCAGATGTCTGGTTAAATCGAATAGGCTGGGTATAAAAGACCTCTGCAAACCTAGAGGCAATTCTCATTCATTGCATTCAATACAAGGTTCTGGCGCAAAGAATAATTATACATTAATCCTATCTTATCAACGTTCTATTCAACTCCATCTCACATGGCCTCGGCCCCTCAGTTATAAATCCTATACCTGTAGTCCACAATATTCATGAAGCTATGACTCCAAATCTAACAAGGATAGAAGGCGGCATAATTCTGACAGACATGCGGCATATAAAACATCTACAGGATCTACAGTCTAAGTTTCTTGCGTCGCTCGAAATCGATGCGGGAAATACACGAAATAGCGGCACCATACGCATTATTCTGATAATTTCCATTAATACACAATTTACCAAATCATCACCGACCTACCCAAACGAGAGCGCAAGGTACAGTGCCCGCTCAACTACAGCAATCCGACCAGATGTTCACTATGGTCGAGTTCGCCAATTAAACAAAAAAAAAAAATGCTCTTCAGAATTTTTCCCAGCGCGTCCGCTGCGCAGAGTAACAAGTAACAATGTCGATTTACCAACACATCTCGACCGGGCAAAGTCGTTAAAAAAAAGATTAGAAACAAAGGCAAAGCCTCTACGTATACCCCAGCCAAGCCAACTACACACTCGATAAGCATGAAAGAGAATCATAATCAAGAGTAAGTTCAAGCGAACATAAGTGGCTGAAGAGTGCAACATGGTAAAAAAAATTGTGTGTGAGAAATCGCGATAGATGCACACAGATCTGGCGTAGATGCGGATTTTTTTTCGCCTAATTAGATTAGATTCACCATTATACGCGTTTATAAGAAATAAATAAAATATTAAGTTAATTGTTTTTAATTGAGAAACACCCGGACAATATGATCCTGAAGGGGTAAGGTAAGGTATTTTTTTAATTTAGCAAGAAATAACATATTTAAGTAAAATATGGGCCAGAATATAATCTGTCTTCCATCACTATGCAACTCAAAGTCACTATCCAATTACAATATGGAACCTTTATAAAAGTGAACTTATTTTCAGATGTGAGCATCAGGATGCAGTCAAATGGCAAAGAGGATCGAGAAGTTGACTGAATACAAGAGGACAAGAGGCGACGAAGGCTTCTGCTCTTTCGGTCAAATCTAGGAACTTCCCAACGCGTGAACGCTCAAGGAAAAGGAAAGTACTTCGAAATAATTATATATAGAAAAGGAATTAATTATTTACCGCTAGAGTCCAACAATGAATAAGTGATACTTTGTTATCTAGAGCCACACAAACTTATCGGTTCGAGGACGAACCTGGTAAAAAAGAGGGACCTGTAGTGGTCTCCTTACTTCACACCTTAGCGCTTTTCATACAATAAATAGCGCATTCCCGAGTTCCTCATTTTCATATCCAAAGTCCAAAGGCAACAATTATGATTTCTATTTAACGTAATGTATTGCATCAGCTCCCGATATAGACCACAAGATCAAACGTCCCATGACTTAGATGTAATTGTTACAACGTTCGGTACGAAATACTAATTTGCATATTTACAGAGCGGAGGCGTCTGACAAGAGAACAGGAATGGCGAGAGACGCAGCTCAAGACCCGACCGAATACAAAAGGAGTATATAAGCCAAGAAACTAAGAAAATAAAAGAGGAGAAATCCTAAACGACGAACCTAGAGCTCTAGTGTCCCCATTCCCCATGTATTCTCCTAACCACTGATCCTTAATCTATTTACTTCTCGTTACGACTAGTATTCAGTTAGCGTAAGTTCACAAAACCCACATGCCTCCGGGCCCGCATTGAATTGTATGTTTATGTACTTACAACGAAATAAACGGATGTCAATCACACGGGCCCACATGAACCAGCACGCTCAACACAACACAGAACATCAAGTCTCTACACACTTCGTGTAGGGAACTTATAAATGTTTACTGTATGAAGACCACGATGTACCGTAGCATTGAGGGGTTCAAACCACAGCGTTGCTCGCTTTTCTTGACTAGATTAGTTAGAACATATATATTTTTGATGTTAGTGTTTTGGCTTCTTCCTACCGTACGAGCATTTCCCCGGTTTCAGATCCATGGTGAGCACTCCGTTGTAGGACGTTCGCTGGTCATCCATGCTGGAGTCGATGGTATCGGTTCGTGACTTTGATACGGGAGCTCTATGTGTTCGATAACATTTTGTTGGTTCGGATACTGTAGCTCGTATTACAAAACTAGTTTTGACCAATCCAGCGATAGTACTGTAACTCGTATCCTTCAGTTTTGGCGTGCCATGCTTCTGTAGTTGTGTACCTTAATTAGATGAACCAATCCTGTCGCTATTATATTGGAGGCTAGCGCGCCTTAGTAAAATATAACATTAGTGTTCCCGTTTTCATATAGTTAGCTAAGGTAGGTAATGGCGTCGTCGTCGCGGTAGGGTACCTAGCCCTTGCCCGTAATTTACGACTTCTACAATTCGTTAAAATGTTTTAGGCAAGAGAAGAAAGGTGAATCCCTGAAGACTGGAAATGCCGGCGCTCGTGCCGCTTGCGGTGTGATTGCCCTGGCTGCGCCCGAGGAGTGACTCGTGTCGCGGATTTGATCCGATCAATCGATATGTGTTATCGGTCTCCGTCATCAATCAATATTTGTTCACGTTCTCAGTTTGCCTATGTATTATGTGCACATGTACATTCTGTATTGTTTTTCTCTACTCCTCGGAGATGGTTGTTCTTTGCATGGGTTATGTTAGTTTTTCTTCTCATATTAGAGCTACGTAGCATGTTTTTCTTTGTATAAATAAATATTTAACAAAAATGTCGGCGATGTGTATTAGTGGTTACTGTAGTTTCGTATTTCAGCTGACATGAGCTGAAAGTGAATGGTCAGACCATGTTGGAAGAAAAACCAGCCCGGTGTACAATTTGAATTTTAACACTGACATGAGCTGAAAGAGAATGGCCGAAAGAAGGAGTTGTCCTTGATTTGTGAGCGCTAACTGTGATGTTATGCTTTTCTACAATGTCTACGACTCTCGCCCTTGCCAGGTTTTCGCCGCGCACCATCCGAACCTTCAGACACTCGCCGCCCTACAGTCGACGTGTTAAAGGGAGAGGCTCACGAGAAATATGTTTTCCTCAATTTACTTGCACAGAATGTCCGGAATTTCAGAAATATTACTGTGAAAACCGCATTATTTGAGGCCTAGAACTCACAGAGTTATTCCCCTGCAAACAGTTCGGCCAGGTACCGTTGTCAGAGTCAATTTTTGCGCTTTTAGGGCTTTCCTGTGTTGGACACGCCTCTTAATAATTGTAGGAATGATTTCTATTCATTTGAACATTATTACGTTGAAAAAGAATGCAAGTGAACGGATATAAACCGTAAAAACTAATTTTTGTGCTGCTGACTACGGTACCTGGCCGAACTGTTTAGCATAGAATATCTCTGCGAGTTATAGATGCAAATGAATGCGGTTTTCACAGTAATATTTCCGAGATACCGGACATTCTGCGCAAGTAAATTGAACAAAACTTTTTTTCTCGTGAGCCTCTCCCTTTAAAGGGATAGGTCCACCTCGAATTGCACCTTTTTTTATAATTTATGTTGATAGTATGACCTATGACGGTCAAAATGCGAAAATTGCAGTAAATTTCCTTTGCTCCCCGTAGTAGGAGAGCTTGCTCAAAAAAAGCTAAACTACCTCGAATCTATAAAACAATTGGGGTACCGCAGCCATGGTATGTGGGAAATAGCGCAGGAGGACTTGAGGTGCAGATATTGTTGTGATAGACAGAGGATGATAAAAGGGCCTGTGTTTTCTAGCGTCTCCAGCCCGGCTGCGCTATTTCCCACATACCATGGCTGCGGTACTCCAATTGTTTTATAGATTCGAGGTAGTTTAGCTTTTTTTGAGCAAGCTCTCCTACTGCGGGGAGCAAAGGAAATTTACTGCAATTTTCGCATTTTGACCGTCATAGGTCATACTATCAACATAAATTATAAAAAAGGTACAATTCGAGGTGAACCTATGCCTTTAAGACCAATCCTACGTTATGAACTATGGTAGTTATGATCGTAATCTCTGAGCCGTATTGGTGAAAAGTTGATCGGCAAAATGTGTAATATATCAATTTGCGTTCCTTGTTTTTATTTGATATTTCAGTCCGCTCTAGCTACCTGAGCAGTGGATGCTATCATTTAACGAGAAGTGACATCATTGTTTGAGTGTTAAAGCGAAATAACGGCCGGTTTTTGAACGTGTGTCAAATGCAAATGAGCATTACTAAAATAAAAATCGACCCCAACTAGACTCCACTTACCATAAAAACATAGGAATGCAGTTGTTTGAGATGCGTTTCAAAAACCGGCCATTATGTCGCTTTAGCTTAACACTTGGTTTGGTACATAGTGATATTTTGCTATGGATCTTCTTCTACGAAATGATTGGATCTTCTACAAGTCATAATGTAACTGAACTGCAAACCCGACACGACGTTAAAGCTCTCGCGCTAACGGAAAGAACTAGGACGGAGAAGCGCAAAAGCATTCTATGTTTTGGTGGTATATTCAACATGTGTGTATGCGCAATAGTGCATTATTTTCAGTTCACGTTCTATTAGAAACGGGTGATTTACGTACATCGTCAATGTGCTCAGTGTCGTTTATTACTGTGTTAGACAGACATATATTTAGTAGGACCGAAGTGGCGTAGTAGACTCTCATTATGTACTAATAATAATATTTATTGTTCTAGTACAAGCAGAGCATGTGCAAAGATTAATAGCACTTAAAGCACTACCATAAGTAAGATAAAAGTACACAGTGCACAAGGGCAAAGTCGCAAGCGGCTCTATAAAAAGTGGCGGGAAAATACAAAATTCACCCCTCACTCAGTGTTGCAAACAAATTTTCATAATCCCATCCGGTTTGTCGCCAATGAGGAAGCCCATCTGCTGCTGCATAGTTTTGGTTAGTGTGCACCATTAGTTGATTTTATGAAAATTTGTTTGCAACACTGAGTGAGGGGTGAATTTTGTATTTGTCTGAGCTTAGAAATATGTTGAGACTTGGGGTGCTCCCTTGTTCAAATCCGAGAACCGCGTCTTCTGGGGGAATTGGCATTGGAGCAGCTTCAGGTTTTGGCATTGTTTGAGGGTGAACTTTGTATTTGTTTGGGCTTAGAAACATGTTGAGACTTGGGGTGCTCTCTTGTTCAACTCCGAGAACCGCGTCTTCTCGGGGAATTGGCATTGGAGCAGCTTCAGGTTTTGGCATTGTTTGAGGGTGAACTTTGTATTTGTTTGAGCTTAGAAATATGTTGAACTTGGGGTGCTCCCTTGTTCAACTGTGAGAACCGCGTCTTCTCGGGGAATTGGCATTGGAGCAGCTTCAGGTGTTGGCATTGTTTGAGGGTGAAAGTTGACCGTCGAGATCCATCTGAGATTTAGTTATTATGTTTTGGGTTTAGTTAGAAGTAGGATAGAGAGCGAGAGTACTTTGCCGTTGTTGTTCTGCTATTCTTTGCTTTCATTGACTTCGTTGGACGATGAGGCTTCGATGCATCTTCTCGACGTAAGATCCCATCCCGTTTGTCGCCAATGAGGAATCCCAGCTGCTGCTGCATAGATTTGGTTAGTGTGCACCATTATTTGATTTTATGAAAATTTGTTTGCAACACTGAGTGAATTTTTTTTCTCCGAGAAGACGCGGTTCTCGGAGTTGAACAAGGGAGCACCTCAAGTCTCAACATATTTCTAAGCTCAAACAAATACAAAGTTCACCCTCAAACAATGCCAAAACCTGAAGCTGCTCCAATGCCAATCCCCCGAGAAGAGGCGGTTCTCGGAGTTGAACAAGGGAGCACCCCAAGTCTCAACATATTTCTAAGCTCAGACAAATACAAAATTCACCCCTCACTCAGTGTTGCAAACAAATTTTCATAAAATCAAATAATGGTGCACACTAACCAAATCTATGCAGCAGCAGATGGGATTCCTCATTGGCGGCAAACGGGATGGGATCTTACGTCGAGAAGATGCATCGAAGCCTCATCGTCCAACGAAGTCAATGAAAGCAAAGAATAGCAGAACAACAACGGCAAAGTACTCTCGCTCTCTATCCTACTTCTATCTAAACCCAAAACATAATAACTAAATCTCAGATGGATCTCGACGGTCAACGTTCACCCTCAAACAATGCCAAAACCTGAAGCTGCTCCAATGCCAATTCCCCGAGAAGACGCGGTTCTCGGAGTTGAACAAGGGAGCACTCCAAGTCTCAACCTATTTCTAAGTTCAAACAAATACAAAGTTCACCCTCAAACAATGCCAAAACATGAAGCTGATCCAATGCCAATTCCCCGAGAAGACGCGGTTCTCGGAGTTGAACAAGGGAGCACCCCAAGTCTCAACATATTTCTAAGCTCAAACAAATACAAATTTCACCCTCAAACAATGCCAAAACCTGAAGCTGCTCCACTGCCAATTCCCCGAGAAGACGCGGTTCTCGGAGTTGAACAAGGGAGCACCCCAAGTCTCAACATATTTCTAAGCTCAGACAAATACAAAATTCACCCCTCACTCAGTGTTGCAAACAAATTTTCATAAAATCAAATAATGGTGCACACTAACCAAATCTATGCAGCAGCAGATGGGATTCCTCATTGGCGACAAACGGGATGGGATCTTACGTCGAGAAGATGCTTCGAAGCCTCATCGTCCAACGAAGTCAAAGAAAGCAAAGAATAGCAGAACAACAACGGCAAAGTACTCTCGCTCTCTATCCTACTTCTAACTAAACCCAAAACATAATAACTAAATCTCAGATGGATCTCGACGGTCAACGTTCACCCTCAAACAATGCCAACACCTGAAGCTGCTCCAATGCCAATTCCCCGAGAAGACGCGGTTCTCACAGTTGAACAAGGGAGCACCCCAAGTTCAACATATTTCTAAGCTCAAACAAATACAAAGTTCACCCTCAAACAATGCCAAAACCTGAAGCTGCTCCAATGCCAATTCCCCGAGAAGACGCGGTTTCTCGGAGTTGAACAAGAGAGCACCCCAAGTCTCAACATGTTTCTAAGCCCAAACAAATACAAAGTTCACCCTCAAACAATGCCAAAACCTGAAGCTGCTCCAATGCCAATTCCCCCAGAAGACGCGGTTCTCGGATTTGAACAAGGGAGCACCCAAGTCTCAACATATTTCTAAGCTCAGACAAATACAAAATTCACCCCTCACTCAGTGTTGCAAAACAAATTTTCATAAAATCAAATAATGGTGCACACTAACCAAAACTATGCAGCAGCAGATGGGCTTCCTCATTGGCGACAAACGGGATGGGATCTTACGTCGAGAAGATGCATCGAAGCCTCATCGTCCAACGAAGTCAATGAAAACAAAGAATAGCAGAACAAAAACGGCAAAGTACTCTCGCTCTCTATCCTACTTCTCCCTCAAACAATGCCAAAACCTGAAGCTGCTCCAATGCCAATTCGCCGAGAAGACGCGGTTCTCGGAGTTGAACAAGGGAGCACCCCAAGTCTCAACATAATTCTAAGCTCAAACAAATACAAATTCTAAGCTCTGACAAATACAAAGTTCACCCTTCACTCAGTGTTGCAAACAAATTTTCATAAAATCAAATAATGGTGCACACTAACCAAATCTATGCAGCAGCAGATGGGATTCCTCATTGGCTACAAACGGGATGGGATCTTACGTCGAGAAGATGCATCGAAGCCTCATCGTCCAACGAAGTCAATGAAAGCAAAGAATAGCAGAACAACAACGGCAAAGTACTATCGCTCTCTATCCTACTTCTAACTAAACCCAAAACATAATAACTAAATCTCAGATGGATCTCGACGGTCAACGTTCACCCTCAAACAATGCCAACACCTGAAGCTGCTCCAATGCCAATTCCCCGAGAAGACGCGGTTCTCACAGTTGAACAAGGGAGCACCCCAAGTTCAACATATTTCTAAGCTCAAACAAATACAAAGTTCACCCTCAAACAATGCCAAAACCTGAAGCTGCTCCAATGCCAATTCCCCGAGAAGACGCGGTTCTCGGAGTTGAACAAGGGAGCACCCCAAGTCTCAACATAATTCTAAGCTCAAACAAATACAAAGTTCACCCTCAAACAATGCCAAAACCTGAAGCTGCTCCAATGCCAATTCCCCGAGAAGACGCGGTTCTCGGAGTTGAACAAGGGAGCACCCCATGTCTCAACATATTTCTAAGCTCAAACAAATACGAAGTCCACCCTCAAACAATGCCAAAACCTGAAGCTGCTCCAATGCCAATTTCCCGCAAAGACAACCAATAAATAATGCGTTCAACATTTTAAAGCAAATATGAAGGGAAGAAAGAAGCATAATCGTAAAAGTCGACCAAAAATCAGCTAGAGAATAGCCCAACACAACCGTAACTAAGGACTAGGAACGCAAAAAACACACACATACATACGTTAACTGATACCAAAAAGACCCCGGCAGGCAACAAAATAGAAAATATTAAAATTACTCACTCGAATTTCTACTCAGCGCGTAGACTGCCGCACAACAACGGCAAATTTCCGTTCCGTGTCAAAACGCACGGCATAAAAAGGTTGTTCCAAAAGAATGAAATAAATAAATATTCGCTGGTTTTTTGTACGTTCTTCTCTGCATTTGGTTGTATAGGACAATTCCGCTGTTGTAACGCTTGGGGAGGCCTTACAACACATATTTTTTGACATGGCAGTTTCGTTTCTTTCAATCCCTCCAAGTTAGACGTGGGCAGGTCTCACTTGGTATCACAGTTTTTTAGCTGGTTATCATACAATTATACACGTTTTTTTTTTCACTCATGGTAATTCAGAATTTACTTGTTGTATTGTGGTTGAATGTTTATTTACCCTTGCTATACTATTTTATTTAAAATGATTATCATTTTAGTTTGTGTGTTGTTTATATGTTATGTTTCATTTTCCACCTGACTGGTGTGTGCTTTATTGCTAATAAATGTTCAATAAGAGAAAAAGTATAGGCTTATCAACACTACTGTCAATATTGAGTATATTAGTCTTTGCTGGATGCTAATACCCTACCAGGGAACACCATGAAGAGCAAAGACAGAAAAACAATATAATAGAATACAAAATAGTAAAGGAAACAAGTATGAAAGCCAACGAGACCAACAATAGTTATTGTTTTACGTATTTGGTTATTCAAAAAGGAAAGATATCTCAAAAGGAAGGTAGCGGCAGGTGCCAGAGTGACAACTCAGTACACACTGGAATATATCGTACTAATGAAACATCACGATATCGCATATTAAATTTCCATTATTTCCATAATGTTCATATCACTATGACGACAAAAACAACGAGCAAACAGAAAAAAATACACAACATAAGAATGCGACTTCAAGTATAATATCAGCGTTAAAACGCCTTGACCTTCTTGCTTTAGTGAAAACAATAATTCAGACATAAATTTTTTATTACATATTCGATGAATATGAATGCAAAAGAAAAACCCGTAAAGCCTCAATCACAATGCTAAATTATTATAATTCAAACCACTTTTCTACACACTAATAACCCAAACTCATAAAACACTCTTACAACCACTAAAAACAAAAGGAAGGAATACTTAGTCTAACAGTAAGTTGTTAACCATAAGCAACATACTATTAAAGGTTAAAGTTAAAATATCTAAAAGAGGCAAAATAAGAAAAACCGTCACGCAAATAACGAAGGTTGCTCCAGTTCGTATAAACGCTCCGCTACAGCCATTTGATTCAGAGCGAGTATTCTTCGATACAACGGCTGAAAACAAAAGAATGAAAGAAATGAGACATTATCACATTATACTAATTTATGAACTACCAGCTACCAGGCAATAAGCTTCACGGATTCCAATAAGACTCACTCAAATCAGATTCTAAAAAAGGATCAACGATGATCTATGAGTTTCTGTTTCAGAAACTTGTTGAAGAGCGGTACTACGATTCAAACAGCTCATAGCACCGTTATAGATTGATAATATAGATTGGTAAAATGACAACTTACGCCTCGCCCGCAACTCCTTAACAGTGTAATAATAGAAGTGTAGGGATGGCGAGCAACCAGTCGAGATAACGATTTCTTCGTTCCAGCTCTTATAAACGGAACTCCCATTGTAGAGCATCTTGCCTCCAAGTCCACCATCAAGTGGGTCACTGATGCTAAAACAAAAGATAAACATAAAAGCTTATATTACTACCCAGGCCCAGGAAAACTGAGGCCATATTCGCCACTCCAATTCCATCGGGGAAATATTCCCTCCCTGGGGACAGAAAATAGCATTCTAAGTGAGCGCAGAGAAAAAGACGGGGAACTCCCCATGGGGAATTGAGTGGTGAATATGGCCTCTGGAGAACATGTCAAAGGCTAAACACTAATAAAAGCATAAAGGCACGAACCAACAACATGGTAGCTATTTCTAATGTCTGTTATACTGTTTGTGTAATTCACCGTTAGTACAAAATGTAACTGTCTAACAGTCTAACTTATAAACTAAGCAGCCGTACACATCGGTCCATAATTTATTCAAATATTCTGATAAACAAGGGTCGAGAAAAGCTCACCGTCAAACATTTCAGCATCCATGTTTCTCGCAACGATCACCATCCTACCCTCATCGGCTTTAATAAACTTCAGTGATTCGTGGACTCCAGTTATAATCCGTCGATGGAACTTTCCCTGAAAATTCCTCCATCATCAAAAGTTCCTTTCCCATCGTAATGCTTTAAAACAGTATTGTTGAAAAGTGAAATGGAAAAAAGTGTTGAAAAGTGTGATGGACAACAATTCAACAATTTCTTTGCGATTTTTACCGCAACCGTTGAAAAGTGTGATGGACAACAATTCAACAATTTCTTTATGCGATTTTTAATCCTAGTCATACTCACTAAAAAATTACCGAAATACTTCCAAAAACCGACTGTTAGTGTGTATGAAAAATACACGATTCACCGCCTCTACATATATTTTTCCGGCAAACCCCTCGCCGCTAGCTCCTGGCTTTTGCATGATTGTGCCCACACACGTCTTTCTGGTATCACCGTATCACCCCCAAAGTCGGCAAATACTACGCAAGTATGGTAAATGGTATGTTGTAAAATGAGCTATGAACCTATTATTAATATAATCAAATTTCTATGTTACTAATGTTTTCTACATGTACAGAAATAAAATATTTACCTGACGCGCGTTGATCTTAAACATCTTATCTTGGAATTTCTTTTCTTCTTTAACGTATGCAGAAACCGCCGCGTTCAGTTCTAACTCACATTCGGAAATGGAGGACGTACATGGTTTCAAGTCATCTGCAAGGAAGCAATTAACTATTTCGCATAATCATTCAAATTTCAAGCCAAACAACTTCACCAACAACCAGCAATAAGGGGGAGCGCGCGACTCCGCCACAGCGGCCTCGGCCTTCAAACTAGTGCCTTATTTTTTTCTATTTTACCGCTTTCCTCAGACTGAAGCTCCTTTTATATCACTACTTTTTTTACACATACAATCAATCGGATACAACACCAATCAAGTACCACTACCCTCAGCCAGAACTAACTTTGCAGCTTACGGTAACTAGAGGGCTGCTTCAAAATCAGCTTACGGTAACTAGAGGGCTGCTTCAAAATCAGCTTACGGTAACTAGAGGGCTGCTTCAAAATCAAATTCAAGAATAGATTTTGCCCACCGTTTATTTCCTGCTCTGACGTGATGCACGCGTCCATACTAGAGTGGGACTCGCTGCCAATTAGCTGATCATCTCGAACTTTCTTCAACCGCTGAAATAAGACAGGATGTTGTAATCACGTACGAGTACGCACAAACACACATACGTTCAACATAATGAGAATCATGGCAAACGCCTAATTTTATTTTTATTCGTACGTACTTCGTCTTGTTTTAGTACGTAGATGGAGGTGGTATTGGTATATACATAAATTTACGTACAGGGTTATTAAAAACAATTCGTCGCATTCATACGCAAATGTGCAACAGGTTTGGGAGACGATCAATATGTGCATCGGGTTAATTGCGCGGACATTTTATGCACATCATACACGTAAACAAGAAAGCGGTACCTTTTTCAAAGCAGTTGGAGTCCGCGTTCGCTGCTCTATATCTTTTTGAAGGTTGATCGTTTGGGCGTTGATGTTGAAACCCCCGTTACACGTAGGCGTCGCATCTGTGCCACGGTATTTCTTCTTACGATTCGGAAGTTTTGAAGTATTCGGCGCCTTAGACGTGTTCTTGTCTAAACTACAAACATAATGCATAGTTCAGCGATGTCATCGACTAAATTAATAGAATGCGTTGGATGAAAAAAGACCAAAATGCAACATGAAGAATTACCTGTCCTGCCGGCATCAATAATGAAGTCTCCAAGGGCAAAAGACTTGGAAATACAATTGTTCTTGTAGCGTCCGTTGAAACCACGATCACGTGATGATTGAGCAGGACTTTCCTTCCTCGGATCCGGTACTGCAATACAAAAGCGTCACAATAACAGTCAACCGCTGCACATGGAAGATATGAGGCTGGATTCACATTTACGTGAGCAGTAAACAAACTATAATTGGCTGTGTCTCATCTCTTTGCGCGCAATTTGTTGCGCACGGAAGATCCGTGCAAAGCGGAAATATTGGTGAAACAGGCGGTCTGGATCCTTTCTTGATTTTTTACGAACTAGATAATTACGGATGATCGCGACAATAAGGATGAAAAGCTATTCAGTTCAGCAACTAACCACACAAACCTGAGTAAATTGGAGTGTGATGTGAATTCAAAACGTCACCGCCAGAAAGACGTTGCTCATACATTTCCGAGCATTTGGTGTTCAAAAACTGCCTAAATTTCCCAGTCCATTAATGTTACTCCCGCGAACAGGGCAAATGATCATTGGACAAGAAAACAACGAGTAATATTTGTTCAAAACAGTAAGCAAAAACAACGGTTTCGACAATCCTCCGCACGCGGGCCGATGTGCCTCATTTTCGAAAGACTACGCGAAAGTACAAATGGCGAAAATTTTTCCGCCAATATATAGTGCAGGTACTTTCCCAACAGTGTATGAAGCGCTCGAGAAGATGGAGGGACCTTCCGAAAACACACACACAGTCAGGTACCACGAAATGGTAATATACAATTCTAACTTAAATAGTGAATACTTCTACATTGTGTTCAGAATTCGACAACTTTTGAAAAGTAGAACACACCATTTTCGAGGAAAGGTCGAAAAGGCTCTGGCACTGTGGAGAGAAACGAAGTTCGCGTACGTCTGTGTAGTCCATATTTTCAGACACCTAAATGAAAAAAATCAATCAGAAAATATAGTTCATTATTTTGCAATAAGAAAGTTAATGCAATCGTGAAATTTCATTTAAAAAATACGCCAGAACACTTTTTGATCTTGCCGTTCAACCCACACACTGGGAAGTAAACGACTAAACGTGTCACTCAGTGTATGCAAAGAAATTTGCATAAAATTAAATAATGGCGCACACTAACCAATACTATGCAGCAGCAGATGGGATACCTCATTGATGACGAACGAGATGGAATCTTACGTTGAGAAGATGCATCGAGGCCTCATAGTCCAACAACGAGCTCATACACGAAGTCACTGAAAACAAAGAACAGCAGAACAAAAACGGCAGAGTACTAACACTCGCTCTCTATCTTACTTCTAACTAAATCTCAAAACATAATAATTAAATCTCAGATGTATCTCGACTCTCGACAGTCAACTTTCCTCTTCAAACAATGCCAAAAAACTCAAGAGGACAAGAATGCATCAATGCCAATTCCTCGAGAAACAACGGTTCAAGAGGTTGAACAAAGCAGCACCCCAAAGTCTCAACATATTTCTAAGCTCAAACCCATGCGACTTTCACACTCAGAAAATGCCAAAAACTCAAGATGCATCAATGCCAATTCCTCGAGAAACAACGGTTCAAGAGGTTGAACAAAGCAGCACCCCAAGTCTCAACATATTTCTAAGCTCAAACCCATGCGACTTTCACACTCAGAAAATGCCAAAAACTCAAGATGCATCAATGCCAATTCCTCGAGAAGCAGCGGTTCAAGAGGTTGAACAAAGCAGCACCCCAAACTCATATTTCTAAGCTCAAACCCATGCGACTTTCACACTCAGAAAATGCCAAAAACTCAAGATGCATCAATGCCAATTCCTCGAGAAACAACGGTTCAAGAGGTTGAACAAAGCAGCACCCCAAGTCTCAACATATTTCTAAGCTCAAACCCATGCGACTTTCACACTCAGAAAATGCCAAAAACTCAAGATGCATCAATGCCAATTCCTCGAGAAACAACGGTTCAAGAGGGTTGAACAAAGCAGCACCCCAAGTCTCAACATATTTCTAAGCTCAAACCCATGCGACTTTCACACTCAGAAAATGCCAAAAACTCAAGATGCATCAATGCCAATTCCTCGAGAAACAACGGTTCAAGAGGTTGTTGAACAAAGCAGCACCCCAAGTCTCAACATATTTCTAAGCTCAAACCCATGCGACTTTCACACTCAGAAAAATGCCAAAAACTCAAGATGCATCAATGCCAATTCCTCGAGAAACAACGGTTCAAGAGGTTGAACAAAGCAGCACCCCAAGTCTCAACATATTTCTAAGCTCAAACCCATGCGACTTTCACACTCAGAAAATGCCAAAAACTCAAGATGCATCAATGCCAATTCCTCGAGAAACAACGGTTCAAGAGGTTGAACAAAGCAGCACCCCAAGTCTCAACATATTTCTAAGCTCAAACCCATGCGACTTTCACACTCAGAAAATGCCAAAAACTCAAGATGCATCAATGCCAATTCCTCGAGAAACAACGGTTCAAGGGTTTGAACAAAGCAGCACCCCAAGTCTCAACATATTTCTAAGCTCAAACCCATGCGACTTTCACACTCAGAAAATGCCAAAAAACTCAAGATGCCTCAATGCCAATTCCTCGAGAAACAACGGTTCAAGAGGTTGAACAAAGCAGCACCCAAGTCTCAACATATTTCTAAGCTCAAACCCATGCGACTTTCACACTCAGAAAATGC